>OX439139.1:161052213-161652213 GCA_949318255.1 Pollenia labialis | reverse complement strand
TTCCCACTAGCTCTTGTGCATTTTTCCTCGGGGGGTTCCAACCCTCCTCACCAGCCACGCATTCGAACACGAAAGAAATATGAAAACAAACAAAACTGACAACTACACAACAATCTACCACCACATAAAGAATTTTGAGACTGATGTTGGCCTCATTTTTGCCCTCCCAACCATGTCATGAATGCATCCGCATAAATTCTGTCACATGACCCAAAATCCACTTGACCTCTCTCTCCACTTACCACTCCATCATAACCTGTACCATTCTAAATCAAAAACCTAGCTTTTCAAATTAAAATTTACATTATTTATTATAAACAAAATTTTAATAATTAACAATAATAATATTTACAAAAAAAATATAAAATAATATTGAAAAACACAAAACTAAGACATTATACACATATACTTTATTCCTCAATCTCAATCTGAATCTCAATTTATCTTTCTTTCACTTTGCCTTAACTCTTAAATTTATTTATATATATAACTTTAACTCTTTTCTTTCAATTCTCTTATATTTCTTTTATAATTTAAAAAAAAAAGTTTCCTTTATGTTTTCATCTACCTATATCTAAAAGAGCTCTCTGAGATATAATTTCTGCACTAAATTTAATTTTTCTATTAAATTTTTATCCTTCACATATATATAAATTAATTTAAGTACAAAAGTACCGGCAAACGAGGATTAAGTGTATATATATAAACATATAACATGCACACAAACTACTACACTTGACACTCGTTTTACAGATTTTCTTCACAATTCACAAAACTACACTTAAAATTAACCTAATTCTATTCTTTAATTAATTTTTTTTTCTCTCTTCTTTAGCCACAATATTTTTTTGTTTGTTTTTACGTTAATTAGGAATTAATTTTCATTTTTTTCTTTTAGCATTTATATTTTTTTAATTTCCAATATTTTTCTTTATAAGGCCTTTATCATTAATTACGGCTGCTGTAACCAATCATCATCCTTACTAATTTCCTTTTTTTTGTTTTACTAATTGCACATGTTTTCTCGTCCCAGGCGTTAACAAGCAAAATGGGGACTCACGTTAAGGATTTAATAAAAAAACTATAACATCAAATTTTATTTTACCTGGCTATTTTCCTATGGTGTGGTGTTAGGGAAATTTCCAATAATGCTATCCCACGAAAATAGCCAGCTGAAAGAAAATTTTATTTTTATTTTTACACACTTAACATTTTTTATTAATTTTATTTTCCTTACGTTTTTTTCTTTTATTAGTTAACACAATATTTTTTTAAAAACAATAGATAAGGTTTTACCACACACAATAATTAAACGTTTTTACTCGTTAAGTTCTGTTTTGCTTCTGCCTGAATTTTCGCTTTCCTTGCTATCTTCCTACATTTAATTTATTGTTCCTATTTGCAGCCCTAGCGGTTTCCATTTCTTTATATAATTAATATACCTAAGTAATTATTTTACCGCCAAACAGCCATCTTTTATTTTAATCCTATTTATTTAAAATCTTATTTAAAAGCTTTTCGTATTCAGTTCACCTATTTTTTAATTAATTTTGGACCAGTCGGAGTTTTTTTTTGTATTCCTCATGCAATTTAGCCTATTAACTTTTTATCATACCAGGCAAGCATAAATTCCAGTAGATGTCATATTTTCATTCATAATTTTAATATTATTTAAATTGTGCGTAGGCAATATATACATTTAAATATTTGAATGAAAATACAACCCTACGTACTTTTAGACACTGCACTACCGACACACAAAATACGAAACTGCCTTACTATACAAACACATACATGTCAACATAAACAAATGACACGGAGGACGAACAAAACAAACAAGATAAACAAAACACATGATGAAAAATAATTTTACTAATTTTTTTTATTTTGCTTATGGACAGGACAATGGGCAACACACATTTAATAAAAGTAAGTAACATTTATTTATTGGACTACATTAATAATAACAAACATAAATGTTTTGATCATTTTTAGAAAAACGTACAAAAGCAACAACACTAAGGAAAACAATTGAATAACAAACAAAAAGAAAACCAACAGACACACCAAAGAAACACAACCAAACACACATAAAAAAAACATAGAAGTTCTAAACATTAAAGACATTTCGCACATATGGTCGATTCACCCGCAACAAAATCAGCTGATTTGTTCGAACGCTGCTTGTGACGCTTACAAAAGTAGAAAGTAAACCTACTTTTCGCCTCAAGGCATCTACGCTTTTGTGCATGTAACTTACTACGTATAACTACACAGAGTCTACTTTTTTGACAGCTGCGTGTGCTGCGAAAAAGCGAGTAACGCGTGGTGTGGACCTCCAGCTTAAAAGTTTGGTCGACAAAAACGATATAAATACACAACTGCTAAAAAGTAGTTGAGTTGTTTTCAGTTTTAGTTGACTTTTATTTTTAAAAGAAAAAAAAATAACAATGGAAAACCCGGAAGTAGAAAGATTTGTTATACTGTGTATTAGAATTTCACTGTATTTAATACATTCCTAGATCTTTGAAAATTACAACTAAAGCACAATTTGTGAAGGCTTCCCAGCAAAAAAAAAGTGGATGTCATACTTTAAAAACGGCATCTTAATTACATCCAAAGTAGCAAATACTGCTTTTTAGCTTTAAAGAAGTAGTTTCGAAGTACAAATATGAAAAGAGATTTTGAATTGCACCTTACGGAAATTTTTAGAGAGGATTGCATTTCTAAAAAATGTTTGTATGATCAGAAAATTAATTAAATTTTTATTTGCGCTTCTAGTGTTTGTTTTTATATTTATTGTTTATTTATTCCAATACATATTTACAATTGTTATTCTAGCGAAAAAACCCAGCTATTGCATGTGACATTGTAGATTAGTAGCTCAATATTAAAATCGTTACCACTGCACTTTTGATAGCCCCGTCATTGAAAAATGGAAGAGCAACGCATAACTTTAATACAGGAGAATAGCCACTACGCGAACAGGTGTTGTTAAATGATTTTTAATTTCATCCACCAAATAACAAAATGCTTTCTAGCTTAGTCGGAAATTACTTTTAAATCTACAAATTTAAAATTATTATTTAGTTACTTGGCATTAGGAAGTTCAAGAGGGTTTTCATTTTCATCATCATAAAATAAATCGACACTCATATCCATTATAAATAAATTTTTTTTTTTTTCAACGCAACAACTAAAAATACTTTTAGCTTAAAAAATTATTGAATTTTATAAAGTTTTCACTTGCCAAACGTTATATTTAAAGTTGGCAAATCGATATTTTAAGTTGGCAACTTTATAGCAAACTCAACTAAAAACAGTTGAGTATCACAATACCTAAAATGAGTTTGGTTGTGCATAAGTTGGGTTGACTATCAAACGACCAAACTGAGTTGAGAGGAGAACCGCAATAGGGGCATTTTTAATCTTCCCTGCGGGAAATTTGTGTCAATTGGTCCAACAGACTGATCCTGGTAGTCTTTACCAATGGTGTAACACATTTTTTGGGACTTTATAAAATTTGGTTCTTGTATTAATTTCTAGGGCTTGTTTTTTTGAAATAATACTTCATTGTAAATTTTTTATATCAAGCGCAAAAAAGTAAAAATATTAAGTTTTATTAGAACATACATACATACTTCATATTAAGGAAACTATTTAAATTGAAATACATACCCCAATTGGGGTATTTATACAAAATTATATTGTAGGTGTAAATTTTGTTTGGAGTTATTGCCGTAAAATTTTTTCCAAATCCATTTAATTTCTAGTAAATAAGGCGATCACAAAAAAGTGCATCTAAATAACGAAATTTCATTGAAAGTAATTAAATGCTAAAATTAAAGACACCTATGTATATGTATAAATTTTGGGCAAGAAGATTTTAGTTTGGGAGCTATGAGGCTCGTACATCATATGAAATCTTAAGTGTTCTCAATTTAATTTTATATTTTTTGATACCGATTAATTCAATATTTTGAGAAAATTGCATTTAAATAAAGCTCATCGAAAATATATGGAGATTTTCCTAAATATATTCCTAATGGTGCTTACAGATTACGGATAGTAATTATAGCATTTTAAACTCTTATTTGAAATTAATAATCGTTTAATAGAGGATTTTTGAAGTCAGTAAAACACGGTTGGTTTTAAAATAATATGCAATTTTTTTTTTATAAAATCATACAAATTTTACAATATACATATAAATATTGTATATAAAAATAGAAAAAAACAACTTAGGAAATAAAAAGATAACGTTTTCTTGTAATTATTTTTTTGAGAATTTAAAATGTTTTCAGACAGAATGTACTAATAAAGTGACGTCACAAGCGCAGCTGTTTGCAGTGATTTTCTTCGTGTGACGTTTGGCGTCATTTTTTGGTTTATTTACATTTTTTATAAAGGCATTTTGACATTTGCCGTCTCAATTCTAGCAACTGTTGTTTTTGTCTATTGTTTCATTGTTGTAGTACTGTGGTCACTTTGTTAATACATTTTGGTTTTTAGATTTATTTTTCAGTTTTTATCATTTTTTTTTAACTAAGTAGAAAAAATAGGAATTTTTTTACTCTAGCAGTGATAACAATTTTATTATTAAATAGATATTAGGATTATAAAAAATGAAAAATGAAATTGTAAACTAATTAAAGAAGCTAAAGACGGTTAAAAGATGTCCATATTGTTTTTTTTTATAGATTTTTAATGTTATATACGAATCGAGTAATTTAATTGTATGTAATACGTTTTTTAAAATTAATTTTAATTAATTAAAATAAGAAAAAAACATAAATTTTTTGTTGTTGATTTTTAAATAAATTACAAACTAATATCAAAGTTTTATTATCAACAGTTTAATTCATGTTGCTCTTAACACAGGAAAAAATATTTTTTTCCTGCCTAAGAGAACAACAAAATTCAAGTTATTAGAATAATGTTGTAATGTGTGCTTTTTGTAGTTTAAAGTATTGTTTGCTTTTGCCATAATTTTTAAAGTTTTTTTTTTTATTTAAAATACGATGGTTTTGTAACAAACTAAGTTTTAAGTTCAACTTTACTTAGTTTATTAGCTAAAGCATTAGTTTGTTTTAAGCATTTCCAATATTTTTACTTTCGAACATTTACCACACATTTTTATTAAGAGTTTCGCATAAGAAGTCTCTTTAAAATAAATGTCCTTAAGTTTGTTATCAATAACATTTGTTTGCTTTTTAAACTTAAATTAAATAAATTATAAAAATTTTAAATAATTTTTCTACTTGTGTTAAAATAGTTTGTACAAAATTTTAAAAAATTAAAAAAAGCGAACTATTGTGTATTTTATGGGTGGGAGTGAGTGCTGAATGCAGGGAGGTTGTGTTAATAAGTGATTAGCTGTTAAGTTTTAGTTATTTCTCTTTGTATTCTTTTAAGTTTTAAAACTTATTCTTAATAAATGACTTGTTTTGTTGTATTTTTCAAAAAGTTTTTATGTAATATCACATTTTGTATCGTAAACCAAATAATAAGAAAAAAATCTTAATTTCTTTTAAAAAAAAAGGGCCAAAATACTATTTCAAAAAAAAATCTAGTTTTAAAATGTTCAACATAGTTATTACTAAAAGCTTTTCACTTAAATTTTATTAATTAACAAACATATTCACTAACTTTGCTGCCCTTTGTAATAAAAAAAAATATATATTGGTATATATACATATACATATATGTATGTATATATATCGACTTTTTTCAAATTGTTATAAAAAAAACTTAAAAGAAATTAAAAGAAAAATATTAAGCAAATAATATAAAACAATTAAATATAAAAAAAAAACAAAAAATTGACAACAGATTTTAGTTTTTAAGGTCTTGTTCAAGGCGAATTCAACTACAGGTGGTGTCGGAACTACAACAATCCAAAAACAACAGAAGCAACATACGTTTTTTGCATTGCATTGTTAGTGTTAACGGCTCGAAATGTCAACTACACTTAGGAAAACACTAACAAATCAAAACAAATAAGCTCGAAATGGCAAAATCAGATGCCGTTTCGACACCACCTGTAGTTAAATCGCCTTGATCTTGTTTTTTGAAAAATTATTCTTTAATAGCAAGTAGAAAATTATATTTAAATGTATTTATGACCTTTTCGTCAATTTCGAACGAAATTATGTATAATGTTTGCATGGTTTTTGTTTGACATGTAAGTAAGTTAAGCAAACGAAGTCGTCGTTCAAAATCGACGACAGGCTTCAATATTGAAAAAAAGTCTTTCTAACTAAAAAAGAAAAAACTAATAACGCATTTTTAGATAGATAAGTTAGATTAAAAATTTGTTAAAAACTAAAGATTTCCAAATTGATTGTTGCAGAGAACTTATATGACAACAACAATTTTGCTTTATATTGCTACCACCAGTGCAGCGTATTCGTCAAATTTTATTATTTGCTTTATTTTGACCATTTGTGGCAGCAGCAGAAGTTGAATCTGTGTTTGCTGTAAGAGATGCTCCATTTGTTGATGTTGTTGATTTATTTGCATTTAATTTTGCTTTCATTTTCATTAGAAGTGCCTCAAAGGAATCCTCCTCTTTAGGTTGTTGTGGCGGCTGCGGAAACACATAGGATTGGTAGGTATTTATGCCAGCATTATCTAAAATTTTAAGAGAAATTTACATTTATTTTTTGTCATGTATATGTATTTGTCAAAAAAAAAACATTTCTTAAAAAAAGAAAGCAAGATTCAATCAACACTCTTACCTAAATCTGCATAAGATGCTCTGCAAAAAGCACGTCTGCCACCAAAACTAACATCATACATATTTATTATTGGATCACGTGTACTGTTATCGATGGCTGTAAAGGCATCTTGGGAACGTTCGAAGGTAACAAAACCATATTTCATGCTAAAAAAAAGGGGAGGAATTAATATTACATAATTAAGAATATATGAATTTTGATTGTGCCAAATTTTTGCTACTCTGCATAAGGAATCGGAATATTTTTGAATAAAATTTAGTAGGAATTTGTTTCAAAGTAAATAAAATATAAATTAATTTAAAATAAAACTAAGAATGTATAGTCGGTCGGTCAAGTATACACAAAATGTATAATAGTCCCAAATTTACGATTCTACACGACTTAATCCAGGGGTGGCTGGGACCCTTTCTAAAAAACTTAGAAGCTTCTAATCGTTACAATTATATTTGCGTTAAAAAAATCTCTAGGAAACAAGGCCATTTGGACCATTGCTTGACCCATAAAACGGAATATTACTACAATACAATTATTTCTTTTTTTAAATTTTATCCTTTAATTCTTAATCAGGAAAACATTTCCAGGAAATTTTAGCATTTCTTTGATTTTAACTAAGGATTATTGATTGATGTCGAAAAAATTTTTGAAACGATGTAAATGTTAAACCGCTAAGCGTATTTGTATGTTTTAAAAGCATAAAGCTATTGAATTTAACTGATGCCATACGTGGAAATGTCGAGAATATGGAATGCATTGCCGAGGGAATTGAGGGAGTTTACGTATTCATATTCTGTTTTCAAATCTAAATTGCTAGAATATTCACAATTCCAAGTATTAAATGTTCCGTAATATGTTCGATTTTCTTTTTGTTTCTTTTTTAATTCTTCTCAGATTATTTGTGTTTGTTCAAATAATTTTGCTTACAAGCATTCATTATGATTTTCTTTTTTTAACCTATATTAAATAAATATTATTCATATGTATTGTTATTTATTTCTTAGCATTTTTTGTACATTGCATATTGTAATTTTTATTTGCATAATTTTATATAGAAGTTTGCTATTTAGTAAGAAGCTTTAATTAACTGCATAAGGCCCTATAGGCTCGGTTATGTAAATGAAGAATTAATAAAAAAAAAAAAAAATATATATATATGTATGTAGGTAGTGTCATTAAATTTGCTTGATCTTACGAAAGCTTTTAATTCAGTTTGCTTTCGTACATTGATAGGAAAATTGTGTGAGTTATTTAATTTTTCTAAAACGGCCTGTATGCTAATTTATTCTTATTTATCTGGTAGATATCAATTTGTTGATACTGGTGGGATTTTTTCTGAAACTCTTCCTTTAGTTTCTGGTGTACCCCAGGGATCTGTTTTAGGGCCTCTTCTTTTCATAATGTACGTGAATGACCTGCCGAGGCAAATGGATACGAGTATTTGTAGGCCTTTCCCATTTGCTGATGTTGTTTTTTTGTTGTTTAGTAGTCATAGGGATAATGTTGATGTTCTTGAATCTAATATGAATGATAATTTAGCACGTTTTTCGTTATGGTCATCTCTTAACTCTTTAATTGTGAACCACCGTAAGACAAAGACCATTATTTTTGGGCAGACACAGAATGAATTTATTCAAACAACATTTTTCGAATAAGATATAAATACGCCAATCACTCTTGATGCCACATATTTTTTACGAACTAGAGGTTGTGTCTGGTACTTTTGCTTGTATATTGAACAAATTGAAGCGCGTGGTTAATATTATTACGCGTTACGTATATAATTTTTCCAGGAGGGTACATGTTTTTAATTATGTGAAAACTTTTCTGGAATGTAATTTTGGTAATTTTGTCAGGATTCGTTGTTTATTACTTTTTTATAGGGTTATTAGAAGTGGTGTTCCTTGTCTTTTTTGTTCTGAATTTAAATTTTCTAGTAGGAATCCCCAGATATTTATCCCTAGAATAAGATATAGTTTGTTTGGAACTATTTGCCTCTTGTTCTCCGCACTTTTTCTCACTCTAATAATTCATTTCGTTTGAAACTTTTGGTTTACTTTTCTGCTCAATAAATCAATATTTATTTTTTAAGATACATATTTATTTTGTTTAAGCGGCTTTCGTGATTGCGCTACTAACATTTATTTAAACTCAAAAATTCATAAACTAACAAATATGCAAACTTTACACTTATATATTGAGTGGGATAAAGGATGATTTTATTGCCAGTGTTGATTTGCCTACTACTTTGGGACATTTTTTATTGTTATGTTGGATTTTTTGTTAACCGGCTGGGGAGCCAAAAGTGGATTATATGGAATATGTATTTTGTAAATATATATGAACGTTTTAAGAATTTAATAATATAAATTTTGTTTGGCCTATTAGGGTTATTATATTACTTCTTTGTGAATAAATAAATAACTAAATAGAGCAGGGAAATATGACATACATATCAATAATTGATAAAACATCTTTCGTGATTCCGAAAATTTTCGAATTTAAAATCGTATTAACACAATTTGTAAGCATTAACTTACCCCGTATCCTTATAATGTATGCTAATCTGCTTAATAGTACCATACTGCAAAAATTTCCTCCTTAACATATCTTTCGTGGTATCCTGCTCAATGCGACCTACATAGACAATACGTCGTTCTTCCACAGCTGGTTGGGAAACATTACGATCAACGAAATTATTGCTAATAATTTGTCCCTGACGATAACTAGAACGTCTTGAACGAGAACGGGTACGAGAATTTGAACGACTACGTGAACTACGTCTATAACGTGGACTACGTGAACGATCTGAATCGGAAGAGTATGAAGATGAGGAATATGGTGAACGTGAACGTTTGCGTGCCGCAGAACGTTTTGTATAGCTGGTGCGACGTTGACGACGACCACGGGCTACACGATCAGCAGATTCGGAATAGGAGGATGAAATGGAACTACGATGTCTATGACTACTTCTAGAAGAATAACCGCCCGTTCCAATGGCACTATCATACGTACGCATACGTTCTAACGACGAGGAACAACTGTGGTCGCGAGAACGTGAAATCATAGACGAATTACTATTATCAGACAGTTCATCTGAAGAAAACTCTGAGGATGATGAAGATGATTTTTCGGTGTGTTTACGATACTGCCGTTTATGATGCCGCCGTGTACGTTCACGAGATTTATTTTGTAAACTATATTTTGGCAAAGATAGAGGAGGAAATTCCAGTTGTAAATCCGTTTGTATGCCAATCGTACACATGCGCTTACGTATTCTATCTTTACGCAAATGCATAATAATTTTATCTTCGCCATGATGTTGAGGTTTCTTGTCATCTTTAATGCCATCATTTGAGACATGTTCCTCGACAGGTGAAGTTTTCTTAACCACAACATCTTGTATACTGGCTATAAGGGAACTTGTGGACAATTTTTTACTATCTGTGGCTTTGACTTTTTCAAAAGTATTTGTTATTGTGGATAATAAAGCTGAAGATTTCAATAAAGATCTAGAGGCATTATTAACTGGATGTATGGCTTGATTAGGTATAGGAGGTATTGAAATATCCGTATTACAACTGGCTGATATAACAATTATTTCTTCATAATATGATTTCAAGGATTGAGAGTTTAATGGTTTACTTTCTTCTTCATTGAGATATGAACTATCTTTGACTATTTCTCTTAGAGGCAATAGTTTAGTTACTCTGGGTACTTTAGCTGAAATTGTAGAGTCAATAATACGCATTTGTTGAGCTTTTTTCAATTCTTGCATACGTAAAACTTTATTTTTAGCCTCGGTAATGGGATCTGTAATAGTTTTTCCATTTACACTTTGTTGTTCTTTAAGGGTTTTCACTATAGAGGTAACTGCTTCACTGTGTTTTGTGGATGTAGTACTTACAACTGATTTTTTCTCACTATTAGTTTGGGTATTATTGAAATTATTTTCTAATTTGGGTATTTTATAGGATACAGATTTCGCATTTTCTGGTGCTGGATGTAAAGTAACTGTTGGCTCAACAGCTCTTCTCTTTTTATATTCTTCCAAGTTTAATTTACGTTTAACAGCTTGAGCCTTTTGTGCAGGGGTATCTTCTACAATTTCTTGCTTAACAGTTTCTAGCTTTTGCTGTTGAGGGCAAAAGGGTACCGTTTTATATTTTATGGGCGTGTTATCTTCGGAACTTTGTTCCGATATACTGACGCGTTTATGTTTAAGTAAAGCCAAGTTCTTACCTCCCATACCAACACCAATTTGTCTTAAAGAATTTTCTGGTTTTACAACAGAAGTCGAGATAGTTGTTGAACCTGATTTTTTTGCTGGTGAATTTTCGATTCTTATGCCCTTGGATCCCGTGCCTTTAGCAGGTTTTTGCAAGGACTTACCTTTACCTTTGGCAAATTTACCTTTTAACAAGTCACACTGCTTTTTGTTGGGAACCAAAGGAAAATTTCGAGTAAAATTTGACTTTTGGTTGGCAGGTTTTTCCTAAAAGAAAATAAATTTTTGTAAAATCTTATTATTTTTTTTTTAAGCTTTAAGAAATATTTACCTCCCCTTTAAGGTTTTCTACCTTTTTCACAGTTTGTTTAGGGCTCCAAGAAGGATCAGACTTAACATTGTCCACAAAAGATAATTCTTCCTCAACTGGTGCTTGTACTTCTGGTACAGAAGCGGGTTTAAAAATGTCAGCAGCTTTTCTTAAATAGCTAGCCTCATCTTCATCCATTTCTACAGTTTCTACATCCACTATAACATCTGAATCAGAATCTGAATCATCAGAAAAAATAACTTGGGCCCCTGCTGCTTGGTGAAAGTTTGTTTTGAAATTATTCCCTTTTAAACCATTTGATTTTGGCTCTGCATATGATTGAGAGGATATGCCAGGAGTATTTTGTAATTGAAAATCATCTTTTGTTATAAATTCAGCTAAATCGAAATTATTTGCATCGATTTGTAAGCCCAAACCATCAACATCGGAGTTAATAGTATTCGTGCTGAGTGTACGACTCTTGTGATAGGAAGTGTCTAATAATAAATCATCTGGGGCTACTAAATTTTTATGTAAATCCAATATTGAATTATTGGCATTGTTAGCCAAATTACCAAAAGCATATTGTGTTGAACAAGTATTATTGGCCAAAATATTTGTATCATCATCACCATTGCCTTCATCCTCATCATCATCATCATAATCACTTGTATGAGATTCATAATCTCCTATTGAAGAACTATCAGTTCTCGAACGAAATGTAGCATTACTACACTGACTTTGACGTTCAGAATTTAACAAATCTTTCTCATCATAATCGTCGTCTATATCATCATCACTTTCTTCCTCATCTTCGCTGTCGGTATCATAGCCATTAGCGTTTGGATCTACTGTCACAATTTCTATGGCTCCACCACTTGCCAAATGTTGACCAGCAAAGTCTTCATAATTAAACTATAAATATGAATAAATTTTTATGAAGAAAGAAAGATAGAATTAAACGATGTTTCCTTAATTTTTTATCTTCTTTTTTCTGTTGGGGAAACCTACCGAAGTTTTACTATTTTGTATATTAATGGCATTTGTATGCTCATCCGTATGAAAATCGTCTGTGGGTGCTATGGGCAATATGCCATTTAGTGTTTCTGTTAGTTGCATGCCCATTGTTCTTTTTAAAAACGAAGAATATTTGGAATTAGCAAATAATTGGTTTTAAATATTCTACAATTTTACTTACTCACTACCACTGGACCAAAAATCCGTATCATTATCATATTTTACATAATTCCCGTCAAACGGATCATCGTAGACTACATTTAGCAATCTCGAATCCATAACTTATTCCTAACAGCAATTTCCAGAAAGTGAACAGCTAAAAAATAAATTTGCTTATAAAATATTGCGATTTTTAAAAATTCAATTATTGCAGTAAAAAACAAAACTTAAAATACATTGTACGTGTATTATTCACCCTCTCTGTAAAAGGTAACAACAAAATTATAAAATATTTTTGACTTCGTTTTTGCTTTCAATTTAATTTTTGGCGTTGCGTTGCGTTGCAATTGACACAATTAGGGCCTTTATAAAATGCTTCTTATTTATTTAGTAAATTAAAATAAAATTTTCACGAAATTACTCCAACTTCCAGCACAGGTTTAATTTTGCATATATGTATGTAATTTAGGTATATGCAACATTCGGGAGGTATTTAAAACTTATTTTATGACTTAATTTTTCTTCAACCCAAATGTGCATACCTATTAGGTATCAATAATTAAAACTTAAGAATTAAATTAAGTATAATAAAAACAATTCAAAAATATGAAATCAAAAATTCAAGAAAAAACCCCTGAAGAAGGCACACAACGGAGTGCCGAAATATTGGTTCAATAAATTTAATATTTTTTAAAAAAAGAAACCTCAAGCTTAATAAAATAATAATAATAATACATTTTGTAAAGGTCGAATAAAAGTCAATTTTTATTTTAAATTTTCCATTAGAAGCAAACCAATTTTTAATTTAAAATTAAAGGCATATGAAAAATAAATTTTAAATCAACCATTTCATTACCAAAGCGGCTAACCGGACGATACTTGACGATTCTTTCAAAAAAGTAAAAAAATAAAAATTTTGAGTTAATACACTATTGTTAAACAATTACGATATGTACAATTTGTAATCCAGTATAATTTTATTTAACCTAATTCATATTGCATTTTAAAAATATCGTTATTTTAATTTAAAAATATTAGTGGACATAGAAAGCATGTGCTTGACTTATTTTTGTTTGAATCAAACCAAAACGGTATAAAAATAAATATGCATGAGAATGCAAGTATGAGGTGATTAAGAAACAAGTATGTATGATAAAAAAAAAACCGGAAAGCAACATCAAACCCAGTATATGAAGAGTTGCCGTAAGTTGGAATTCAGACTAATTTAAGGGCAGTTATTGTAAATTTCTTGACATTTTTGGTAAAGTTCGAAGAGAGTAAAAGAAAATTTCTTTAATAAAAATATAAAGTAAACAAAAGTAAAACTTTGTTTCCTACATATGATTGAAAAGTACTTTATATGAATTATTTTGGTATTCACTAGGTGTGCTATTATGTTATATTGTCATAATATTCTAACATTTTACAATGGTTTAAAAATATTGTTGTTGCTTTGAGAACAAAAATTGTCTAACCCTACGTTTCCACATGCAAGTAATGACATACTTGCAAGCAGTGTACACGTATTATCAACGAAAAATCGAGGAAACAGCCGACTGGCTGAAAATACAAAAATTGTGTGAATGTAGTGAAAAAGTGTGAGTGTATTGAGTTTTTCGAACTTGTACTTGCATGTGCAAACGGGGGGTTAAATTAATACAGTAGTTTTGACTTAGCTGCACAATCTCCTTTGCACGATTTTTTGTGCAGGTAAATCAAAAATGCAGCTATCTTAAATGCATTTACCTGCCTTAATGTGCAGGTACACAATTGTGGTTACCTGCACAAAAGTGCAGCTAAAGTAAAGTGTTTAATTTAAAAGTAGAATAAAAAAAATATTTTTTTAATACATAAATTTATATTTTATTAAAATTTTATTTCAACCCAGGAGCTTACTAGGAATCTCACAAAGAGTCTTTTTGATCGTCGACGAGATCATTTTTTAATTGTAGACGATTCCTAGCACGGGAGAAACTGTTACACGTGCTGATTCGTAAGAGAGATTCTTCCATAAAGCAGCGAAAACGCTTATATTATTCGTAAAGGGAATCGTTTATGATGTATGTTGAGTTTATCTAACGAGTCTTTCAAAAGCATGCTAAGAGTCGTATGAGACTCATGTAGGTTTTATTTTACAACCCGTGAAATACTCAGCCGTATGACTAAGCTACCTAAATAAGGGCATCAGGCGTATTTTTCATGCCAAAACTTCTAATTTTCATACAATTTCTATAAAACAAACCTTAAGGCCGCGAAATCAATACCATCCTGTCGGAAAATCCTTTTTTGCAGATCCTTAGACCGGTTTGTTTTATTAAAATTGTATTGGCAACAGCATTTTCATACTTCAAAAACTGTCTTATTTAGGTAGCTTAGTAATTGTTATACGACAGAGAGTCCCAAAAGGTTCATTTCAAGATTTACAGACGAGCGTGTCAAAGAATAAATAAATTAAGAAAAGATTTAGATGTTTTTGTTGTCAGATAATCACCAGAAGATTCTTTTAGGAGTTGTATATTAAACATAATCGTCTAACAAACAGCCTCTGCTAGCTGGGAAACAACAGATCATTTTATACATGTATTTACGTTTATTTAATATAAAAGAAACATTTACAAAAACAATGAGAATTCACAAAGAACATAAAACATAAAAAAAACAAAATAATTGCGATTTATATTTTTATAAACAGCTTAAATTGGATGTTTATGTGAAAAAGTGGCCAACATACATATAGTTTTATGTGTGCAGCTAACTTTGATGTTTTGTATGAAAATATGCTAAAGCTGCCCAAAAATATTAAAAATGTGCAGGTAAACAAAATGCACGTAAACAAGGATTTTGAAGAATAATTCCACAAAATATTTATTTTGTGCAGTTAAGTCAAAGTGCAGCTAACTTTGATTTTTTGTATGAAAATAATTTTAAAATGCCAAAAATTTTGTGCATATATCTTAAATGTGCAGGTATAGAAAGTGCACTTAAAAAAGGAATTTGTATGGAATTAGAAAGAATAATTCCAAAAATTATCAATTTTGTGCAGTTAAGTCAAAAGTGCACGTAAACAAAAGGCAGTTAAGTCAAAACTACTGTAGAACTTTGATTGCTATGTTTATTGCGGTGTCGTAATTAATCAGAAGAGACCTGCACTGCGCTGAGTCGAGCCGCATTAGTATTTGTAGCCGTCGCCGTTGATGGTATATTTATATCCAGCTAATATCCCAATTTAACCCGCGGCGTCAAATTATATCGGCTTAAGACTCTGATGTTTGGTAAATAAACAAAATAAAATTTATTTCTGATTTGCGTCTAAAAAATGGAAAATTGTCAGGTCAGATCTAATTTAATTTATTGATTCATGGATTAGAATCAAACAATATTTTGATATTAGGTAAATATTTATTTTTTATATTTGTTTTAAATCAGCTGATTTAAATTCAAAATAGCACAATAAAGCTTTGTTCACAATCAGAGCAACAATTTCGTTTTTTTCTTCTATCTAATTTCTTCCCAAATATATGAATTTCATTTTATAAAAAAAAACGTAACTAAAGTTTTTTTAAAAAGTTGAGTCAACTAGCACTTCAGCAACAATTTGTATGAAATTGTTTCTAACGTTTAAAACAATTGTATTTAGTTTTGAATGAAAATTTTAACAAAATGTTCCAATAAATAATAATAAATGCATAATATTGTTGTGGGTAAAATTTGCAAACGGTTTCTTAATGCAAAATGTTTGTGGTTGTGAAAAAAATTGTTGCTCTATTATGAACACCAAGTGAAAATGTTTCTGGGATTGTGAACGAAGCTTAAATTATGAGGGGATAGACGTATTTTTTCGTGTTATTATTTTAAGACTTATGAATATGAAACCTTGTGAATCCCCCATATGTTTCATAACATTGTTTCAGGACTTAGTTTTGATTGATTTTGATTTTCAAAAAATTTGGTTTTATTTATATACAGTACAATACGCATATAAGAAAGCCTAAAAATGCACTGATTTTCTTTCTTATATCTGTAACACCCATATAAGAAAGATATTTTCTTATATACATCAGTATCAGAATTTAAAAAATGTCCTATAGAAATATATAGTAATTGAAATAAAACTGTTTAATACTTATACATACTACACATCATTTTGTACTAAATTTCGTTTATTTGTCGTACAAATATAAATATATAAGTACAGAACTAACTGCCAGGCCCACGATGTCGACAATAACATTTTTTCCCCATATTTATATTGAAAACAATAGTAAAAAACTAAACTTTGATTTTGCTTTCAATAAAATATACGAAAGAAATGTTCTTGTCGACATCGTGGGCCTGGGCCTAAATATACAAACATAACAAAAAGAAAACAGGTGATTGCACTTCACTTAAAATCACATTTGATAAAAAAAAAGTAATTTGGTAAAAAAATATTAATTCCTAGTTTTAAAATTAGATTTGATAAAAAATCAGTTAGAAGAATGAATACATATCGAGCCTATGGTGCAATATCGTAGTAATTCAAAAAATCGTGAACTGAGAAAAATGCATTTGAAGTTTTCAGCCATATTTTGGATAGCATTTTTGTTTACTAAAGTTATGTTTTTTCAAGTTTTTAAATAAAGAGGAATGTTTTGTAATTAAAAAAAGGTGAACAATTATTAATAATATTAAATATTTTTTTTATATTAATATCAATATGGTTGGAAATAGCTAGAGGCAATAAAGACATTTTTAGCTGTAAAATCTGAACAGCTAGAGATGGAATTATAATCTTTTTTCTTTAGATAGAAATTTCCCCAAAGATCATTTCTGCATACCCAGCTCAAAAAATTCAAATTTTGAGTTACTACGATATTGCACCAAAGGCTCGATATGTAGTTTAAAAACATGTGTTTACTTAAAAAATACTAAATATGAAGTAACACTGAACAGATGTAAATTGTAAATTATACACAAACAAAATCTATTTTAACCGAGGTAAAAAAAATTCAATTGTGAGAATATATACTACTTTCTTATACACGTACTATTTTTTATGGAATGAGCATAATTTTTCTTTAGAATTTGTTTCTTATAGAAGAGTTTTTCTTATAAGCGAGTTTCTTATATGAGGATTATTTAGCACGCAGATATATACAAATGTGCATGGTGTCTGAAGATGTCTTTCTTATAACCGAGTTTTTCTTATAAGCGAGTTTCTTATATGCGTATTGTACTGTAGTGGACTTTGCAAATGGACTACTCAATTATACAGTGCAAGTTTACAAGATAAGCTCGTCAAGCGTTTTTTAAAAATGAAAATATTCGCAATATAATTAGTATTGTGGTAATTTTGTTGAACTATTTATGGTTTTTAATCCAAATTTTCAATATTTTTAATCAGGCTCATCAAATTTAATTTTTTATTAAATTATTTTTATGAAGAAAGGAATTTTATAACATGAAAATACCAAAATGTTCTAGACCCAAAAAGTACATTTTGTGAATTTTTAGTCATAATTGGGCTGAAATTTTTTCAAGACAAAAATTGAGCAAATAAAATTTTTACAATAGAAAAATTCGTTTTCGAAAAATATACAAAAAAGGCAAGTTTTGTTCTGCGACTCCTCATATAACAGAGTTCTAAACCAACAGGGGTGTGCTGGAAATCGCAAACGCAAAACGCAAGAATTTGGAAGTTGTTTGGAGGTGCGTTGGGAAACTAGATTTGTTTAAATATAATGATCCTTCTAAGAAATTAAACTAAAACTGCGTTTTTAAATAATTATTGGTTACACTGCCTACACTGAGTAAAACAACGCACAACCAAAGTTGAGGTCAACATACTATTTTTAAAAATCATACTGTGTGGCATTTACCAGCAATTTAAACTCTATTTTTTTTTTTTTTTTTTTTATAATTTCCTAGCTTATCCCGCGAAGCTTTATGCTTGTCTGCAGGAAAGAAACCAGAGTCTGCAATTAGCTCCTTTTTGAAACCACCTTTAACATGTGTGTTAAAGGTGGTTTTATACTAAATGTATTTTGCAGTTGTATTGTCAGATGTAAAATCCACAAAGGGTGTTTGTGAAACGGTAGCAAAGTTCCATGGTGAATTAAAACTGTCAAATATTTCTACGCTAGTGTCAAAATTTATACTAGCCCCTAGGGCTAGTGAAATTTTATTCACTTCAACAGTGTCAAAAATTTACTTCCATGAGTACTTTTCTACCGTTTCAGACACACCCAAAGAATGTGTGTAAATAAATAATGATATACATATGCCGCTACAAACAAACGACTTACAAAACAGGTAATAGAGCACGCTCTAATTAAAAAATTTTACACTGCTTATTCGATCTGACATTTACAGAAGCAAATTTTTTTCGTTTACGCAATGGACTCATAAATTGATTTTCGATTTTTAAATCCGATTAATCGCACATTAAAATCAATTTTAAAATACGATTTTTAAACGTTAAAGAAAAATTTGCAAACTTACATAGTAGGTAGGTACATATATCAAAAAGGGGGATACAACTTCATTTTTTTTTTTGCCAAACACTAAAGGCATTTAACTAAGATTTTTACCTTAGGTAGATATAACCAGTTTGTCGTTTTCCTGCAAAAAGTGAAAATTTGTACATTTTGAGTTGACTCTCAACTCAAATGTATGTACATTTCACATATTTTTTATAATAAATTAAATACCTACATTTCAAAATATTGCAAATTAGTCAATGTACCGTACCTATGGATAGTATTTCGAAGGATCGTGACAATAGTTTCTTTGCTAAATTGCTATTAAGTCAGCTTTATAAAATAAAAGATTGCATGTCATTGATGTCGGAAGGGTGTTAGTATGTATCTGTTAAAATAAATTACTTTCTGTTTTTCCTCATTGCTAACATGCCTATATATTTAAATGTCGCTCACACACTGGTCTGATTAAATTTTAGCGTAATTCAACAGGAATGGCATGGTTTGATTCATTTTTATAATATTATGTTTATTTTCACAAGCTCACTTTCGGTACGAAACGTTTAGGACTCTATTGTTCACTGCCCATCAATGACTTTAATTTCTTAAGGAAGAGATGATATATACATATATGATATACTAGAACTACAACTGGTTATTTTACTTCAAACTTGGCCAACTGCTTAAACATATGTACCTAAAAAAATTTAAGTTGTGCACTTATTATTTCATCGGTTTAATAGAGACTAAAATTAAGAATTGCCAAAATGATACTAAAAAAAAAGATCGATTTTAAAAGACCAATAATCGATTTCAGTATAAAATTGCGCTTTCAAGTATACTGCTAAATACATATCGTGTAAAACCACCTTGAGTAATTTTTTGTGTTGGGCCCGACAAAAAGAATGACGATAAATATAATAAAAAAAAAAATAATGAAATACAATACAGAAAATTCAAATAAAACAACAAAATCAGACAATGTACATACATATGTATATACAAATACCATGTGCTTTTTATGATAGAAAAAGGTACTTCTTAATTAAGCGAGATAAAATTTTGTTAATATTTTTTTAAGAAATAACTACATACATACAATTTTTAACGTAATATTATAGATCAATGTTTAATAAAATTGTTTTCAGGAATAATGTATTGATATAAAATTTGTTGAAGTATGTATTTGCATATTTGCTACGCATTTGTAAGTTGATAAAAAAAAATTTAGACGCTACTCTTGAATTTAAAAGTATTTAACTAATATGACACGTTGCATTTAATTTTCGCTAACTTAAAAGTTGTTTGAAGTTTTTGTTTATTTTTTTATTTAATAAAAGGAAATAAATAAAATGAATTTTTAATAACTGTGAGTTGGTTTCAGCAAAGTAATTACCGTTAATTAGAGCAATGACCTTTATTTACAACAGAAGACAATAATTATTACTAACAATTGCCTAATAGCTAATACAATTTTCAATTATTAATTTGAATCAAAAGTTATTAAAGTTTAAAAGTACAAATTAAAAGTTTAAAAAAATAGCAACACCCACTTCTTTTAAAATAGTATCATCAATTTAGTATAAGAAGCGCCATTTGCCTTCTTTTTTGGTAGGAAGGCAAGGCAATTTATTTAGTGTCACAATTTAAAATTACCTGCTAATTGTAACAAATTTTATTTACTTTTTATAATCTGCCGCAATTACGAATAAATTCACTTTAATATTTTTATTGTGATATTTTTGAAAATATTTAAAATTTGTTTTCTTTAATACACCACACAAAAAAACGTGTTCACTTTCTGAGTCTGCCGTACGTGTTGTGGTTGTTTTTTTGCTTATCTTTTTTATTTTTTCTTGTTTCTTTTTTGCATTTCTGTAAATGTCTACTTCGCTTTGATTGTTGGCTTCTTGTCTACTTTAACCTCACATGTTGCTGACCATTTAATTAATGTGCGGGGATTGCGACAACTACCAACTTTGAATTTAAACGATTTGTACTAAGCTTTTAATATTTGTTACACTATGTTTTTAAATTATTTATTTTTTCAAATTATGTATAATTAAAACTTTTAATTGAAATTTTTCACGTGGACTGCAAGATAAACGAGCGAATGATAACTGCTGTGAATTGGAATGTTTTGACATTTCTTTTTTGTTATGTTATTCGCTTATGCGGCTTTTCCACATCACGCATATACACAACACAAACAACAACAATTTGGCCAATTGCTCACTGGAAGAATTTTAGATTTTCCGTATGAAGTAGAAATGTCAAAAAGTATTTAGCACGTGGTAATTTTTAAAAGAGTGTTGCCGTTTCAATTAAAGTACGGTATTTACCCTGCAACCACACGTCAATAAATCACTTTCCAAGTTGCTAACACCAAGGCCAATTGAATAGGTCTGCACAAGAAGCCCGATGATCATTGTTTTTATTCTTTTGAGCTGTCAAAAGTTGTTTACTTTTTGCTTACATGAGCATGTATATGTTTGTTTACGTTAGTTGTTTTTTCCCACCCAAATTTCAATTTGCAATACATTCTCACTTTTTTACTAACCCACTCACACTTTTTAAATTGACCACGAGATTGCTTTAACCTTAATTGCTTTAATTTAACCTTTCTACATGTTTGGAAATTTTGCTTTCAATTTAACAGCTGATTACATCCCAATAAGCACAAATTTTTTGTGAATTCCAATGTTGGAATTCCAGTATTAATCCAAGCTTGAATTACATTTGAAATCCATCATTTTTCCAGTCTGTTTGAAGTTTGTTAAATCAAATCGAGTCAGCTATGTACTCTAAATGTCGATCAGAAAATATTAATTGTAAACAATTTCACAACGCGAAAATCACAAAGTTTTTAAGTGAAAATAAAGAAATAAAACTGAAAGTAAGCAAAAAGAAAATGAAGAATTGAAAAAGACTAATGAAATGTTATTTATCGTTTATTTTTATTTTTAAAATATAAACTATTTACCTATTTTTATAAAATGTTTTATTTTTACAAGAGGAAATCGTTTAAAAAATGTGCAGAAAATGGTTTTAAATTGTTAAAATAACGTTATAACAGTATTTAAATACTGTTGTAATATTGCTTGAATAATACTGAAATTCCATGCTTGAATTCAACGGTAAAAACAGGTTCGGTTCGACTTGAATTCCACTGGAATTCCATGCTTGAATTCAAGTGTAAAAACAGGTTCGGTTCAACTTGAATCACACTGTTATTTAAGGCTGGAATTACACTGTAAAGGTACTGTTTTGTTCGTGCTAAGCAACTCCGGGTCTCCACGTAGCAATATTTATTGCGGCAAACGTCAAATTTGATTGCTCCATAAAATTTGCGACGTATAGACCGCATATTGCCATGAGTGGCAATCCATTGCGCAATGATTGCTCTTCTTATTGCTTGAGCAATTATTGCTTAGCAATCTGCTGTAAAATCAGCTGTTATTTATCTGACATTTAATTTTTCTGTACGTTTTTGTATGGCAAAGCAATTTCACGTGTTCTCCAGCAATATAGTCAGCAATTATTGCGCCATGGTTCTGCCGACGTTATTGCTTGTGCTTGGCAAAAAAAATTGCTACGTGGAGACCTAGCGTAAAATTTGCGACGTATAGACCGCATATTGCCATGAGTGGCAATCCATTGCGCAATGATTGCTCTTCTTATTGCTTAGCAATCTGCTGTAAAATCAGCTGTTATTTATCTGTCATTTAATTTCTCTGTACGTTTTTTTATGGCAAAGCAATTTCACGTGTTCTCCAGCAATATAGTCAGCAATTATTGCGCCATGGTTCTGCCGACGTTATTGCTTGTGCTTAGCAAAAAAAATTTGCTACGTGGAGACCTAGCGCAATAATTGTCCAAGCAATCAGAAGAGCAATCATTGCACAATGGATTGCCACTCATGGCAATATGCGGTCTATACGTCGCAAATTTAATAGAGCAATAAAATTTGACGTTTTCCGCAATAAATATTGCTACGTGGAGACCCGGGGTTACAGTGCAGCCACACGATCAAGATTTTCTTGATAGTCTTTTACATATACTGTTTGTCAAAATTTCCAAAAATTTAAAGTTGTGACGTAAGCTGCATTCAATTTTTGAGCAATTTACTTTCAAGATGTCATCAAGAAAACAATTTATAAAGGCAAGCGCAAATTTTGCTCACTAACCTTGAAATCAGCTGTTTTCTTGAACGTAAATTGAAACACTCACTTGAAAGAGAATTTTAAAGGCAAGTTCGTATCAATTTTACAAGTATGAGTATTGGTAAAAAAGTGTGAGTGTTTTAAAACTTGATAGGCAAAACTTGATCGTGTAACCCTCAAGTTAGGTGCTGTGCATGGTGGAATAAGCAGGTGGCATCGTTACGGCAACAAATACAACATTACAACAAAATTGGAAATTACATCACCGTTTACGTCAAAAAATACTTTTAGCAAAAATCAAAGCGTGCCGCTGAACGTGATGAAATAAATAAATTTTAAGGCAATTTTTATATTATTATAGTCAATACCTTATTTATTTTAATTTAAAATGATCACAAACTTTTTTAAAATACAATAATATCAGCACAAAACATGGACTTTTTGTAAACATATACAAAACTTTGACATAAACCTAGACAAACAATGCAGGAGCAAAAAATCGTCATCTGGCGTAGTGCTGCAACCTGTTTATTTCACCATGGTACTGTGTATAACGAATTAAAATCCAATTTGGTACTCGATGTTACGAACAAATAAGAATAATATACAAAAAATTCGTTGTAGTCTTGACGAAGATAAAGAAATTAATACACGATTAGAAAACGATAAAGGGGTAAAAATTAAACACAGAGATGTAATCAAAAGCTTTGATGTATGTATCCAGTGGGGACAGGAAAATAATATCGATATATCCAAGACATTAAGGGTTTTCATGATATCGCTTTAAAGTCTCGCAATCTGTGCAAACTGTGCATATTTACGACTTCGCAAATGAATTGTCAAAAATTGTATGAGAAATATTAATTTACACAAACTTTGTTAATTTGTCCAGCAATTTTGACTCGTAAACATGTGCAGTTCAATTGTGCATTTATAAAAACACATTTTTTTAATTATAAATCACAAACAATAAATTCTTGTAAAAATTTAAGAACTTTAGTCTTTTGGCTTTTTTGTTTAAAATTACACTCAAATTAAATAGGGTCTTCATTAAACGAGTCTCGCAAGTTTGCCCATTTGCATAAATGGCAATTTTAAGCGATATCATGAAAACCTTTATTAATTTAACGTGAGCTTCAAGAGAAAGCAATTGAAAAAAGTTTAAATAAAGCTCAAAAACAAACGTCAATAACAAGTTTTTTTTAAATAATTATGTACTTTTTTCTAATTTTTTTTTAAATAATTACTTTTTTCATTAATTTTATTTTATAAAATCCATTTACTTGTAATACGATAAGATATGAATTGTTCTTTTAATTTGTTGTTGCATGAATAAAGCTACGTTCACAATCAAAAAAACAATTTCGTTTTTTCTTCCCAAAGCATTTCATATATTTTCCTTTCATTTTTAGAACAAAAATGTAACTAGCATTTTTTTAAAAATGTAACTAAAGTTGAGTCAACTAGAACTTCAGCAACAATTTGTATGAAATTGTTTCTGACGTTTAAAATAATTTTATTTAGTTTTGAATGAACATTTTAACAAAATGTTTACAAAAATAAAAATAAATGCTTAATATTGTTGGGGCTAAAATTTGCAAACGGTTTCTTGATGCAAAATTTGTGTAGTTACGAAAGAAATTGTTGCTCTATTATGAACACCAAGTGAAAATGTTTTTTTGATTGTAAACGAAGCTTAAATATTTTTTTAATATTTCTGGATTTAACGAATTTTTCAATTTAACGAACAGGGCGTTTTACTTGTGATCTGCCATTTTTCGATGTTGTTTTCGAAAAACTAAAACATATGTTTTAATAATACAAAACAAAAACATCAAAAATAAAAATACAAAAAACTGGACGGCAAAATGCCAGTAGCTTTTTTATTAAGTTTAATTGCGTTAAAAAAAAACTCCAATCCAGAAAAGGATTCATTAAAGAACGTGTCCTAAGGGATTTTTCTAATCCGGAACCAGATTAACTGCAAAGGTTAAATTTAAGAGTTGCGATGTGTAATTTTTTTTTTTTTTTTTTTTTTGTTAAGTTTCATAGCTCTTTACCGCCTAAAAAAATGGGTTTTGGGATGATTTTTGAAGAAACTGCTGCACATCTAATCGGGTTCTTACTGGGTTAAACAGCTGACAAACATATGGGCTAACGAGTCTGTTGCCAAACCGTAATAGCGTGCAGAAACTCAAATAGCCTTAAAAATCGCTCATCAAGTACATCTACATATACATAGGTACATATGTACATATATATAAAATTGTAATTGGAAAATTTAAATAAAATAAAGTGATGATTTACGAAAAGAAAAATAATATCTGGGAATTTATTTCTCATGTTGAGTAACATTTTATTAAACAAATTTTTATATTATTCGAATGTGTATTCTAAGTCAAATTACAATCCTCAAAAGCTTTTATACTTTTTAATGTGCTGTTTTCACACCACAAGCGACTCAAAAAACAGTGCTTTTCATATAAATTTTACTACACAATCAGTCACTTGTGTTGTGAAAACAGCACATAATAGTCTTATTCCTTCAATATTTTTTGACGATTGTAATTTGACTTATAGGGCCCATACACAACACCATCATGATTGTGCAATCAAGTGATTGTGCCAGCTGATTGGCCGTGTATGAGCTTGTGGTGTGATTGTACCAGCTGATGGTGCTTTATCAAAAATAGTTTGATATTTTTTTGATTGTACCAGCATGATTGTATCGTGTGCTGTAAAGTTAGCTCATAAATGTTAAATCGTCAAGGCATAAACATCAAAAAATACAAAATTTAAAACATGAATGCCAAAGAAAAAATATTTTGGGGAGAACACGTTTTTTTTACTCCTTATTCGTTTAAGGATAATAGCAATAATAACAGCAGCACAAATTTTATCGTTATTCATTATAACCTTTTCCACACAATTTTTGGTAAAAAATGAATTTTGTACCAGCATGCTGGTGTGTTGTGTGCTTCAAGCTTAATTGCACAATCACTTGATTGTACAATCATGATGGTAATGTGTATGGGCCCTATTAGAATACACATTCGAATAATATAAAAATTTGTATAAAAGGAAAAATAATTAAAAGATTCGAAAGACACATGTGCGAACGTATGTAAGAGTACCAATCGCTAGATTTGCTACAATTTTCTTTCGCATCGCAATAGAGAGTAGACCCCGTATTCATTGATACGTCAGAACTGTACAGTATAACTGCCTGTTTTTAGAAAACGTAAACAAGTGAGTGGGTGAGAAATTATATTGGAAACAAAAACAAATTTTCGTGTTTTATTGTTGTTTTCAATATAATTTCTCACTCACTCACTTGTTTACGTTTTCTAAAAACAGGCAGTAAATCTAAATTATAAGCGGTACCCGGCAGCAGTCATATATGTATGTTTCTTGTAATTATTTAAAGACATTTTACTTTACAACGTATGACTACCCCAATTGATTTTTAATCTTCTTTTTTACATTTACTGCAACCGCTAGCAGTGAGATTCACGATTGCTTTTTTCCCTTTGAGGGGAATGACAATTTCATGGGAACAAAAATTCTACTTGGTATTCACGATAGGGGTGCATATATAAAAAGCGTTAAAAAATTAACTATAATTTTGTACACCAAACTTTTTGTGTTTGCTTGTACTTTCAGCAATTGAAAATCACACCGAAAAACACAAACACGGTGTGATTTACAGAACACCACAAATTCACACGTGTGATTTTAAAAGCACTTTTGATTTGAAATCACGTGATTTTCAGAATAGACCTGATAACCACTGTTTAATGATGACTCGTCCCAAACGCAGCACCCTGTAAAATACTAACGGTCCTTAAATTGTTATTTACATATTTATTTTACATTTCGTCATTACATTATTTTCCTTGTACTAATTAAAACTCGAAAAGTTTTTTATTTAAAAAAAATTTATTTTTGTTTGGAGTTACCTCCAGGCCGAAAGAATATTTAGAACTAAACTTAAAATTAACAATTTTCATTTCTTATATTCTACTTGCACAATTCCATCTATTCCATCGCATGATTTATTTCCCGGAATTTGGTTGGTAATTGGATCATTTGATTTTGCAACTAGCGGATGTTCTCACAGTGTGCTGCAATTTAGTAGACATGGTGTCAGCATTTATTATTTTATTGCTGTTAACAAATGCAGCGTTAACTCCTCCCCTCTTAAGAACAATTGCCCACAATTGTTTTATTAAAAATATGGGATATTATTTATCCGATAACTTGATGTACGCATATTGTTTGTAGGTTGAATATTAGTTAAGGTAATTCCTGTTTCAGATGGTGAAGCTGCATTTTCTGCATTTAGATGGACCACATTTACTCTTCGCGAATTTTTATACAGATGAAGAATCAAGGAACCAATAGCTACAAAGGCCAGTAAGAAAACCATAGTTGAACCTCCATTGATAATAGTTCCCAAGGCTAATGTTTTGATTCTGCGAATATTACTGATGTGTAAATCATTTAGGCTTTCGAGAGTCAGGATATTTTCTAAACTTTTTTCTGAGGGTGTATGTTGTAAAACAGCGGGAACAGGTTCTATCTGTGGGGCTTCGAAGTTACGATATATTTTATCTTGTGCCACTATTGTTGTATTTGAGAATTTTATCAGGTAAGTGCCAAACAGATGGTGTTTAACTTCATCAATTAGTATAGTACCGTTGTAATCATTAAGCAGGATCACTCCAGGAAGTATATTCTCGATTGACGGGATATGTTGACTGTTGGTGTAAGTGCAATATGATGGTAAACTATTTATGATGTTTGTGGAACATGTATTATTACTTAAATTTATTAATTGGTCGTTCTTACAAATTCTAACAGAATTATATTTTTGGCAATTACTTTTTATACCAAAGATTTCTTTTGAATTCTTTATGATTTTATTGAAAGATAATTTTATAATTTTTTCATTTTTTTTTACAGGATATAATAATAAATTTTCATATATTTCTTCATTTGTCAATGGAATTTTTATTACATACAATATCATTGAATTTTTATATATAACATTTACTTTGGCGTATTCCATTGCCTCTTCATTAGATGCGAATGGCATCCTTTCTGTGTTTAATTTTTCTAATGCTAATTTAATTTCTAATTTATTCAAAATAATGGAGTTTATCACTCCACTTTTAGCCCATTGAATGGCATAGTGTATATTAATCAATTGTTCTTTTATTAGTCTTATTCGACTTTGCAAACTTAAAGCTATTTCATTATTTAAATAATCATTTTTGCCTATGGCATTTGACATTTCATTTATTATTTTTGTTACATTATTTAATCTGTCATCTAACATCTGATTAATAACAAACTGTTTATTATTACTTTCATTTAATTCATTTATATTGAAATCTAACATTTCGAAGTCATCATGATCTGGAGTGCCAGCGATGTACTTCCATGCAGTCCCGATAATGTTAAATGATCTTTTATTTCTTAAAAATTTACTTCCTTCATTTTTATTACTAGTATTATTATCTTTAGTACTATTATTGTTACTTTTTCTTTTATTATTATCAACGTTACTAAAAGGAACAATGCTTTGGATTAGGTCCAAAGCTTGTGTTATGTCTTCATTAAGGATAGAATAAAAGGGATTGGTTTTTGGGATATTCCGTTCAACAAAGGTTTTGGTCTCTTTTACAAAAGTGTCGTATTGATTAACGTCTATCGGATGAATAATTCTAAAAACTCCGTCTTGCACTTTACTTTGTCCATCATTAATGACTACGATGTGAGCGGACGTGTAGTCAACTATCTGGAATTCCGCTTTGCAAATTATTAGAATTGCTCTGGAAAAGAAAAGATACCGAAATTTCAGGTTTTTATGCGATTTTTATGAACAGTCCTTCCCGATCTTGTTTTAACCGTAGAATTGCCGTTACTAGCTACTATTTCTTTTTTGTACCTTGCAGTAAGTTTATTACCGTGTCGCTTATTAATTCTTACGTATATAATGTCTCCGTCCGAGTACGTCTTCAGTGGATCTCTCGATCTATTGTGGTAACTAAGATCATGTATTTGTCTTTCCTGTATCCTACGCATTGTTTCCCTACGAGAATGTTCTAATTGCTCTGGGTCTCTGCTAATATTTCTGCCATATAAGACTTCCACAGGTTTCTTATTAGTCGTTGAATGAACTGATAAATTATACTCCTTTACTGATCTCTCTAGCAATTCCTCAAATGTACCATGAGCTCTCTCAGTCTTAAGACATCGCATGATCTCTTGCAGCGTCGAGTGGAATCGTTCCACTTGCCCGTTTGAACAACTGGTGTAAGGCGCTGTGCGATAAACTTTAATGCCTAATTCATTTTCTATCATATGGTTTATGGTAATTGAGTTAAAAGATTTTTCGTTATCAAAGATTATGGTCTCCGGAAGAAGAAAATAAAGTATGTCCCTTAAAGGTTGCCTGATATCTTCGGCAGCTCTGGATTTAATCACTTTTGCTACCGCAAACTTAGAAAATTTATCTATGGCCGTTAAAACTAAATGTTTATCTGTGATAAAGATGTCAAAGTGGACAATTTGCCCTGGAAATTGTGGAATGGGGGTTGGTTGAATCTCTGGTTTCGCTGGATGACGGTCATACTTGTTCTCTTTACAGACTATACAATTCTTTATTATTCTATTGATCTTATGGTTCATAGACGGAAAATAGTATTTCTCGATAATTTGAATTTTATTTTCGCGGGCACTTCTGTGTGCACGATTATGTGTGCGCAGAATTAAATTTTCTTGCTCCTGCTCACTAATGACGTCTTCGACTTGTAATTGCGTAAACCTTACCTTATAAGCGCTAAAATGAAAAGGATATATCTCCTGAATTTTTCCCATAATGCGCTCATCGGCTTTAATGCAGTTAACGACAGATGGATTTAAGTAGCGCTTTAAAATTCTTATGAGATTTTCTGAATCGTAATATTGCTCCATAACTAGATGTCTATGATAAGTTGGAAAAATTATCTTAAATTCATATGACTGAGTTTGACCTTGCTCAAGAAAGATTTGATTTTTGAACACGTTAATAGGTACTTCTACAGAGTATATCAAATTTTGAGCGGAACTTTCTTCACTATGTTCGCTCGATGTGAGTGTGTTTATTTCAGGTGGAATTCTTGACAAAGCATCGGCGACGACATTTATTTTCCCTGGTTTATAGTGCAGTTGATAGTTATATTCTTCTAAAATAGCCTTCCAACGCTTCATCTTAGTGTTATTATTTTTATTACTTAACGCATAAGTAAGGGGCTGATGGTCAGTATAAATATTTATTTTAGCAGTACCATATAGGTAATTTCTTAAACAATTCAATGCCCATATAATTGCTAACAGTTCTTTTTCATTAGCGGCATAACTTTCCTCGGTCTTGTTTAGCGTTCTAGATATGAAGATGATCGGTTTATCTTCTTGCGAAAGAACGGCACCAAGGGCAAAATTTGATGCGTCAGTAGTTAGTGTGAATTCCTTGCTAAAGTCCGGATATGCCAACATTACATCTCCAGAAACAAGAGTTGATTTTATTTTATTGAAAGCTGCAATAGCATCTGAATTAAGGCTTATTTTAATTTTTGAAGATTGATTTTTAGACGTATGTCCTTCCTCCCCCCTTAAAAGGGATGTCAGAGGTTTAGCGAGTTTCGCATAATCTTGAATGAAACGGCGATAATACCCTGACAGACCTAGAAATGATCTTAACTCTTTTAGTGTTTTGGGCGGCGGAATCTTAGATATGGCTTCTATTCTGTTTGGATTTGCTGTAATTCCTTCAGAAGAAATTATAAAACCTAGAAATTCAACTGTTTTTTTAAAAAAATGACATTTGTCCAATTGGACTTTCATATTCGCACTTTCAAGAATTTTGAAAACTTTTTCTAAATCGCGGGCATGATTGTCCTCGTTTTGACTGAAAACAATGATATCATCGATATAAACGAAACAACATACTCCGATACATTCACGTAATATATCGTCAAGCGCCCTTTGAAATATAGACGGGGCATTTTTTAAGCCAAAAGGTAATCTCGTGTACTCATATTTTCCATTGTTAATGGAGAAAGCTGTTTTTTCTATATCAGATTCTTTTAGCGGGATCTGATGAAATCCGCTCTTTAAATCGAGTACCGAAAAAAATTTATTGTTCCCTAATTGCGCAAGAACTTCATTAATATCCGGAATTGGATATCTATCCGCTATAGTGTCTGCGTTAAGCTTCCTATAATCTGTTACTATTCTGTACTGCTTATTTCCTGCTGAGTCCGGTTTTTTTGGGACAATCCATACTGGTGAGTTGTATGGAGAACGTGATGGCCTTATGATGCCATCATTAAGCATTGCTTGAATCTGGTTTTCTACCTCAGCTTTTAAAGCCATGGGGTAAGGATAGTATCTAGTATATACTGGCGTATCATTTCTTGTTCGAATTTCTCCTATAACCTTGGTGGTATATGTTAACTTCATATCTGGTTCAGCAAATAAATTTGGCACTTTCCTTGTCAATTCGGTAATAATATTGCTTTGTTTATTTGTCATATGTTCATCCCTTATTTTGATCATATTGATAGATTCTGACTTTCTTTGATGAATTTTAATTTTGGTTCCGTTTTCAAGCAACAAGTAACTATCTCTGGTGTAAATAACTGCTCCTAAGTGTTTCAAACTATCGTTTCCTAAAATGCCATGAAAAGATTTTAAGCTAGGAAGGATGTAAAATTTAAACTTTTTATCCCTTATATTGAAAAGATTAATAAACGTATGACTACTAATTTCGATGTCACCGGCTACTGATCTTGTATAAAAATTTTTTTGATTTTGTATAATTGTTTTCGAAAGAGATGGCTGTATGTAGTTTTTTGTAGACCCTGTGTCTATTAAAATATTGAGAATTTCTCCAGTTTCTGTTTTACATCGTACATAAGGCAACGATGAATCTGTTAACCTAAAAAATGAAGGTCGCTAACATCAACTGGTTGCTCCTCTTGATATTCTACTGTTTTTTCGTTAATTTCCCGAGGATAATCGTGCAAATAACTTAAATCGTTATTTTCCGAGTTGCTATAGACTTCACTTTCTTCCTGAGGGTAGTCTTGATAATATGCTCCATCTGGTACAGCATTAGAAGCGTCTAAATGGAAGTTTCTCTGTACTTTATTTGCTGGGGCATGAAATGGTGCCTGTGGTGGTCTTTTACCATAAAAATCATTCTGTCTTGGTCGATTCATGTAATTCACCCTTTTTGATTGCATACTTTGGTCAACTTCCATAGGCTCTTGCCTAGGCTGTGGTTTAGGTGCTACCGGACGTTGAGGAGGAAAATACATGTTTTGATGGTTATTCCTATTATAATGAAAATTCGGATTTTGAAACGGTACTTGATTATATGTGTTAGTTTGAGGACGCGGTATGTATGCAATTTGAGGATAAAATTGTTGCTGGTTTGGATGGTTCTTCTGTTGGAACCTCGGTTTTGATTTTTGAATCGGTTGACTAAAAATTCCATTAGAAAAATTTCGACTTCGCTGGGCATAATCAGAACGAAAATTCTGATTTTCCAGTTTGAGGCATAGGTGAAGAGCCTGTGGCAGATCCACGGGTTCCTTCATGCCTAGAAGACGCGACAAATCACCATTAAGTCCTCGAACAAAAGTATCGAGTGCCTTATCCCGATATGATTGAGTAAAAAGCTGTAAAGGCTCATTCGCTAGATCCATACAGGCAATCTTGTTCAAGATAAGTGATAATTGGTTATATACCTGACCGTAGAATTCCTGAACCGTCCGATTTCCTTGCACCAAGGATATCATTTGATATTCTAGCGTGCGTATATCTCTTTTGTCCGCATAATGTAACGTCAGACATTTGGATATCGCTTGCCAATTTAACGGCGTGTTGTACGATTCAAGGGCAGCGTCCGCCTTATCAATAATTTTATTACGAATAACGGTTAAGATGCCATAATATTTGGGGGTGCCTCTAATAGGTTCGTAGATCTGAAGAATTCGATCCACGCTTTTTTTCCAGGAGCTAAACTCCATTGGATTACCAGAAAAATTACGCAAACATTTCACTACGTCGGGAACCTTGTCTAAGTCCGAAATATTATTATCAGGGGATGGATCGATCGTCTGATCCGAGAAATTAGTAGAGTCCGAATTTATTTGTGAGTTTGTCCGTAATAGACCCTGAAATTGTGTTTCTAATACGTTCTGTACTATGCTCGCTATTAGAGCAGGATTCCCGTTCTGTCCATGCTGCACGGAAGGTGCGGGATTTGGGGTTGTATTGGGATTGGAGGGATTTATTATTGCAGGTCGGATAAGGTTATTTGGATTCGACATATTTAAAGGAAAACGTTTCTTTTTCTTTAAGCAAAAAAAAAAAAAGTTATATTTTCTTTTATTCAAAAAATTTTATTACCGCGATCCCTGATTTACTTAACTTAATGCTAATATAAATTTTGTAAATAAAAAAATAATGTTCTTACAATAATGTTGTTGTCTGGAACATGATGATCTAATGCTGATGTTGCTTCTTTAATTTTGTAGGTTGTTGTCGCTGTTTTTGCCTTTGTAATAACGTTGTTGTTGTTGTTTTTTCTTATCTTGGATTAATTTTTCATCTTTATTTTTATCGTTATTTTTATATTATTCACTTGTTTCTTAATTTGTTTAAGTTTTTTTTTTCTTAATCTGATATTTGGACACTTAGTTCTATTTTTTTCTTCAATTTTTATTTCCTTAACTAGTTCTTTTTTCTTGCAATTTTTACTTCTTAATTGTGTTGAATTTTTTTTCTTAGCTTTTACTAAATGGTTCTTTTGTTTTTCAATTCTTATTTCTGTATTATATTTATGTTCAAGCTTTTGTTGGCTTTTATTTTTATTTTAATAAATCATTTAGCACTTAAAACCAATTTATATCAATAGGAGAATAATTTTGTCCACATTTATTCCTGTGCAAAATTTCTCTTTAGATTTATTTAAATATTTAAAAGTTTTAAGATTTATTTTTCAACAGTCTAAAAAAAAAAAGATTTTTTCCTTTTTTTTAATTTTAATTTTCACTTATTGTTCACTTTCACTTATTTTTAATTTTCACTTATTATTAACTTAAACTTATACCACTTTAAATGTCCAGTGAAGCGGCTGGTGTGCAACACCGTCCCTTTTTCTATTTAAGATACTTGGGGGCCTCGTTCTTCACAATCTTCGCGGGAGTTCCGACCGCGGGGACACTTGGGAAACCGAAAAGGATAATATAACACACGTACGATTACTCAAGACACTCTGGGTTGTCTTGGTATGTTTTTTATTGTGTTTTTTTTCTTATTTTTCGGGTCCCTGCTCGGGCGCCAATTAAAACTCGAAAAGTTTTTTATTTAAAAAAAATTTATTTTTGTTTGGAGTTACCTCCAGGCCGAAAGAATATTTAGAACTAAACTTAAAATTAACAATTTTCATTTCTTATATTCTACTTGCACAATTCCATCTATTCCATCGCATGATTTATTTCCCGGAATTTGGTTGGTAATTGGATCATTTGATTTTGCAACTAGCGGATGTTCTCACAGTGTGCTGCAATTTAGTAGACATGGTGTCAGCATTTATTATTTTATTGCTGTTAACAAATGCAGCGTTAACTTACTCAATTTAACTTGCAATATCATTTTTCAATAATTAAAACTCACTCTAGTTTCGATCGTTAAAGTGCAAACATTAAAAAAGTAAAAAAGTAAAAAACCACAAAAATTGTATTGTGACCCTAAACAAAATTGTGAACAATACCCAACAAACACTTGAACATTAAAATAAATTTGTTAACTTTAAATTAAATAAAAACTTATTATTAAAATTAAAAACCATAAATTTTGAAGTCTTTTTATTTACAAAATAAAAGTTCGACCCCGAACATTTTGGTCCTCGCGAACCGGATATTTGTAAAAGTGAATTTTGTAAATAAAAATTTAAAAAAAATTAAAAGGTCTGACCAAATAGTGAACGTTGTGCAAAATTATAAAAAAAAACTACTCGTTAATAAAAAACAATTTCAAAAAAACATTGACATTTATTTGACTCCCAAAAATAAATTTTACAAAAACTAATTTTTACAAAAAAAGTTTATTTCGAAAAACAAATCTTAAACAAAAAGAAAAAGATTTTAGAAAATAAAATTATTAGAAAGTGAACAATTATTACGGGACACAAATTTTTGAAGCCAACAAAAAAGAGAAGGCGCAGTAGCAGCAGCATCAGCAGACACACAACAACAACAACAAAGAAGACCAAATCTACAAGCAGTGACACAAAAAACAAAAGACCCAACAAAAACAAGTAAGTTAAAGTATACAACACAACAAGAAATAAATATTCTGGCTTGTTGTGTTACTCTTTAATTTTTTTGCCGCTGCAATTTTTAAGAGAAAAACCCGTGACGTCACTACCCAAAAAAATTAAAACCGAGTTACCATTGCGTACATTTTTGGAAAATACCGGGGAAACAAATCGCTTTGTGGGACTCTTAAAATTTTTTAAATCATTATAATTTTTTCAATACTTGTTGTTGTTATATCGCTAGCAGGTACTTTTTTGACCCAATTTAATAGTTTTTTTCACGATTCTTGTTTATCTAATAAATAATGGCACTCGATAAATTTGTTAATTGTACAAATGACCTTTTGGATTTTGAAAGCGAGTATTCAGAATCAAAGGCAGGTGAGGACATTCATAGTTTAGAAGTTCTTCGAGTAGAACTAGACTCACTTTGGCAGCAAATCAAAAGGGCTTATGAAGAGTGTAGGGACAAGAAACCGGAAACTGGCGAACAACCGGTAGACAGGCAGAAACTTCGCGATCGATATAAAAAGGCTCTGGCTGCATACAAAACTTGTTTGGCCTCACTTAACACGGAAATTCTGGCGCTTTCTGCCCCGACTGATGACACGAGTAAGCACGAGCGGGTTTCGTCTGCGGAAAACCCAATTTTAGAAAACAGCGACGTTTCGTCTATTCGGCTGCCACCTTGCGACATAGATACATTTTTAGGTGATTTTGTGACATGGCCAACTTTCCGCGACCTTTTTACTGCCCTATATTTAAATAATTCACGACTCAGTAAAATTGAAAAATTATTTCATTTGCTTCAAAAAACTGGAGGAGACGCTAGGAACATAGTTTCAAATGCCCCATTAACCAACGAAGGCTTCGATATAGCCTGGAAAAATCTTGTTCTTCAATACGAGAACAATCGGATTCAGGTCAACGAACAATTGAAAATTTTATTTGACCTTCCGAAAGTTACCGAAGATTGCGGTCAATCTATTCACACTACAACGAACCGTTAATGGCTGCATTCAAGCTTTAAACGCTTTAAGGGTAGAAACTGGCACTTGGGACCCCTTCCTGGTATATCTTTGCTCGACCAAGCTCCCCCGAACACTTTTGAAGGAATTTGAAAACTCTCTTCAAGAAATAACAAAGGTTCCATCGTGGGAACAATTTAACACTTTTTTGACTCACCATTCTAAGACTTTAGAGTCAATTGCGGCCATCACACAACCTAAACCCTATCAACAAAAAAAGGAAAGTTCCAAACCGTTCACTAAACAAAAACAGGTTCACAGTTTTCATACAAACGCGACTCAAACCAATAACGAGTCGAAAACTCAGAAACGTTTTCCAGCAAAGGGAGGACAAAAAGACTCTACGCACAATTGTCAACATTGTAAAGAGCCTCACCCATTACGATCCTGCCCTAACTTTTTAGAAAAAAATGTGAATGACCGAATTCACATTGTAAAAGTCACAAATTCATGTTTTAATTGTTTGTCAATAAATCATGGTGTCAAGGATTGCTCAAGCAAATATAGTTGTAGGCTGTGCAAACAAAAACATAACACTTTGTTGCACAAGGCAACGGTGACCCAGCCTATAAGTTTACCACCAAATAACGCTGACGAGCAAGCTAGTACAAGTGCTGCAGCGCAAGCCCAATACATACAGTCCACTTCCCGATCAGGTATTCCTAACCTGACTTCCTTGACCCTGCGGGGAAATAATCAGTCCTCGACACAGCTAATAGACAAAGAAACTTTGTTATTCACTGCAATGGTACAAATCGAAACTAGAGGCGCAAGATACCAGGCAAGAGCAATCATCGACCCTGGATCCCAATCCACGTTTATATCGGACAAATTAAAAAACCGATTAAACTTACCTACAAAACGTAATATAGTACACGTTTCCGGCTTGAGTCAGACAGTTTCTGAAACTTCGACCAAAGCCTGTTTGTTTAACCTTTGCTCCAGGGTGGACACATCGTTTAAGTTAGAGGTATGGGCACCAGTTTTGAAGACCCTTCCATCCAATTTACCGCCCCAAACGTTAAACGCAGAACAATTCGCAGAGGCTGCAAAACTAGAACTTGCAGACCCACACTTTCATCAAAGTCGACCCATCGACCTACTAATAGGCCTCGACTTAGGCCCCTCAATATATAGTATGGAAACACCGATGCGGTCCATTGGATCCCTTTTGGCACAAAAAACAGTATTTGGCTGGATTGTGGGGGGACCAATTTGTACAACAACTTCACCTAGAAAAACGATAGCGTTACTAAACACATCGTCCCTGGAAAAAAGGTTTTGAGGTCAGAAGAGGACACGCAGTGTGAAAATCACTACAAGTCTACAACCCGTAGAAGTGATTCGGGTAGATATATTGTTACCCTACCCTTTAAAAATGGCGAAGAAATAGGCGTATCTAGAAATATTGCCATGGCCCAATTTTTGAGAATGGAGCGCATGCTTAGCCAAAAGCCAGATTTTAAAACACAATACGACCAAGTTATTGTAGAATACCTCGAGCTAGGACACATGAGGAAAATTTCTCCCCTGGAAATTAATAAATACCCAAATTATTACCTGCCGCATCACGCAGTAATAAAACCCGAAAAGTTGACTTCGAAGATTAGAGTAGTTTTCAACGCATCGAGCCCGTCTTCAAATAAGAGAAGTTTGAATGACATTTTGTATCCAGGACCCATACTTCAACAAGACTTAGTGCTCATAATATTGAAGTGGAGATTCTTCCGTTTTGTGTACAACGCAGATGTCACAAAAATGTATCGCCAGATACTCATTGACCCTACGCAAACAAAATATCAAAGGATATTGTTTAGAAAATCTGAGGCTGATCCTATTGAGGATTACGAACTCCTCACAGTGACGTTTGGAGTTAATTGCGCGCCCTTTCTTGCCATAAGAACCCTTCTTCAACTAGCCGAAGATATAGGGACAACTCACCCCCTGGCGTCAAACATCTTACAACACAACATGTACGTAGATGACGTTTTAGCTGGTGGCCACACATTAAACGAAGCCATCAAATCACGAAAAGAACTTACAACTGTTCTAAAATCTGCCGGTTTCGATCTGATGAAATGGACCTCAAATGATCCACGAGTAATTCAAGATTTGCCAAATGAGACCCTACTACCGCTCGGCTGGTTAAACTTATCCGAGAACGCCGGAACCAAGACACTCGGGATAAAATGGAACATTTCCTCAGACTCTTTTACATTCACTGCCCCAGGTGTTGAATTGAAAGAAAATAACACAAAAAGGGAAGTTTTATCTACAATTGCCAAATTCTTTGACCCTTGCGGATGGATAGCTCCAGTAATTGTTGATGCCATGTTAATCATGCAACAGATTTGGTTAGATAAAGTCGACTGGGATGAAAACCTAAAACCCTTGACTTGCCTCAAATGGCAAAAATTCGTGAAAAACTGCTCTGCAATAAATGCCCAAAAAATTCCTCGTTGGATCCAGTACAGCCCTAATTTAAATGTTGAAATACATGGCTTTAGCGACGCCTCAGAAAAGGCTTATTCTGCGACTCTTTACGTCCGAATACAGTCTGAAAATTCTATATTTACATATTTACTGGCCTCTAAGACTCGTGTTGCTCCCATTAAAAAAATATCGCTATCACGTTTGGAGCTTTGTGGATCAGTTTTACTGGCAAATTTAGCCTCAGGAATCCTGCGAATCTTCAAGCTACGCAAATCGACACATATTTTTGGACCGACTCAACAATAGTACTGACCTGGTTAAAGAAACCCCCCTGCACGTGGAACACCTTTGTTGGAAATCGTGTCTCAGAAATTGTAGATAAAGTCGGCAATAGTCATTGGCAACATGTCGACTCAAAAAAAACCCTGCAGATATAGCCAGCCGGGGATGTACGCCCCAAGAATTAGGGACCCACAACTTATGGTGGTATGGACCTTCATGGCTAAAATTACCCAAACATAAATGGCCAAAATCCAGAAGTCCAAAATGACACCAATTTAGAAGCAAAAACTGTAAAGACGTTAACTACTACTACTCAGGAGGACCCATTGAACCGTTTCTCCAATTTGTCGCGCGCTTATAGAGTATTAGCTTATGTCCTACGTTTCTGGAGAAACACTGGTGGAAACAGAACCCGCCTTCGGATATCTTCAAACGAAGTTACACCAGAAGAAATAATAGATGTCAAAACACGACTCATTATTTTGACGCAAAAACAACACTTCCCAGAAGAATATAAGCAGTTGAAGCTGAAACAAAGGATTTCGTCTTCCAGCAGTATTTTGACCCTCAACCCGTTCATAGACCAACTAGGCGTCATCCGAGCCAACGGACGTCTGGTTCAATCACCAGCGCTCACATATAACGAACGACATCCAATATTGCTGCCGTACAACTCTAAGTTCACCAGATTGCTGACCGAATTCACTCACAAAATAACTATTCATGAGGGAAACCAACTTATGGTCCGAGTACTTCGTACGGAATATTGGATTTTTCGTTTGAGGCCCTTAGTAAAAATGGTGATTAATAATTGTAAAACTTGTGTTTTGTACAAAAAACACACTTTGAGTCAGATCATGGCGTCCTTACCACCAGAGCGCACAACACTTTCTCGCCCTTTCACCACAACTGGAGTCGACTACGCTGGACCCTTCAACATTCGCAACTTTACTGGTCGAGCCTGCCTTATCACAAAAGGGTACGTCTGCATATTTGTATGCTTTGCCACTAAAGCTGTTCACTTAGAGCCAGTAAGTGATTTATCGACCCAAGCCTTCCTAGCTGCCTTTTCCCGTTTTATTGGAAGACGTGGATGTCCAGCAATCGTATACTAGGACAACGGCACGAACTTTGTCGGAGCAGCAGAACTCATCAAAAAAGATCGTCTAGAATTTATAAAAACTCTTCAGTCCCAAGTTACACACAACTATAGCCATCAAAATATCATTTGGAAATTTATACCCCCTGGTGCCCCACATATGGGCGGACTCTGGGAAGCCGGTGTAGGTAGGTAGGTAGGTAGAAAGGCCGGTGTGAAGTTTCCTCCACACCTTCACCCAGAGACCAATATGGTCCATTGCGATGCCTTAATTGGGATAGATAAGGTGAAAAGGAAAATGTAGATGAAAAAGAGAATGACAGCCCGAGAATAAGAAAATAGATATAGAAATGTAGCAAAGACCAAACCAAAATTCCCACTACACGCGGACAGCGCCCCGTCTCCTCTCGCGCAGCCAGGTCATCCCCATTACGAATCCTATAAGACCCTCGAGTCCACACCCCGAGACGTCCCCTAATTCGCCCAGGAATCTACTGCCCAGCCACCTCAGCCTGCTATTCTGGAGCCTGGGACAGTGGCACAGAATATGCTCAACCGTCTCCAGCTCCTCCGGGTCCTCACACAACCCGCACACATCCGATAAGTCGGATCCCATTCTCACCGCCATCCTGCCTATCATACAGTGGCCCGTGATAATCCCTATCAAGGTCCTGACACAGACCCTACTCTTGCCCAGCAGCGATTTCGAATCGGACCTCCTAAGTACCGGCCACAGTGTCCTTGATACACGGCAGTCCATTCGGCTCCCCCAGGCCCGGTTGGTCGCCTCCAGAATCCATTCCGTGATCCTTCCAAAAAGGAAGCCAATTGGAGGCCTAACTGCCTCCACCCGGTCAGGATCATCCATCTCCGAGCCCTGTCTCGCCAACTCATCAGCCACCTCATTGCCGATTATGTTGGAGTGACCAGGCACCCAGCATAGCCTCAACGCATATTCCCCTAAGGCTCCCCCTAGAGCCCTCCTACAATCATCAACCAGCCTGGATTTCACATAACAGCCCCTCACAGCCATAAGAGCTGCCTGGCTGTCCACATATATAGTGACCTCCGAGCCCCTATCAATGTTGTCCCTCATCAGTCCCACGGCCCTCAAGACCCCAAGAACCTCCGCCTGAAAAACACTGCAGTCGTCGGGAAGCCTATATGACATTCTGATGTTCAGATCCTCGATGTAGACCCCCGCACCCGTGCCCCTCATCTTCGAGCCATCAGTGAATATAGCAAATCCATCAAATAATCTGCTCCTACCCGACCAGCTCTCCCTAGTAGGCATTATTACCTCCGGCACCCGCCCAAAATCCACCCTGGTGCTCACGTAATCAGTAGAGCCGGGCAATCCCAGGCAGTAGCCCCCAGCCTCAATCTCACCAAGGATCCGTGCGTGACCCTGAGTGACATTTCCCATCAATCCTAACTCCCTCAGCCTAAGAAGGCTCCTGGCCGCCATTCCCATCACATACTGCTCAATAGGCAGGAGATGTAGAATGACATCCAGGGCCGCCTGAGGAGTACTTCTCATGGCACCCGTCATGCCAATTGAAGCACACCTCTGAGCCTTAGACAAAAGGTTCCTTCGACTAGCCAATCTCAATGACTCCCACCAAACACAGCATCCATACGTAAGAATGGGTCTAACCACCGAAGTGTACAGCCATCCCACTACTGACGGCCGGAGTCCCCAACTCTTACCTATTGATGATCTGCAAGCATAGTAGGCATTGAGACCCCTCTTTAGTCTCTCCTGAGCATTCCTTCCCCAAGACAGCTTGCTGTCCAGAAAAACTCCCAGATACTTAGCACTATCCGATAGTCCAAGCTCCACACCTCCCAGTACCGGTAGCCTAAAATTCTCCACCTTGTACCTCCTAGTAAAAAGAGCAAGCTCCGTCTTCTCCGGATTAACTCCCAGTCCCTTATCGCTCGCCCATGCCGACAGTTCGCCCAGCGCCCCTTGCATGACTTCGCTTATTGTCGGCAGAAACTTGCCCGACACCAATAAAACTACATCATCCGCGTAGGCCACGACTTTCTGACCCATTCTGTCAAAAAGTCTCAGGACGACATTGACGGCCAAGAGCCACAATAAGGGAGAGAGAACTCCCCCCTGTGGGGTCCCCCTAGTCACCAGTCTCTTCACGCGTTCCCTTCCCCAGTCCGAGTGAATAACCCTACTACCAAGCATCCTAGTTATCCATTCGACCAGGAACAGCGGAACCCCCAGATCAACCAGTGCCTGCCTAATAGCCTCTATCCTCAAATTGTTAAAGGCGCCCTCTATATCCAGGAATGCCGCCAAGGTGTATTCCTTGTTTCGCAATCCTCGCTCCACATAACCCACCACATCATGAAGCGCACTCTCAACTGATCTACCCTTGAGATAGGCGTGTTGAGCGCCGCTGATGATGCCGGCGTCAATCTTCGTCCTCAGATATAGATCAATCAGTCTTTCCAGCGTCTTCAGAAGAAAAGACGATAAGCTGATTGGTCTAAAGTCCTTGGGTTTAGAGTGACCGGATTTACCCGCCTTGGGTATAAAAACTACCCTGACCTCTCTCCACCCTCTAGGAATGTACTCATTCAGCACACATAACCTAAACAGTTCCACCAACAATATGAGCGATGATTTCCCGATATTCTGTAGCATCGCCGGAAAGATACCATCTGGTCCCGCCGATTTGTAGGACCCAAAGGTATTTACCGCCCATGTTACCCTATCCAAGGTTATCATATCTCCCACCGTTCCAATTTCCTCACTGCCTGAGCCCAACCCAGGGAAGGGGTCTCCACCAGCATCACGTTCCCCCAACCCAGGGTCCACACACCCCGGAAAGTGAGTCTCCATGAGCAGACAGAGAGATTCAGAGCCCGATTCTGCCCATGAGTCGTCCGGTCTCTGAATATATCCAGGGACTACTGGGTCCTTGGATAAAATTCTCCTGAACCTAGACATCTCATTGACAGACTCAACTGACTCGCTAAACTTGATCCACGAGTCCCTTTTCGCCCTTCTTACATCCCTCTTATACTTCCTGTAACTCAACCTAAAGTTACTCCAATCCTCCTCCCTACGCGTATACTTCGCTCTATTGAACAGCCCTCTGACAGTGGACCTTAGAGTCCTCAACTCAACTGTCCACCATCTTGGCTGTGTACGTCTGCCCGGAAAATTCAGCGGACAGGATCGCTCATAGCTACTGGTTAGCACCCCCGTGAACATGCCCACCAGCCGCTCCACACCGGTCGGAGTCGACCCCCAATTCGGAGTAACTCTGAGGTTACTCTGCACCAGACCCGAAAAAGAATCCCAATCCGTTCTCCTCGGATTCCTATACGGACACCTTTTCGACCTCTCAAACACTAGCCTAAAGGACAGACGACTATGGTCAGAAAAGGAGAAATCCAAAGCCACCTTCCAGTCCTCTACTAATTCCCTACAGTTCGTCAATGTTATATCTATCACTGCCTCCCTATCCCTAGTTCTGAACGTCGGCGTATTCCCCCTGTTACAGATCAAAAGATTGCTGGCAATAATAAAATCAAACATAGACTCACCTCTTTTGTTGATGTCGGCACTACCCCATAGGGTGTGGTGTGCATTGGCGTCACATCCCAGTACCAGTCTCAAGCCATTTCTGCCTGAGTACTCCACCAACTCTCGTACTTTCTCACCAGGTGGATCGACAGCTTCATATGGCAAGTATGCCGATGCCAATGCCAGGACTGATCTGTCCCTGGCCTCCCCTGTCACAACCGTGAGGTCTCCGTTACTGAAAGAATAAGAAAACATAAATTTGTGCTCAGTTCTTGCCAATATACATGTTCGTACCTTCTCCTCCGAGCGGGATACGAACAAGGTATACCCCGTGACCTTTAATCCAACTACCCGGTTTTTATTAATCCAGGGCTCTTGGATCAAGGCCACGTCCACGTTGTTGTCAATGAGGTGGGTTGCCAATTCGGTTGAGGCCGCTTCACAGTGGTGCAAGTTTATCTGCACCACTTTCAGCCTCTTAGGGTCTATCATCTTTAGGAAACCTAAATCTAACAGACCCTAACCCGAATACAGCAACCCCTCCCATTGACTTCAGCTTGCCTAGAGACTCTCGGTCTACTGCGAACCGGAAGTCTCTACCTTGGTTCTCCTTACAACCCAGTGAAGCTATCATCTTCCACTGACCTGTAAGGAGTCCGTTGTTCTGGTTGGCCAGTAACCCCAGTATGACCTCCACAGGTTTTATAGGTGGAGGTATCCATACCGTGACCACTGGCCTTAATGGCAACTCAGACGCGAGTATGACGTCCAATCTGGCTTCAGGCCAAGCGATGCCACACCTGCCGATTGCAGCCTTTAAAAACTCAAAGGTTTTTTGGTTGCCGCAACTAACAGTTTTGACACCTCTTACCCAGTCAGCCCCTTTGAACGATACTTCGTCCGGCCTTCCCTTAACGCTAAAGATTTCGTCTAGTAGTTTGTCTTCTAGCATCTGCCATTTCTCGACACTGATCCTACCATCGGGATCCATACGATCAATGACAGCCGCTAGAATACCGTCCTTACCCGACGAATCCATTAGCTTCTTTGATGTGGAGGGTTGGTCCTCTCTGGAGCCAGTCCTCCTAATGATCTCCTTTCGGGGATCCTTCCTCTTAGCCGCTGGGGATTTCTGGTCATCACCAGACCTAACTCTCTTAAATACTCCCTTATTGGGGGCCTTAGCAGAGCTTTGTCGGTGATCACCGGATTTCCCTGCAGATGTTGACTGGTTTGTCTTAGTAACCCCTTTTGTGACTCCCTTTTGGGGGGGTCTGTCGGAGATTATCAAGACTTTACCAGTCCTCATCGCGCGACTAGTCGTGGGTAAATCGTCAACAGGCTTAGTTCCCTTAACTGTGACCTTACTGTCAGGGTTAAGAGGACCAGGTGTTGAATCATTACCCTCCTTTTGTTTTTTTGTTACATTTTCCGAGGACACATCAGCAGGGGTCGCTGAAGGTTCGTTGTCTTTGCTGACAACATTTGAGCCCTCAGCAGCCCTTGTTGTGTATCCCGCAGGATAGGAAATGCCCAGGATATCACCGACAGACCCGTGGATTCGTTCGAATCTAGCTACGTTCTTCCGGTGCTTCCTCAACAAGTGCCTATCCCGCCCATCGTGTAGTGAGGAGCTCTTCTTAGCTATCTTATCTAGAAAGGCTAAGGAGGCTCTTACACCACTCTTGGCTTTTTCATAACTCGTTCGGCTTTCTGATGTGACCTGTACTGTCGCATCCTGCCGAACAATAGGTTTGGAGACACCCGCTGTACCGTTCCCTATCTCGAGTGAGGCCTCCAGAGCCGATGACCCAGCCCTATGGTCCCGATCATGAGCCGAAATCATTGTTATTTCGTGCTCATCATCAGATCCCAGAGCAAGTTCATCGAGTCTTTCAGAGACCCCTGTTCGAGGCGGGGAACCGACCGGGGGGTCCATCCCTTCCGTCTCCGTCAGTTCTGTCAGTAACTGACCTTCCTGCAGCAGAATATCCCTGTGAATACTCAGCCAATCGGCGTCTGGATCTGACACCGAAACTGCCGAGTTGCCAGAGACATCCCCTGCATCGACTCCTAGAGTCACGTCCTTTTCGTTTTTTCTTAGTTTTTCCAGTTTTTGGTCCCACGAGTAAAGCCGTATAAAAAAGGACCGTCTCGCGCAGTGACGGCTTGCACGGACTAGGCTAGAGTTACAACTGACCCTTGCCATCGGCGTCAGAGGGAAGCTGTTCGCGACCAGTTTCTTTAACCACTAACTAGCCATTCAGGCCCTCGGCACTGCTGTCAACCACCTTGACCTTAAAAGTGGGGGATATGGGAAATAAAGGGGAAATATAAAGGATTTTAGGTAAAGGGATAGGGGGATGGATGGATGGATAACCCTTGGTCATGCTGGCCTTAAAGCATATACCTTCCAACTTGTTCCGGCTAGAATTTACCGATTCAAGTTACAAGGCATACACTACAGTCGGCATTTAAGCCACCACATCGCGGCAAGATAGTTATGCCGGTGTATAGTCATTTAAAACCCACCTAAAGAAAATGATACCTGATATGAAATTCACCTTTGAAGAGTTGTCAACAATTCTCACCCGCATAGAATTGTGTTTAAACTCTAGACCCTTAAGTCCTGCTAGCGATGACCCAAATGACCTTAACCCATTGACCCCTGGACACTTCCTTATTGGAACTCCATTATTGACCCCAGCCGAACCTGATGTAAGCAGCGAAAACCTGACCCTCATCAACCGCTGGAAACGCCTAAAGGTCATCTACCATTCATTTTGCCAAAGATGGAAATCCGAATACCTGGCCGAACTGCATCGCAGGTACAAGTGGAAGTCTCAGAGGGATGACGTTAAAGTCAACGACTTGGTGGTCATCACAAACAACAATTTGCCCCCCAATGTATGGCAAATGGGCCGAATCACGAAGACCCATATTGGTACTGATCAACACTGTAGAGTTGTCGACATCCACACAAAAAATGGGATCGTTACCAGACCCATTACAAAAATTGTGGTTTTGTTTTAAAATATACTTAACATTCTTTAAAAGAAAATTTTCCCAACTAATGTTTCACTGAATTCCTACTTACAGGTATGGCATCCCACAAAACAATTCTAAGTTTCTCATCAACAGATTTGATTGCCGTCAACCTATTCAACCCCACACGACCCGCAAACTTGAATCGAAGTGAGATCCTAGATGCCATATCTGCCAAAAATCATCACAACACCTTGTTTACATTGTAACCTGGTTTGCGGACCTATGTTTACCTGCACCAAGTCATGGGGGCCGGAATGTTTAATGATGACTCGTCCCAAACGCAGCACCCTGTAAAATACTAACGGTCCTTAAATTGTTATTTACATATTTATTTTACATTTCGTCATTACATTATTTTCCTTGTACTCAATTTAACTTGCAAGATCATTTTTCAATAATTAAAACTCACTCTAGTTTCGATCGTTAAAGTGCAAACATTAAAAAAGTAAAAAACCACAAAAATTGTATTGTGACCCTAAACAAAATTGTGAACAAAACCCAACAAACACTTGAACATTAAAATAAATTTGTTAACTTTAAATTAAATAAAAACTTATTATTAAAATTAAAAACCATAAATTTTGAAGTCTTTTTATTTACAAAATAAAAGTTCGACCCCGAACAACCACCATTTAACGGTTTCAAAATAAAAAAATTTAAATTTCTCCTCCGAGCGTTATTTTCATTTTATATATTTTTATTTAATTTAATAAATGTCGTAAATTTAAATTAGACGTATATATTAAAAAAACGTATTAATTAAATTATGTTATGTAATTATATAATGTTGAATGTATTTTTATATTTATGTATGTATATATTTCCGTGACGTTCCGATATACATATTTTCGCCTGGAGAGTATATCCTGTTATATATTAAAAAAAATTTTCAATTGTTTAGAATATTGCATAAAACTTGAATATATGTAATCGTTAATCTAATTAAATATTTCAAAGAGCAACACAAAAATGGCAGATAAAATCTTTATCATGATTTTTTTTAATGTTGTATATACAACTACACGTGTTTAGCCACTCTTCAGATAATAAAACGCTTAAAATTAAAAAATATATTAAAAAAAAGAGGGCATGTATAAAAAATGTTGGGTTTAGGAAAAAATGCAGGAAGAAGGCTTTTAGTTTTGCTCAAAATTAAAAAAATGTTGTCAGTTAGCCCCGTTTAACGACGTCTTACACTAACCCATTCATCATCGTCTCCACCTTTATTTTCTAAAATAAAATAAAAAATATATGTCTTAATGATAAATGTTGTTAACGTGAATTAAAATATGTACCCTTATCTTGCTGGGGTTCTCTTTTAGATTTATCTTTTTCTTCACGTGCAGGAGGACGTTCAGTACGCCAATTTCCAGAGTCCTTTCCGCCGGTACCAGCTGGAGCTGCGCCGCGATCACGGCGATCTCCTCCAGGGCGGCGATTTTCACGATCAGAGGGACGAGGAGCATCACGCCAGTTTCCAGCGGAAGATTGTTCATCACGACGGGCATCGCGATCACCACCTCGACGATCATCGCGATCACCACCACGACGATCATCGCGATCACCACCACGACGATCATCGCGATCACCACCACGACGATCATCGCGATCACCACCACGTCGATCATCGCGATCACCACCACGACGATCATCGCGATCACCACCACGACGATCATCGCGATCACCACCACGACGATCATCACGGTCACCACCACGACGAAATTCACCAGTACGTGGACGATCTTCACGTTCACCACCACGACGGAATTCACCTCCCCGACCACCGCGTTCCTCTTCAGCGCCGCCACCACGTCGCCACTTATCATCACGTGCTCCAGCACCTCCAGCTGCTGAACGGGCTGGTGCGGCTTCTTGTTCACGACGTACACGCCATGAACCTCCATCAGCAGCTCCTTCAACAGCTTCTTTACGATCAACTGGACGCTCTCGTTCGCGTTCGCGTTCAGGATGAGCACCACGACGCCAATCGTTATTGTCACCTCTTTCGGTGCGTCCAGCATCGCGCTCACGATCTCCTCCGCGTGCACGCCAAACCTTTTCTGCAGGCTGCTCTCGTTCACGATCGGGAGCATCATCACGAGCCAAACGTTCTCTTTCTTCCTGAATTCTTCGTTCGGCCTCTTCTTCCTTGGCACGTTGTTTTTCATATTGAATGCGACGTTTTTCTTCTTCAGCTTCACGTTCCTTACGGCGTGCCTCAGCAACAGCACGTTCCTCTTCTTCCTTAACACGACGGATTTCTTCTTCTTTGCGAAGACGTTCCTCTTCCTTTTCACGCAAAAATTGTTGACGACGTTGCTCACGACGCATTTCAATGCGTTTAACTAAACGCTTTTTGCGCTCCTCGGCCAATGCAATTTCGAATTGCTTAAGTTTTTCGACATACACAGAGGCACGCTCGGTTTTCAAGGCATCCAAGAAAATGTCACGATCCGAGTGCATACGCTTAAGGCGTTCTTGCTGAATAACAGCATCCTTGCGTTCAGCAATAGCATTTTCTATGCGTGTAGCCTCTTGTGATTCCCAAAACTCTTTATCTTTTACCATCTTTTCGCTCAAATACTTCTCGAATAGAGGAATTTCTTTCATGCGCTTGCAACGTTCAAAGTAATCGATCTTCTTTTCCTGAGATTTAAGTTTGTTCTGCAATTCTTTACGTTCGCGCTGCAATTCTTCAGATTCTTTGGCAGCAATCTGTTCTGCATCTAATTTCTTAATGCTTTCAGCATCAAGTTTTTCCAACATTTTTTTACCATGAGCGGTTTGGGAAATTTGTTGCACCTTTTCCTTCAAACTCTTCTCCTTGATAGCTTGAATTTCGTTTTGGTGACGCTTGCGTTCGCGCTCCTCATTTTCCTGCTCAAGACGTTTTTGCTCAGCCAATTTGGCTTTACGAGCTTCTTCTTCTAAGCGGCGTGCCTCCTCTTCCTCACGTGCGTTATTTTGTTTCTCAATGAATTCTTTACGATCTTCGATGATCTTTTGACGTTGAAGAATGCGTTGATGTTCACGATTTTTGATTTCATGATAGTGTTGTACCATTTGCGAGCGCAGTTTGGCACGTTGGTCGCGTTCACGATTGGGATAAACAATGGAAACAGCACGATGCAAAACTGATGACATATTCACTAATTGTGAACGGATTTGTTCCGAAGGCATTGACTGCAAATTAGGCCCATCAGGATGATCTTCTCTCTGGCTTTCAGTAAGATCAGTACCAAAGTATATGCAACGTTTCTGATGATCGATTCTGATTTGCATGTCGTTGTGACGCACCGATTCTACCAGCAATTTTTCCAAGTCAAATATATTGCAGAAAGATGCCATGTTGAGAAGACGATCAAATTCAATGCTCTCATATACTTGAGATATTTGACGAATCAAACGCATGATTGTGACATTCTTTAAGGGACGAATATATGGAGCCAAAGGGTTATTATCTCCTGGAATAGCCTCGATGGCAGCCACAACAGTTTGCACACGTTTGCAGAGGTTCAAGGGGTTAAAATCCACTTCCAACCAATTGTACAAGTTACGATATTCCTCAGAAGCCAATTGAGGCACATTAAGACGCACCTAAAAGTTAAAATTTTTAACATGAAAAACAGAAGTTTAGAAAACAAAATTTTTTAAAACACTTACCACTTCTTTTAACAGAGATTTTCTAGTGGGAGGTTGTTGTAAACCCAATAAAATTGCCAATTTTTGAGCCTTTTCCAAGGGGCTTTTATCGGCTTCGATAAAACGATCAAATTCAGGATGGGCCGAAGGCAATGGTATGGATAAAGTGGCGATTAAAACATGAGAAGCCATACGTTGCATATCATCTTTAGTTAAATTTTTTTTTAATTCACGCGTCAACTGAAAAAGTTTCAACAAAGCAGCTGCATGGAATAATTGATTTCCGGCTTTGGAAAAAACCATAGCTAACTTTTGGTAATAATTAGCCATAGTTTTTGGAACCGGTGTTTTCTTTGATAAAGCCATTAGGCCGTGAATATCCTCAATAGCTTTATAAGCTTCTTGCCACAATTCCATTTGAATGGCACAATCTAATTGGAATAGCCTGGTATCAAGGCACAATTGTTGGGTTTCCAACTTGGTAATGGACACTCCAGTGGTTTGATTGGTGCTCTTGCAAATATCTTCCAAATGTTTGCGCAGTTTATCGCACAAACGACGGAATTCACTTTTGCGATTGTATTTTAAGCAAAAATTGAAAGCCATGCGTGCAATGTCATGATACAAAGCCTCACAGTGGGTATTAATACGCAATAGTTCTAAACATTGACAATAAGATTCCCACAAGAATTTTACCCATGGCAACAAAATTGTACGATCCGAACGATCTTGAGCATCCTCACCGCAAACAGCACTCATTAAAATGCTTTCTGGAGTGGCAATATTATCCAAATCATCTAATTCCAGAACTGCTACGGCAGCTGATGATTGAGCTTGGGCAGCTTCGGTATGTTCCTCAGCCATCCGCAAATAAGCACGAATAACATTTTCCAAAGAATTCACGTTCACCAATTGGAACATATTACGGTATTGGAACAAGCCCTCCTTGGCAATGTGGGACTTTTTAAGTTCCACACACAAGTACAAATACTTGTACATGAGAGGCTCAATAATTGATTCGGAGTAGGCATAGTTCCAACGTTTATTACGAAACACTTCTTGCAAAGTATCCAAAGCACGCAATGGTTTCCCTACTTCAATAAATTCTGAAAATATATAAAAACAAACATTGTTAGGTTTAGTCATGTTATTATAAATAACAGAATGCAGTATTTATTTCATTTATGTACACCGGTTGTAATTTACTGCTTTGAACCATCCCTACCAGAGCTGCCGTTTTTGGTTATATGTATCTAACCAAAATGAGTTATATTTTTTTTTTTCAATGTACGAATATGTTTTTCTTGATACAATTATTAACGAGCTCGAATAATTTCTGTGGCCTTTTGGCAAAACATCTTAAGTCAAAATTAAAAAGTTGAAAAAAAGCTGTTAATTACACAGATATTCCTTCAAAAAACATTTTTGTTTACGATTTTAAAATTTTGTATTATAAACGAAATTTTTCTTTAATTTCGGTTTATTTTATTATATGATAAAAATTATTTTTTCACCGAGTTTTTTTGCTATCTTATCTCGACATAAGATGTTTTGTCGAAATGCCACAGAGTTGTACTGTTGACTACGATTTTTTCATTATTTGTTACCAATGATAAAAATATTTTTTTTACGAAAAAAGTCTCAAATAAATACAAACTTTTAATTAATGTGCCGTTTTCACAAAACAAGTGATTGAACGTGTTGGAAAATTTATATGAAAAACGCTCAAAAAACCAAGTGCTTTTCATACAAAATTTTCTACACGTTGTGTTGTGAAAACAGCATAGGGCGATTCTATTCTGACGGGTGCAACATTTAGACGCTTTAAACGTCTTTTACTAATAGAAAGAAACACATTTGCAATTAAGTTAGTTCTAGAAGGGGTAACATTTTGTTATATACTATTGTTATCTATTTACAAGAATTTATATGAAAGGATCAAAAAGCCACGAGAGAGCTTTAAAGTGCATGACGGGTGCAACCAAATTGGCCAACTTTCATAAGATCATATCACATAAACACAAAACTCTGTTAATTTTTAAACATTTTTTGTATTATTTTTTTTTATTGTGAAAGATGAGATATCAGACGATGATTATCAAATCAAACATCGTAGAGAAATACAATCCAATAATGAGAAATTTGCTATTTAAGCCATGACGGGTGCAACATGCAATGCATTTTCGGTTCGCGCCAAATCTATGAATCTTAATGCTTCGAAGTGCACAACAAATTTATATTTAAGCTTAAGTCTATAAAAATCATATTATTATAAAATATAGATATTTTACTTTAAATTGGCATCAAAAAAGTATCAAATAGTGTGATTTGAAAAATTATGTTAAAAGTTGTCTAGAATAGAATCGCCTCATATGTTTCTCGTTATTTTTTTAATATGTAAGAGAATTACATTTCTCGTTCTGTTTTCTTGATTTATAATTTTTATTTTACTATAAAGTGCAAATAACCTTTGTATTACAATGCAACTTAAAATACATTTTAATGATTTTCTCAATTAATAAAAACCATTTTAAATTTGGTTATATTTTTCCACATTTGAAACCTTTTTCAAAAATTATGGTTGTAAATATTGTATTGGTTGTGGCAGCAATTCAAGTGTCAACTGAGTCGGTTGCTGTCCAAATTAAAGCGTGTATGGCTTTGTCAATTGATTAGTTTGACGGTTGTCGTGTTGGTTGAAGAAAAATCAAAAGATTTTGATTTTTCAAGTTGACTACTAAGTCCTTCAGTTCGATTGTACTGTGTGTGCTCGAGTCTCTTGATCAGCTGTCAAAATTAATGTTTGTAATTATCTTTTGCAAAAAAAAAAGTTAAGTATTTTAAAAATTGCCTTTTATTTCATTAAATTTTAATATTAATTTAAAATCTTTTAATTCAGTTGATAAAGTGTGTGGCCAAGCATCAATTCAGTTGAAAGAATCAGTTGACAATTGAATTGAAACGTGTGTGGGGCGCATCAGGAATTATAGTTTGCAATTTTCCATTACTATAGTTATTCAGGGGTGTTCTGGAAATCGAAAAAGCAAAACGCAAGAATTTTAAACGTCGTTTTTTAATAAGATTTCCGTAATAAAAGAATTTTATAACAAATATTATACAAATATTTTTCTGTTAAACAACATTTTATAACAAAAACTATAAATATTAGATTAAAAGTGTATTAAAAACAACTTCCAAATTCTTGCGTTTTGCGTTTTCGATTTCCAGACACCCCGCTAGTTGTTGTTTTTGTAGTAGCAGCGTGACCTGAAGAAGACTTGTCCCTTTTTACATTATTTTTTCCACAAATGTTTACTTTTGATAATTTTTTTTTCATTTCCGTAATAAAAGAATTTTATAACAAATATTATACAAATATTTTTCTGTTAAACAAAATTTTATAACAAAAACTATAAATATTATGAGTTTTTTAGAATAAAACAAGCCACCCTTTTCGGGAGCAAAATTTTTAAGAAAGACACCAAATTGAATTTTTTTTAAAAAAAAGGCACATTTTTTGTAGAAAAGAAAACACCATTAGATTAAGGGCCATTATTACAAGTTGCCAATAGTTAAAAGTCGGATTTTGTTGGACCGATAAATAGCTTTGCATTATTACAACTTCCATTTTTTATTGCTGTTATTTTCAATAATAATAATATTTAATAGATGAAAACATAATAAATGAAGGTTTTATAATGTAAAGCTATTTATCGGTCCTACAAAATCCGACTTTTAACTATTGGCAAGTTGTAATAATGGCCCTAAGTGTATTAAAAACGACTTCAAAATTCTTGCGTTTTGCGTTTTCGATTTCCAGACACCCCTGATAGTTGTTGTTTTTGTAGTAGCAGCGTGACCTGAAGAAGACCTGTCCCTTTTTACATTATTTTTTCCACAAATGTTTACTTTGATAATTTTTTTTCATTACATACATCCAAAATAATTAGCAAAAATCTGCTTTAATTGTTCATGTGTTTATTTATTTCTTTCATTTGTCTAAATTCAGTGTGTTTGTATAAAAAAATAACTGTTTAATTTTGTAAATTCGCGAAACATCAAAAACGTCTAAGAATAATTCAATAGTTTTTTGGTCGGTGTTACGTAGAGGTACATAAATGATGTAAATATAACTTATTTAAATCAAGTGCTTTCCAGAAATGTCTCCAAGAAAAAATACGTGTAAGAATAATCTACAAAGAATGTATCAAAGCTTTTAAAAGGGAAATGTCGATTGTGAGGTAAGTTGTACAAGTTGCACGACCATCTTTTCAATATTTTGAAATAAAAGGGAACAATTTTTACATAACTTGTATTAACTACCTGCACCAATGGTATAAATCTTTAAGAGAAATTGAGGGATTTGCTTGGATATTTTTAATACAGTTACAACTTGGTACCAAGTTAAAAAATCGTTGGCTTAAGTAACTGAAATCAGAAATTATTGAAATCCTGATAAAAAGTGTGTTGAAAGGTCAAGGAGTTTACCTAATGTTTCAAACGTTGTAAACGATGTTTTCAATTGGATAGCAGTTTTAATACAATTTTTCAACAAGATCGGTCAAGAACTCTCCGAGTTAGAGGGGGTCAAAACTGGGCATTTTGATCAAACTGGTGTTTTTTTCATCCATGTAACTTATTACCCTCTGTTCAAAACCCCATTATGTTACCTCCTCCATTCTTAAATATGTTTTACCATCGTTTTCAAAAAAATTGATTTTAGATTCGTTCGACCAAGGCACATTGCGCAACTTTTTTCCATGAATTGGGTTATCCCAATCCTTATGAGCTTTTGAGAATGTTAGTTGATTTCGACGATCTCTTTTTGTAAGCAGTGGCACTTTCCTTGAGCAAGCATTGACCCTTTCCTCAGAAATACTTTTAGTTCTACTAGCCGTCTTCTTACAGTTCTTGCAGAAATTTCGAGTCCCATCTCTTTTAACTGCAACACCGAACGTTAAAGGGTACTGACTATATACAAGTTTTATATGTTACCTACTTTTTCAGTAGTCTTTCTAGGTATACCCAGTACCAAGTGTGCGTTTTGTGTGTTTTGGAACTAACAAACCATTATAAACAAAATTCTGTGACCTTTCAATAAATAATCGGCTTAATTGTGTAAGACGTTGTCGTTATCGAGTGATCCGTTTTTTGTCATCGATAAAGTAACACACAACCTGTATTCTCTAATCTTTGGCTGAAGTGCACTTTACGGGGCGTATGAAAAAAAAATAAAAAAAATATGCAATTCGATTCAGAATAAAAAAAAAAACCATAATTAATATTTAAGGGGCCTGAGGCCCGTGGGGCGCCCAGGACCCAAAAAACTCGCCCGCCCACTGAGTGGTATGTGTGGGTACTCTAATTAAAGGTATTTTGCTTACGATTGTAAATATTTTGTTTTTTTAATGTTATACCTATGCGCTAAAGCTTTTCTGCAAGGATTTTATCCTCTATGGTATAACAAAGACCGGCTTCGCTAACTAAAGCTTTTTTGCATATATTTTATGATTTTCGTTATCCTTGCACAATTACCTTTAATTTGAGTACCCACACATACCACTCAGTGGGCGGGCCAGTTTTTTGGGCCCTGGGGGTCCCACGGGCCTCAGCACCCTTAAATATTAATTTTGGTTTTTTTTTCGTTATTGGCTAATCTTTTACCAAAAACGACTTAGGCGATAACGACAACGCCTTACACAATAAGGCCGAATCTTTCGTCATCCAAACTATCCTTACCACGGTCCACATTTTAAAATTGTTTGTTTTTTCTTTATAAATAAAATTATAGTTATCAAATTAACACATATTTTCGCTAATATTTATGACGTAAAACATTGTTAAGTGTTTTAAATAGTGACCCTATTTTTCCGTAACTGTATACGAGGGACACTTTTTATGTATGTATATATGTTCCCATCGATTCTATAAGGAGCATAGGGGTACTTTTTGCCACATTATTATTATTTCTTTTCGTTTTTCTTATATTTTAATTTTGGTTTTTTTTTAATCCAAGAGGGGGGCGCTTTTACCAAATTTTCTAATTTTTCATTTAACAAATTTCTCTTTTGCACTTTTGAAATGATGTTTTATTCTTTATGCTGCTAAATTTAAGTTTTTTGTTAAACTTGAGAATTTTTCTATAAAGCATTGTATTTGCACATAAGCCAGTTTTTATAAATAATTCGTCCTTATATGCATAAAAATGTCCAAAATTATCAAATGTATAATCTTATAAATACCGTTCTAGGTACATTATTGTTGTTCTTTTTTCTTTTAGTCATGTGTACTTCTACTTCCACTATAGTACATAACACTAACTTAATCCGTAATAATTTATTTAGTATACATATCTTTACCTAAAATGCAAACGTACGTAACTATACATTTTTTTACAGAAGCTATTAAAAAACCAATAATAATAAAGTGTTCTTGGTGTATGAATTGCCTTGGTCGCCACTTTTAATCTCAAGAATCTTAAAACTTGTTTATAAATGTAGTTTAACAAAACCAACCACAATCTGCATTTGTTAATAATTTAAGTAGTATGTGTGGTGTCCACATGGAATTTTTCTCGCAAAAAATCTTTATTTTACATACCATTCGCCCTTTTTAAAGCATTTTCCGGTCGTTGGGTATAACGTGCCATTATTAATTCATATAATTTTCACAGAGTAAAACTTTAACTTGAGTTAAAACAAAAAAATTTAAAATTTTACTGCGTTTTTATGCAAAAATTTATTAAAAATCTTCGGCGAAATTGCGTCTACCGTCGAAATTTATGCAAAATGGCCGAGTGTCAAACCTTTTGACGACTCGACAAAATTGGACAGCATTGTATTTTTTAGGCACTATTTGTAAATATATAAATACTGGTAAATGCAATTTTACAAATTTTAAATACTGACACAGGGTCTCCACCTGAGATTCCAAGCAGTCTACAACTAACATAAGATGCGTAACATTAACACTAATATTATGTTAGTGTTTAGTAAAGGCTCATCATGTTAGAGTTTTTCTCTTATAATAACACGGTTGTTAGTGCCGTTTCACACACGTCAAGTTTGGCTCCTCAAGTCTTAAGTTTTTAGGAGAGACGGGAAAAGAAATGGCCTTTTCTATACATAACACTAACATCATATTAATGTTAAGCATTTTATGTTAGTTGTGACTGCGTGTAAACAAAAAGCAATCTATATATATAAAAAGAAGTGTACATTTTGATTGTCACTCCATAACTCGAGAACGGCTCGACCGATTGCCATAAAATTTTTAGGGAAGGTACAGGGAGGAGTGATGATGGTTAATTGATTTTGAAATCCAAAATCGGTCTAGCCATTCTCCAGTTATCTATCTATATAAAATGGATGTGTGTATGTGTATGTATGTATGTAACGTATGGACTCCAAAACCGCTGGGCCGATTTTGATGAAATTTTCAGGGAATCTTCAGAATATTCAGGCGGGTGACACTGTGAAGTCTGATTTTTGATTTTCGGTCTGCGGGCGGAGGGGCGTGGCAAAATCCAATTTTCATATTGCACCACCAATGACATCTATATAATTTGGACGATTTTTTCTTTAAAATTATCGCCATGGTCCAACTTAGGTTTTTACGGAAAGAAAATTTTGCCCCGCCCACTTTTACGCCCACTTTTTTCGATTTACCTAAAATCAAAAAACTGCTCCATCGATATGACTAATTTTTCTTTTAACTGTTCGTATTAATCCATTTAACGTTTTCATCGAAAGATAAAATTACCACGCCTACTTTTAAGCCCACCTTTTCTATTAAGCGCATAATTTGCGAACGGTTTGACCGATTTGGACGATTTTTTCATTAAAATGATCGCCATGGTCCAACATAGGTTTTTACGGAAAGAAAATTTTGCCCGCCCACCAAATAAAAAAAAAACAAAAAACATTGTCTATGCGCTGGTCTTAAGATGAAGTAATAAATAAATATAATTTTAAATTTGCCTTAAATACATGCGTTTCTTTTTTGATTGAGCCCATATCTACACCATATGTAAGTTATTTTGTAAAAAAAACTTTATGATAGGTATTCCATGGATTTTTATTTAAAGGCCGTAAATGTCGTTAAATGCTCAATTTAAACCGTGTGGTAATACAATACTAATGTTTGCTTAGGGCCAGCAACGTGGACCAGGTCAGCTAGTAGTATACATAAAACAATACACACAGTGATGGGAATCAAAAAAGTTTAAATGGTGACCACTGTGCAGAAAAAGTACCAAGTAATTTAAATGGTATTAAAACAGTATTTTGTGTATGTAAAAACGTTAATAATTTAATATATATATTTTTTTAATTGTGTGTTTCAAAATATAATAATTTAAAAATTTCATAATTCTAAGTGAAAATAACAAAATTGTAAGTAATTTTAATATTCTTTCCATTATTTCGAAGTTCTTTTTTTTAATTTTTTGTTTAGGGGTGTGGCCAAAGTAAAAATACATGACCACATTTTTAAGACACTGCCAAGGTTGTACCTATGAAACTGCCATCCCAATAAAAAATGAATTTTATATAGCGAGTTCCTACTTGAAAGCAAAAAATTTTTCATACTGAAAGTGTTTTATTCATCGCATATAAAAATTGGTAAATGTAACGATCAGCTTTACACCTTTAATTTTTTGTTGTTACCATTATACTTTAATATACTCCATTACAAACCTACTTCGTAGTAAGATAATACCATGGTTCTTCATATGTTATATATTTTCTTTAATTTGATTTAATTTAATATTACTGCATCTCTGCATGTCTTATTCCGTAGCGCAAAAATGTGCGCCTCCTTTTTAAAATAATATAGGTTCTGTATGCAACACGAAGTACGTGGTTATCCCATCATTTAATCTGTGGAAGAGTGGCTTTAACGACGCCCGTCAGGGTGGCTGGCAGGCTGGTTGTTCATGTAAACCTTGTGCGCAAAGTACAGGTCGCGATTATACTTTCTTAATAATGTTACTGTATTATTTTTTTTAAGTTTCAATAAAATATCTTCTGTTGACTTAAAACAATGCAAGTAAATTTTTTATAGGCTCAGTGAATCGCAAAACTTAATACCAACATCTTGTACAATGTACATATCTCTTACTCCCAATTTCACTAAGTTCAGTTAAAATTAAGTTTTAGTTATAGCTGTCAAAATATATTGTTAACCACCACCATAAATAACACTTGAAGAAAGGAAGTGGTCTGCGCAGACTGATGCTGACGCAGTAAAATTTTTACCACAAATCTCACTCCAGTTGCTTCTTTTTTCTTGGTTTTTAGGAACACGGGACAAAGTTCCTTCTTCTGTATTGAATTATTTTTTAAAAACACCACACTTGCGCATTTTTAATTTCTTATTTAAATTTATTATTAAATAAATCTTGAAATTTAATTTGAATTAGACAGAAAAATTTAAATATAAATGTCAAAAAAAAGTAACGGCATATCATTTTGACATACAGTTAGTTAGTGCCAGTAACTCGTCAAGTCTTCTGCTTTTAGGAGAAAAGGGAGAAGAGAATGCCATTTCTCTTCCCTCTCTCCTAAAAACTCAAGACTTGACGAGTCAAACTTGACGTGTGTGAACCGGCACTTATAAGCTGTTGCTTACGTGGCAAGCCAAGGTCACCGATTTGTCAAAATTGTCTTCATATAAAACAATAATAATTTAACGCACACATATACAAATTTTGGCTCATATACACGAAATTTGACGTTTGGGTTCTAACTTGGGTAAACAGCTGACAAACATATGGGATAACAAGCCTACCTTGTGTAAGTGCCCATTTAGACAGGGAAACATTTAGAAGGGAAACATTTTGTTTGATAGTGCCCATTTAGACAGGGAAACATTTAGAAGGGAAACATTTTGTTTGTTAGCAAATTACGGGTGGGGAAGAGAGAATGGTTTTGTGTTCGGTACTCGGCGACACGCTTTGCTCTCATTTTCTTTGTTGACATTTAAGGAGCATATAGACGACATGTTTTTGTCATCTGACATGTCAAATTTTCAAGTCACATGTAATTGTGCATGTCTGTCAAAATCGCTGTTTTACATAAGGTTTATAATATTCGGTCACAAACGTACATGTAATTTGCTTCTGACATTGTCTCTGTTTTTTCGCATTGCAATTGCAGAAACCAAAGTAGTGCTCGTTTTAAAAATAGCTAGCTGCCGCCATGAAATTTGTTATTTGCGCCGTAAAATAGTTTAGCCATCTTAACATTTTTTTCTTTTAATTCAAAGATACCAATTTAGGATTTTATAATAAAACGGTTTTTATATATATATTCACATAAATTCTATTCAATCGTAAGATGATCAAACATATCTCGGCATTGTAAAAAATTAACTTCAGCCGGCTAATGATTCCGTCAATAGTGGACGCCGCTGCCGGTTTCTTCCCGGCATAGATTTCTGATGTCAGATGGTTTGTCAGAAGAAAATAGAGCACGCTCTAATTGAAATTTTGTCAGATGACTTTGCGTCTGACTTTTACAGAAGCAAAGTTAAAAAGGTAACACACGACATGTATGTATTTTGCAGTGGGAAATTTGACATGTCAGATGACAAATACATGTCGTGTACGGTCGCCTTTACTTTGCTTTTGAGAAAAAAAACAACAATATTAACAGAATGTTTCCGGCAACATGTTCGTCTGTGTGACCGAGAATGAAAAAACAAAAGAGAATTCCAGATGTTTTCCTTCCAAATGTTCGCTCGTCTAAACTCGGACTAAATATACCTTGGTAAAAATTGCTACGTGGAGACCCAGCGTTAACATCATGTTATAACAGCAAATCATTGCAGTTGTAGACGTTGAGTAAAAAGGGCTGAATCTAGCCCGAAAAGGGCTGAGTTAGCATCACTTCGTATAATTAAGCAAGGAAATATTTACATTGAAAAAGAATTTAATACTAATTAAAATGACAAAAAATTGGAAAAAATATATATTATGGTTTGCCCAGGAACATGTGGATTTTCGGTCAGCTGTAATCTATAACAAGAAATCTTAAGTTTTGCAAAAGCGTTTACTAAACTATTTTATTTTTTAGGAATTTAACTCTTTGGTCAAATTGTTTAATTTAGAATATCGAACATGTACACCTGAATCATTGGAAAGTTTTTTTTTTTGCAATAGCTAAATGAAGTTTTCAATATATTTCATTTTTCCCCATAGAAACCATTTTGGATAGTAGAATTTCCTAACGATGAGACGGCATTGAAATTTGCCTCTAGATCCATAGGTTTAAGATCGATTTTTGAACTGTGGAGCCATGGTTTAAATTTTGAAAAATTTCATAATAATTTAAACGACTATGTTACCCGCAATATGGATAGGATTAACTCATATTTCCAAAAAGATTGTTCATTTAAAATTACAGTAGAAACGTACAACAAACACTTTACACAAAAAGAAAAAATTTCTAAAATTGAAACTATGAACTATTTACCTTTGGAGGGTAATGTAGATTTAAAAACTCCCCAAGTGGAATGGTGGTATATTGAATTCTGGGGTTTGGATCCGGCACAAGTACCCGAACATCCAGAAGATGTGTTATTTGGAAAATGGGTATGTTTTTCTTCGTGATCATTGTTAAAATGTTTTTTTACATATTTATTTTTTATTTAGTTGGCAAATGGTCAAAGACATTTAATAAAAGAAATGTCTTTAAAAACTCGAAAATTTATTGGCAACACCAGCATGGACACCCAACTAAGTTTACTTATGGCAAATCAGGCACTGATACAACCTGGCGATTTAGTATTTGATCCTTTTGTGGGCACTGGTTCTTTGCTAGTTAGTGCTGCCAAATTTGGTGGTTATGTTTTAGGGGCTGATATAGATTTTATGATGTTGCATGCTCGTGCCAGACCAAGTCGTATAACACAGAAAGTGCGTGAAAAAGACGAGAGTATACGGGCCAACTTGAAGCAATATAATTGTGCTGATCGTTATATGGATGTAGTAGTAGCAGACTTTTCAAACTCCTTGTGGAGTAAAAGAATTAAATTTGACAGCATTATAACGGATCGTAGGTGTTCTAAGGGCATTTATTACATTTTTTTTAAATTTCTTTAAATTTAAGCTCCATATGGCATAAGAGAATCTACAGAAAAGGTAGAAAATAAAGCGACGCCTAAGGAAAATAAACGAACCACCGCTATGCCTCATTATCCATCTACCTCACGTTATGCTCTACAGCTCTTATACAAGGATTTGCTTATGTTTGCGGCATGTCACTTGAGAATTGGTGGTAGACTAGTATGTTGGATGCCTTATCATAGGTAAAGTTGATCACACCTATCGTGAAAAAATTTTCTTCGAAACTTGTACCCTTTTCCTAAAAAATTTATGTGGAAAACTAAAGTTTCGAGGGACTAAACTGTTCACTTTTTTCACGATAGGCGTGATTGCACAAGATTATAACACCAGAAAGCTAACGGTATGTATTCATTTTAAGAGAGGACTATACCAATGAAATGATACCTCTGCATAAAAACCTGCAATTAATATCAAATTCAGAACAACAGTTGACTGGCCAAACGGCTAGACGCTTATTAACTTATGAAAAAAGCTCCGAACAATCAATTGCAGAAGACGCAGTTGTTGTGGAGAGTGCTCTAAAGATGGACTTCAGGGAACGCTATTTCAATAATGGGTTTGAAACAAGAACAGAAAGACGTTTACGAAAAGCTGAGCTAAGAGAACAGGGGCGATTAGAGGCTTTAAAGAGAGGAAAAATTGTCTTCGAAGGCCGAGAACAAAAGTGTAATTTAAATAAAGCTAGATTTTTAAATAAAGAAAATTAACTTACTATGTACATACATATGTACCCAGTGACGAATGTTTGTGGCATACTTTGTGAGTATAGGGCGCTCTAAACTCTAAATGTGTTTTAGGTTTACTTTTATATGTATATACATGGCCATCATAAACTGATTGAAAATTTTTCATTCAACTCTCAAATTTATATTTTTTTTTACAATTAAAAATTAAACAGGAGTGTGCTGTAAATCGCAAACGCCAAACGCAAGAATTTAGAAGTTGTTTTTAATAAACTTTAAACCTAATTCTTATAATTTTTTGTGAAAAATCCTGTTTAATAGGGACATATTTGTCATAAAATTCTTTTATTACATAAATCTTACTTAGTAGTTAATGCAGAATGCATCGATGATGAAAAAAAAGAAAAGCGACGAAGAATTTTGTTAAAAGAATGGTTGAAGAACTAGAAACTTTTAGCGTTTACCATACAATCGTTTGTACAGGTTGGCGCAGAATGAGCTATATGGCTTGAATTCTTTGTAACTTTTTAAATTCTTTTCTTTCTTTGTTTTTTGTCAGCATTTTGTGAAGGAGACTTGGGGAATTAATTATGAATCATTACACGATCGAACAACGTACAAAAATAATTTAATTTTATTTTTTAAACCAACAATCTATTGTGTTGACACAGCGTGCATATCGTCGTTATTTTAAAGTGCGCATTGCACCCATAGTGTCAGCAATAAAGTATTTGATTGGACATTTTGAGTATATTAGACTTGTGACCATATAAAGTTCAACTTGTGCAAGAATTGAAGAAGACAGACTACCAGCAACGGCTTAAATATGCCATTTGTTTCCGTGACAAAGCGGATGAAGCCCATTTCCTTTTAAATGGGTATACAAACAAGCAAAACTGTAGGATTTGGGCTACGGAAAATCCAAGAGCATTACTCCCACTTAAGTCTACTGTTTGGTGCGGTGTATCCTTCGAAAGGATAATTGGCCCATATTTTTTTGAAAATTAAAGTTTTGTGTCAACCTCTGTCAGCGGTGGTGCATATCGGACGATGTTGGAACATTTTGTTAGGCGGTATGTGAAAAACCGTCCTAACTTGTGGTTTCAACAAGATGGAGCCACAGCACATACTGCAGGTGCCTCAATGACTTTTTTAAGGGGTATATTCTGCGAAAGCATATGGCGGACAAGCGATTTTAACTGGCCTTCACGTTCACCAGATTTAACAGCTCCTGACAGTTTTCTTTGGGGATATTTGAAAGAAAGAGTGTACGTTAACAAACCAAGAAGACAACAACCTGAAGACACTGCACTAATCGGGGAGTCTGAATGACCTTTTCATTTCGGTGTCCGCATTATATACACCGGCACCAGTGCCGGCTTCCATCTTGGATCCATCCGTAAATACCAACAAATACCAAGGCTACAAAAACTACAAAATAGGGTTGTGCGCACAATCTTAAAATGCAATAGTTACACTTTAATTAGACATACGTACATATGTATGTTGGACACATAAAAATAGCTAAATATACAACAAAGGCTGCAGTTACATACAAAATTTGTTATCTTAAAATGCAACCGTTACACTTCAATTAGAAATACCTATGTTGGACACATTAAAATGGCTAAATATACAACAAAGTTAAATTCAATATTTTTTATCCAGAAAATGAAAATGGGAAATGCACCCGATTACCTGATCGAACAAATAAGGTATGTGGGGAGGTTCAGCCGTATAATCTCAGGAATGCCTTGGATTTTAGACCACAGAGAGCAGATAAAAGTGCAATGCAAAAATCACTATTTAGTAAAAGATTGAACCTATACAACATGATGCCGAATGATGTGAAGAATGAATCCAATATAAATCTTTAAAAAAAAAAACTGGATTTTATAAAAAATTTGTAATTGTTAATCAGATACATATGTAATATTTTTCTTATAATCTAATTAAAATGTCATTAAAAAGTATTATAAATACTACTAATAAAAATAATAATATGGGAAATTCAACCGATTACCTGATCGAACAAATAAGGTATGTGGGGAGGTTCAGCCGTTACATCTCAGGAATGCTTTGTATTTTGGACCACATAGAGCAGATATAAATGGAATGCAAAAATCACTATTTAGCAAAGGATTGAACCTATACAACATGATGCGAAGAGTGAATCCTATATAAATCTTTAAAAAAAACTGGATTTTATAATACAATTTTAATTGTTTATCAGTTATGTAATAAGTATTATTAATACTACTAATAAAACTAATAATATACTATATGCATTTTATTGAATCTTTGGCCTTTATTTATTTATTTTCATAATTTATTTAAAATTACAATAAATCTTAAAGCTAAAAGAACTAGCAAAAATCGCTTTCATTTTAGTAATTATGAAGTAGGTGTGTTCTTAAAATAAATAGAATATTCAGGTATGTTCTAGGTTTAGACTCGAATTGAAAACGAAAAATTGTTTGAATCAGCATAAGTCATAAATTGGTGTTCTCAAATCCGCATGTTTTTGTGTATTCGAAGTTTTTGTTCGAAAAAACTTTTGTTGAACTAATGATCGCTAATTTGCTAACCGAAGCATGATAGCAATGCCTAATATTTTTTAAAAATCGTGAAAGCTGTACAGAATCACAAAAAAAATCGCTAACATGGCTAAAATTCTCGAAAAATTGCAAACTTTTAAACAAACACTAAAATTTATTTGAAATCTCTAAATGGGTTAAAAAAAACAAAATGTCGGAAAATAACAAAAAAAAATTGCAAAAATAGCGAAAATTCGCGAAAAATTTTAATATTTCAAACCAGCCATAAAATTGATTTAAAGTCCCTAAAACTATAAGGAATGGCAAAAAATCGGTAAAAATTGCTAAATTCAAGGAAATTCGCAAAAATTTGCAAACAGCGGCATGATAGCAAAGTCAACTATTTATTATAAATCGTTAAAGCTGTAAAGAATCAGAAAACTTACACGACCAAATCGCTTATATCGCGAACATGGCTAAAATTCGCGAAAAATTGCAAAGTTTAAACAAACCCAAAAACTAAGAGATCGCTAAATCGATTAAAGAAACAAATTGTATGAAAATAACATAAAAATCGTTAAAAAAAAATTTGGTAATTACACCAATATCAATGAAAACGTCGACTTTAAATTTAGGGTTAGTAAGGGCCTTTTGCGTTTTAGATAACGATATATTTTTGATTAAATTGGATTAAGAAGATTTTAAGCTAAAAGCAATATTCATTTTTTTGTTAAAAATGTTTTCACATATTACAATAAAAGTCGATTCGGTTTACTTTCACCAACCCATATCTACTCTAATTGAAAACGAATAAAAACATGTGAATGTGAAATGCAGAACACCAATAATGCTAAAGTAATCCACTTTCGAGTGGATTCGGATTCTAGAACACACCCGATTAACATATTAGGATATTTAAACTAGGGATTACAAAATAATAACTGCCTGTTTTTCAAAATAAAATAAAAATTTTCGCTCGGGAATTTAAAAAAACTTAAATTTGTTTTTGTTTTCAATATACATACATTTCTAAACGCAAATTTTTATTTACGTGCTGTTTTCACAACACAAGTGATTGCACGTGTAGAAAAATTTATACGAAAAACACTCAGTGATCGAACACTCAAAACCAAAGTGCTTTTAATAAATCAACAATGTTAGAGGATTTGCAAATCGATACACGTAAGGTGGCTATGGCCGGACAGTCTACTAAGATCTGAAAAACTGTTAAAGGCAGTTAAGTTTATGAAATATTGGTGAGTAAAGGTATTTTCAGACCAAACAAAAAAAGCGTTTATTGGCCACGCTTTTTTTTGTTTGATTTATTTTTAACCTTTTCAATTGATTTACTTAGCTTTATTTGTATGAAGATAATTTTTTTGGTGGTTACACATTTTAAGACTTTCTTAGTTAAAAGATTTATAAGCGATTCATAATGATTCATTTGAAATTGTATAATATAATTTAGAAACTTTTGTATGAGGTTTGACCTAGCACACATTTTTCAAAAGTAAATATTAAAAAAAAAAACTAGTGGTTACGTGTAGGACATCAAATATTTAATAGGTGTGAACATTGCTTAGCCGTGTATGTATTAGACGTAGCCTTGTGAAAAATTCATTTTTTAATCTGCTGGTTGATGTTAATAGTGTGGGCTGTTTTGTAGAATGGAGGATTTTGTATGGGTGATTGTATTGGTTCCATTCGTGTTCTAAGGGCATATTAAGTTTTGTGGTAGCACATTCATTGGTCTGCTGCCTCATTTGCCTGTGATACTGATTAGACTGGAAATCCACAGTAGATAAAAATTATTTTCAAATTTATTATTTGCTGTTGTACCTATAGAAATAATTTTTATGCCCTTTTTACAACTAACCGATAGCTAAAGGTAGGATTTTATCGGCCGTATAAAAAGTGTTCCATTATTACAACTTTACTTTAACCTACCAGGTAGGATGAACCTTAATTTACTAAGGTTGAAGTAAAGTTTTAATAATGAAACACTTTTTATAAGGCCGTTTAAAGTCTACTTTTAGCTATCGGTAAGTTGTGAAAACGGGCCTTAAATTTTTTATTTAAAGTATCATTAACTACCGAACGTCTATCTTCACAGATAATATATTTTCAACATGTGTTTTTGCCAAGCGTTAAGGCTTTAATTATTGCTATGGCTTCAGCTTCAAATATTCATTGTTGCTATTTGGGGCAGATTGCCAGTTTTGTGCGTACTTCCTGATTTAACAGTTATGACAAAACCAACTTGTTTCGTATTCTTCGAACTAGCTGAACATTTCTTTGGTCTTAAAATTACTAATATGTATTAAATAAATTGTACGTTACGTTATTAGTGATTTTTTTACTAGGTCTTGACATTCCTCTTTATTAAATTCATGCATATTACAATCAAAGACTTGAGAAAATGTTTCCAATAAAATATTTCCTGCCTCAGTACATGTAACGTTTCTTTGAAGTTCTTCTGTTAAAGAAGTTACACCTTTACCTTCAATTCCACAGGGTACAATGTGTTTAAACCATGTCAAATCTGTACAACAGTTAAAACCTATACCATGCGTTGTGATATAACGTGAGCCATGAACTCCTATGGCACATATTTTACGATCATTTACCCATATTCCTGTATTTTGGGTAGTGGTGGCATTATGTATGCCCATATTCTTACAGCTCTTTATAACCATTTGTTCTAGATTAGCAACAAACCAGCGCATACTGGGTTTGAATTGTTTCAAATGTAACAAGGGATAAGCGACCAACTGACCAGGACCGTGGAAGGTTATCAGGCCTCCACGATTAGTGCGGTAAAATTCTGCTCCCAATTTACGTAATTTAAGTTCATCTTGTTTACTATAGTCTTTATTACGAATACCTATAGTATAAACCGGAAAGAACTCTTGCAACACCAGAAAATTGTGAAATTTCTGGAAAGGTTCGTTGACTTGTTGAGTCAGTAGCTTTTGTAATTGCAAACCGTTTTGATAGGAAATTAAACCAGCTCTTATAACTGATATTAAAGGTTTTAATTTTGACATTTTTTAATTAGTTAAATTTAAATAAAACTTGAAAAGATAAAAAACATTATTTTATTATTAGTAATGGGCCTTGTTAGTACTGATTAAAATTTAGTTTTTCACATCTGTTGAGTACTGTATAAAATGAATTCTATATTAAAAGTTAAATGCAGCCAACTTCACTTAGCATATTTTTTGACATTTCTTATTGTTATTTTCACAAAGTGGCGTTTTCAAGAAAAAGTATTTTTTTTTTGTACGATAAATCATTAAATTTAATTATTCAACTTTAAAAAATTTTTTTAAGGAAGCCGTAAAGCAATTATAATATTTTACGTAAATAAAATAGCTAACTCTTAAGGAAGCACATAGAGAAAAACATATTAATCAAAAGAAAATATCTAAAGCAAAATACTTCTGTATTAAGAAGGAAGGGAAGAGGCTATAAAATATATTTGGCCATCAAATTCAGATTGCAACCACGTATACGGAACTTGTAATGTCAACCCCATCATCACAAAATGATGACCAAACTGGAAGAGAAGAATTTTTCAGACATGGGATAAATACAAATATACATTCTCCTACACAGTTGCAACAACAGCTACCACAGCAGCAGCAACATCAACTGCCTTTGCAGCAACAGTCGTTTATTAACACCAATATAGCAGCATTACAACAACAGGCAACGATTATACAACAGCCAGCACCACTAACTGTTCCAACAGCAACAGCTCGAAATACCCCAGCAGCAACTCCGTTACAAGCACCACCGTCTGCCACACAATTTGTGCATTGGTCAAATCCTTTAATAGGTGGTTCAGCTGCACCCCAACAACAGCAGTTTAACGATTTTCTCTTTAATATACAAGCTCAGGCTGCGTACGCCGCTGCTGCTGCAACAGTGCCACCCACACAAGTTCCATCGGCGGCTAGCCAGCAAGAAACTTATTCAGTTTTACGGGTTGGAAATGGTAACTTTTTGAAAATTTATCATTGTCCAGAAAATGCTATGGGTCTCTTACCAGGTGAAACTTCTTTTAATCCTATGCCACCATATAATCAGCAACACGCGGCTACCTTTCACCATGTTAACCAACAAGGAAGCACAGCAGGCCAACCTTCTCTACAGCAATCTCAAAGCCAATTGAGCGGATCAAACAATTCAGCAACACCACAAGTTTTTAATAGTTATGAGCTGTTTTCAAGCAATACCTTTACCCAACTTCCAACAGCGGAAATGCCACCACTACTTTTGCTGGGACCCACTGCTAAACCACTTTCAATGGCAACAACAGAAGAGCTAAATAGTGGTGAGCAATCAAACAATATTGAAACTACAAACGTGATTGTACATAATTTGGCCAATAAAACTAACAATAATTGGACTGGTGGTAATCATCCAGTCGCAAATCCTTTATATGTACAACAGTTTAAAAACTGTGCTAGTAATCAGGAACAACTTGAGGTTCTCCCACAAAATCTCGCTTCAACAGAAGAATCACTAAATAATAACAGCGACGACGAAAATTTAGAGAAGTCTTCTAATGCTCATATTGTTAAACATCAACAGTCACAATTACAACACAAAGAGAATATAAAACAAACTCTTAATTCCTCTGCTACAATTGAACTACCCACGCCAAACTTTAAAACCCAGATTCCACGACAGGAGGCACCCAAAAAACGCATTGTGGCCGAAGTAAAACCTATGCGTATGACTTACTCAGATGTTTTAAGTAAATTCAATAACCAGACACAAAATTTCCAACTAAGTAATCTCAATAATGTATCAATGTCTAACACAACTACAACATCATCCACAGCCACGAATTCAATCAACCAACAACGTAATCAACAAAAACCCTTGAAAAACGATTCTAACAATGCAAATAATCCTTCAAATGGCTTACGTCGTATCACAGATGATACTAATAACACCAGTATACGGTCATCATCTAAGAAATCACCAACACATGAAAATAAAGAAAACCAACAACAACAAATGTTAAATAATAAATTGAATAATAGTCAAAAACGTTCTATGGCTACAGTTATAAATACCAATAACAACAACACTAATACCTTAAATAACAACAATATTGGTCCTTCAACAAATAAATCAGCGACAACTGTACAAAAAAATTTAAATAATAATTTCAAAAACAACACTTTTATTATTAATAACAATAATAATAATGGAAACAATAACAATGATAGCCAGCAGACCAAAAAACAGCGTTCGAATAAAAATTCCGATATTCAAAATAATGGAGGTAAGTGTACTCTTTTAATTCTTATACATAGGTACTTCTTTATTTACAAAAATAATGAAAAAATTGGGGTTATAGATATATTTGCCAAAATGGAAAAAGTGTTTAAGTTAATTTGAGATAAATTTGAGTAAAACTACCCATGGGCAAATTTTAATTTATTTTGTATGATTTTTTAGGAAGTTACCTCAAGACTTTTTTTGCTTATCCTTTTTAAGTTCATATACAAATTTATTAACAATTTTTTTTTAATTTGTTACATAAGAATGCACTTATTTTACATTTAAAAAATTAAATCACCGAAAAATTAGATGTCGTTATAGGAATCGCTCGTGCCTATTAGTTTTAAAGTAAGAAAGTATAGTTTTCAAATTATCTCCAAAATTGCGACCTGTAGTTTGCGCACAAGGTTTACATTCGACTCAGAATGTGATTTTAATTCGATTGGTATACTTAAGGGTGGGTCTTGGACCAATCTTTTAAGTTGTTACAAACATCAGCACAAATGCATAATGCCCTCTCCACTATGGTGTGGTTATAAATATGTTATTGGTATGGTAAAAATATTTTCTACCCCCTCTTAGTTATTCGGCATTTTACCATGGAAGTGAGAGCAACTTTAAATTAAATTCTGTGTTTATCCATTTAATAAATTTAATATTGGAATCAGGGCTGTGGAGTCGGAGTCGAAGCACCCGCAAAAACTAGCGACTCCGACTCCAACATTTTTGGCTTTACAATTTTTTCTAAAATTTTTCAAAATAAAAGAAATTTAATGGCCAATTTCACCAATTCTATTTAAAAATCAATTCATATTTAAATACAGTTTTTCATATAATTTTATTTTTATTTGACATAAAAAAAAGAATTTTAAACAAAAATTGATATTTAAATAAATTAGTGAAATTGACCATAAGAGGGTCTGCTTTTTGAAATTTTGAAGTCAGCAAATAAGGACCAGTATACTTTACATATGAGTTAACATCTCATTTTGACAGATCTTTTAGTAATTTGTGAGAATAAATATAAAGATCGTATCGAAAGCATGTCATTGTCTATGTTTTTATGTGACCTAAAATGTCTGTAACAAAACTCGCTGGTTCACTGTTTTAACCTTTCTGCTTGAATTTCGCCAAGATATTGTTAATGAAATAGAGCCGAGTTATGGAACTTAAAAATTAAATTTGTTAACAAGTGGTTTTTTATTTATCGTATATTAACAACTATTTTTGTAGCCATGTTCATATAGTATATGACTTGAAATCTGCTGTAGCTTCTGTGGTAAAAGCATTAAGTGAACTACATTTTAAGTTCTAACCTTCAAGGTGAATTATAATAGAAAAAAAGGAAAAGGAACTCGGAAAAATACATGACATTGTTCCAGAAATAATTGCCATCAATGTGGGATTTACCCGAAAAATGATTTGAAAAGAGATAATAAAGACTTGCAATTTAAAATTTCGGTCTTCGACAATAATAATATTGATTATGGAACGGAAAAAGCAATGTTAAAAGCAGTGTACACGCACTGAAGAAAAAGATTTCAATTTAGTTGTTTAAAAATTCATATTTTTTCAACTCTGCAGGTGGGAGATAAACTACATCCAGCCAAATTTTGAAAACTTTACAGGTAACCTTCTATGATGGTATTGGTACTGTTCCATGCCTTGAGACAAACAGCACCAAGTCCAACAACAAAAGGACTGCTATTTCCCCAAAATAATAGAAGGCTTACAACATTTTTTTACATTACGTTTCTCTTCAAAATGAGTTATAAAAATTGTAAAGTAACAATTGAAGGCGCATTTGCATGTTTTAATAAAAATATATTTAATTTTTCTGAGAATGATTAACAAAGTTCAGTAAACAATTGTACTTTTTTGACCCTAATTGTACTAGTTTTATTATTAAAATAACAGAAAATATGAGAACATATGTATGTATGTATGTACATTAAAATTCACTTGTACTATACTTTTATACATACGAATTTGAAATGCATCTTTGGCAATTAACAAAAAACATTAATTATTAGTATTGTGGTCAATGGTTTTTAATCCATTGGTGGTTGCAATCGAAACATGTAAGGGTAAACTGTTCGTAAAACGCCTGGTTCGAATCTCAGGTCAGTCAAGAATGAAAAATTATCAATGAATTTTAATTAATTTCATGTTGTAAAATTCCTTTTTTCATAAAAATAATTTAATGAAAATTAAATTTGATCAACTTAAGCCTAATTAAAATATCAAAATTTGGATCAAAAAACACTAAGTTAATACGTAATAAGTATTGATGTTAATGTATTTTTTGTTAAGTTTAGTTAACGTTTGTTATTAATTTATATTAACATAGAACTCCTTGTAATATTTGAAATACTTGAATTATTTATTTTTTCAATTTTATAATTCATTCAAAATTAAACTTTCAACAATAAAAGGTTATGAGCCCAGGAAGCTACTGAAAAAAAAGTAATAAAAAAAAAAAAAAAATTTTTTTTTTTTTCTTCAAATTTGAGAAGATAATTCAAGAAGAACATGGATTTTACAAAGAATATAAAGATTCTACAAGGCGAAACAGATTGGCCAATGTGGAAAAGGAAAATAAGGGATCTTTTGGATTATCATGAAGGAGCTTTGGATGCGATAGACAGAAAATTGCATAAGCCAACATCTCCAGATCAATCTGCGACATTAGAACAAAGAAGAATATATAAAGAAGAAAGCGGTGTGTATAGAAAAGCCAACAGCTATTCAAAATCGGTGTTGTGTAGTTCTGTAAGTGATGACATTTATCAAAAAGTTATGGATAAAGAAAGCGCTGCAGATGTGTGGGATGCCCTCAAAAATCTATTCGAAGCAACAGCAAAAGATCAGTTATTTAAAATATGTGCTGATTTTTTCTCATTTATATGGGATGATTGTCAAGATGTGACCATGCACATAGCAAAATTAAAAGGACTATGGATAGATTTTAATAATAGTTTAAAAGAGAAGAACTTGAATGAGCTACCAGATTTATTGCTCATGGGTAAGATATTACACATTTTGCCGTCGAGGTTTAATACCTTCAAGTCAAGTTGGATGATGCTATGTAAAAATGAAGACAAAACTTTTGATGAGTTAACAACGCAAATAACGATGTTTCAAAGAAATTTTGGAAAAACTGAAGACAAATTAAGTGAACAGGCCTTTGTAGCAAAAGGAAAATTTAAGAAAAATGAAAATACAAACAATTTTCAAAAGAAAAACGATGTCTGTAATTATTGCAAGAAGAAAGGACATTGGGTACGAGATTGCCGTAAGTGGTTAGCAGATGGTAAACCTAATAAAGAAGTAAATGAAGCCAAAGCTGTGACTCAAATGTGTTTGCCTGTATTTTGTGAAGAAATAAATGTGGTGCAAGAAGCCGATAGCAAAAGTTGGTGGATTGATAATGGTGCAACGAGGCACATCACAAACTCAAAGAAATATTTTATTGATTATAAGCCGTTTTCAAGTCCTAATTTTATAAAAGCTGCAGGTAAAGAAGTACTAGATGCAGAAGGTAAAGGAACAATACAAATTGAGTGTAAAATCGACAACAAAGTCAAAACGTTATTTTTAACTGACGTATGGTATGTACCTAAAATATCAAGAAATTTATTCTCAGTTCTTGCTGTTCAAGATAAGCATAAGAACAGTAAATTTATATCAACAACTACTAACTGTAGTTTAATTATAAATAGTAAAGTAGTATTAAGTGGATCAAGATTAAAAGGTGGTTCACTTTACAAAGCCAACATCGAATCTATAAAGCAAAACTTTAACGAAGAAGTAAATGTTGTTCAAGATTCCGATTTATTACAGCTTTATCATGAAAGGTGGGGTCATCAAGACAAACGACACATACAGAAGATGCTTAACTTAGAATTGGGAATTCTTGTTAAGGATAATAAGAATGTTTGTGAGCCTTGCATTTATGGAAAAGCGCATCGATTACCATTCGGTCATAGAGCAAATGTTTCAAGCCCAGGTGAACTTATGTCAACAGATGTCTGCGGTCCATTTAGTGAATCATTTTCGAAAAAGAAGTACTTATTGATTTTTAAAGACGCTTATACAAAGTATCGTTTTGGATTCGTAATAAAACAGAAATCTGAAGTTAAGGATTGTCTAGAAGAAGTTTTAATGTTAGCAAATACACGTGGTCATCATATTAAAGAATTATTGAGCGATAATGGTGGTGAGTTTGACAACCATGAGGTAAAGTTAATTCTAAAGAAAAATGGAGTTATGCAAAGGTTAACAGCACCGTACACACCTCAACAAAATAGTGCAAGTGAAAGAGAAAATCGAACAGTTGTTGAGATGGCTCGTACATTTAAGTATTCAAATCAAGAAGCTCAGTTTCCAGATGCTATATGGGCAGAATTAGTAAGAACAGCTATATATATATTGAACAGAACTGGAAAATCGTCAGTTGAAGGTAAAAGTCCTTTTGAGTTATGGATGGGGAAAAAGCCTAGAATACAGAAGTTTTACTATCACGAGATGTTAAATTCATTGAGAAAATAAAAACGTGCTTAATAACTAATAATCAAATAAAGAAAAATTTAGTTGAAAAAGATATTAGTGTAAACGATAAAGGAGTAAATCTTAGGTTTGAAGATTATCCTAGACCAGATATGGACAGCACAATTGAACAAAAAGATTATCCTAGACCAGATATGGAGAACATAATTGAACAAGAACCGCAATTGATAGAAGATTCAGAACAACTTAGTGAAGATGAAATATTAAGTGATACCAGCGAGTATTCAGATTTAGATGAAATAATATCAGATCGAAACGTTGAAGAAGTTGTAATTTCTAAAAGAAAGCGTAAAACAAATCATAATGATTCTGAAATTCCACTAGTAAAAAGATTAAGAAATCGTAATAATCTTAAAAATTCTAGATATGATGATTATGTAATGGAAGTTCAAGATTTTGTAAATAAAATTAAAACTCCTATTACTTTTGCCGAAGCCGTAAATAGTAAAGAATCTTCCCAATGGAAGGAGGCAATGAATTCTGAAATAAAATCTCTAAATGAAAATGAAACATGGGAAATGTCAGATCTTCCTAAAGATGCAAAAGCTTTGCCATCAAAGTGGGTGTTTCGCATGAAGATGAATCCAGATGGTACTATTGAAAAGTTTAAAGCCAGGCTAGTAATTAAAGGTTTTGCTCAACGTGAAGGGATTGATTATAATGAAACATTTAGTCCTGTAGCACGATTAGGAACAGTACGAGCAGTATTGAGTATAGCCGCAAGCAATAACATGAAGTTATATCAATTTGATGTTACTACAGCCTTTCTTTATGGTAAATTGGAAGAAGCCATTTTTATGAAGCAACCTGAAGGATATAATGATGGTTCGAAACGTGTGTGTAAATTAAAAAGAAGTTTGTATGGTTTAAAACAAGCACCACGTTGTTGGAATAAACGTTTGGTAAATTATTTATTAAAAATTGGATTCAAAGTCTGTGATGCTGACCCATGTTTATTTATAAGAAATAAAAAAAGAAAATAAATTAATTTTAGTGTTATATGTTGATGACGGTCTAGTTGCAGGAACAAATGAAAATGACCTTAAAGATTTATTAAAAGAATTAAAAGCTGAGTTCAAAATGACTGCAAAAGAAGCAAATTATTTTTTGGGATTGGAGATAAAGAAAGAAAATGATGAAATAATAATTTGTCAAGAAGCTTATGCCAAAAAGATATTAGAAAGATTCAATTTTGATGGTTGCAGATCAGTTTCAACTCCAATGACTAAAGTGGTAAATGATTTAGAAACAGGGAAAGATGAAGATGTATCTAAATTTCCTTACCGACAAGCAGTTGGGGCAATAATGTACTTAATGCTTGGTACTAGACCTGATCTTGCATTTAGTATTGGTTACTTGTCTAGGACTTTAGATAACCCTACAAAAGAAAATATTTTCGAAGTAAAAAGAATTTTTCGATACATAGCTGGCACAAAAGGCTATGCTATAACATACAAAGCTGACAACAAATTAAAGCTAGAATGCTACAGTGATGCTGATTTTGGTGGTTGTTCAAAGACGGGTAGATCAACATCTGGTATTGTAATAAAATATGCTGGAGCTATAATTTCATGGATGAGTCAAAGGCAGCCAATAGTTGCTACTTCTACAACAGAAGCTGAGATAGTTGCTGCTACTGAAGCTACTAAAGAAGTTATATGGCTAAAGAGACTATATTCAGAACTTATAAACTTAAATGATATTCCTATATTGCAAGTGGACAATAACGCAGCAATAAAATTAGCTCAAAATCCAGAGTTTCATCGAAGAACTAAACATATTGCATTAAAATATTTCTTCATACGTGAGAAAGTCTCTGAAAAGGAAATGAGTGTTAAACGAATATCAACAGAAAACCAACTAGCTGATATTATGACGAAACCTTTACAAGCAACAAGATTAAAATATTTAATAAGTAGTTTGGGAATTTCAAATGTTAAACAAAATCTTAACAAGGGAAAGTATTGATGTTAATGTATTTTTTGTTAAGTTTAGTTAACGTTTGTTATTAATTTATATTAACATAGAACTCCTTGTAATATTTGAAATACTTGAATTATTTATTTTTTCAATTTTATAATTCATTCAAAATTAAACTTTCAACAATAAAAATAAGGAATTAAGACGATGCTTTTTTATCTGGCTTTTTTAAAAAAAAATATCGATTGAAAATTTTTACAGAATCATTTTCTTGCAATATTTAACCATTTAGAAGGTACTGAATTAAAAAAGAGTTTAAAGTCAAATAAGGACCAGTCTGATAAATATTTAGCATCAAGGTTAGAATAGGAGTCGGAGTCGTACTTAAAAAATTTCAGCGGAAGAAGTCGGAGTCGGAGTTATAACTTTTTGTTAACGACTCCATAACCCTGATTTTTTCTACCTGTATTTGGTATGAAAAAAGTATGAAAAGGTTTAAAAGCAAGTGACATTCGGATGCAAACTCAGTGCAATAACAACGTTTTTCATAAAAACATGGAGAGCTTCAGCTATAAAAAATTGGCCGAAGTGTATTTTAGAAACAAAAACGAGGAAGATGTTAAAAATTACATTCGAAAAAAAGGATACTTAAATTCCTATAGCACTGAAATACAATTGAACTTAGAAAATAAATTATCTGTTTTCATCAAACATTTAAAACAGCGATACAGGAAAGTTGATTACAGCAAAGATAAATTTTATAAGAGCTTTGCAAAGTGGTTAGAGAACGAAATTTCTGTCCAGATCGCTTCGGAAACTCTAAATAAAAAAAAAACACGTGGGAGACCACAAAAATCGCTGGACAACTGTAGCGATAGATCTAAGAGGCGGAAGCTTAAGGATATCAATGAAGAAATCGGATATGAAAATATTCAATATACTCTCCTACGTCAATTACGATCACAGAAACAATTGTCAAAAGTGGATATCATTGAAAACGTTGCTAAACCTAGTCCATTGAGAACAAAACGGATTCTTAAAAGTATACCAACTCCGAGCGATGCAAAACAATTCACAAATGAGGAGGCATTAGCATTATTTCTGGCTTTAAAATTAACAAAACTGCAATATATTGCGTGCGATTGAAAAAAGGCTCAAATCTGTATCCAGCATATCATCAAATAACAGTAGCTAAAATGGACTGTTTGCCATTAAAAGACACTATTACAATCACATCAATTTCGGCAGAGGTATAACTACTTTCTCTACTTGATCACACAGCCGAACGCTTGTTACAATCAATAAAAGGAAATGAGTTAAAGAAATATAAAAACACAAAGTTAATTATTTTTTGTAAATGGGGACGTGATAGGTCTTCCGGACAAAAACAATACAAACAAGTAGCATGTGAAAATATTTCGGACTCAGATATCGAGCCCAAAAAGCAAAAATTATGTAACCAACAACATTTTAGATTTTTGTTTTTTTATAAAAATCGATAATTTTTGATCATTATGCATCTCTAAAAATCTCATATCTCTGGCAAGTACCAATACGATATAAGAGCAAACCCAATTTCAAACGAATACTTAGACTTAAAGCAAAAATATTTAAAAAAAACCTTCTCCTGTAAAATTTTATTTTTGTTGGTTACATCATTTTTGCTATAAGGGCTCGATATGTTCATGGTATCATTTGTACCATTGCGATTAAAAAAAATTTGGAAAAATTCAGAGCCTTTTAGAAAAATGAGACACCATCTTCTACGAAATACTACAGGCCTATTTGAATTCAAAAAAGAAACTCATGATGCCATTAACAAAGAAGTTAGTGATATCAAGGCCCAAATTTCAATACTACAGTCATTTCAATTAGATTAAGATGGGCAGCATATTGAAGTTAGCTAACAATTAGTGCTAACAATGATAGATGGAAAAGTATGCCAGGCTTTGACTAACACGAAGGCTGCATCCAGCTGCATCATATGCCATGCAACATCAAGCCAATTAAACCAAGTCCCGACAAAATCATTAGATAATACTGTTGCATATGAATTTGCATTATCACCACTACATGCAAGAATACGACTTATGTATCACATACTGAAAATCCGTTATGACTTGGATTTCGGATCTTCAGGATCAATAAGAAACAACGAAACGAACAAGGAGTTAAGAAGTTCAAAAAGGAAACATGTTCAAGATGAATATCGCAAATTTGGGTTGATTATAGATCAGCCGAAACAAGGGTAAGGCAATACAAATGATGGCAATACCGCAAGAAGATTCTTTTCAGATCCAGAAACAGTATCTGCAATAACAGGTGTTGATTTTAACCTAATTTTTAGATTTCAAATAATCCTAGAAGTACTTGCGTGCAATGAATAAATTGACTCTAGAAAATATATACAACCAAGTACCCATAGAGAAATATGTCGGCTACAGTTCACAGAATCCTTTATCATGAGAAGATGCCATTAAATATCAGTTGGTGCCACTTGGAGATTAATCAGAGGAAGCTCAGGAAAACAGGATTACAGATTTTATAGAGAGCACAATACTAGAAAAATTTCACGAAATACCACTAATGAAGATCTATTTAATATATTATTGGCAACCTCAGATCCGTTCATCTCCAGTATTCGAAATCAATGGAAAGTGAAACTTCGGGATTTAGATGAAGAAGTCAAAAAACTACTTAAGAACAGAAATAACACAGAACAGAATATGGAATATTTGCAATTAATCTTTCAATTAAATGAACAATAATTATAATTCATTAGATCTAAGACAGACATTGTATTAGTAAAAAATAATAATAAACAGAAACTCACATTGTTACAAAAGCTATTAAAATCTATTGCTGCTTTTATTTTTAAAAGGTTTTTTTTATCCACAAATGTATGAAATGTTTTAATAAGGGTTCCAAAACGTCAGTTGCAAAGCAACTCGCTTTTTTAAACGCATTCTACATTGCAACCGTGTAAAATTTTAGAATATTATCTGTCCCAAAGTGCATCAAAACAGTTACCGATGCGTTCACAATGACCAAACTGTGCATCGTTAAACTTGATGGTACATTTTTGACTTCGACTGCAAAGTTTTATGATGTTTTGGAACTCAGCCTAAATAAGAATTATTCAAAAAATAAATACCTATATTTTCGTTTCAAAATTTAAAAAAAAAATCAGAAGTCAGCGGATTTATTTTGCTAATACATATTAACAAATTTTATAGCAAAAAATGATAGATTCTTCTGTAGTAATAGCAAGATTTTAGATAATATTTCTAAAGTTTTTTTTAAGTGTAAACAAATTTGAAAGCAAAAAATTGTTAATTTTTCAGTAATAAAAGAAAAATTTCCAGTTGATTTTATCATTTTTTTTATGTTAAAATTGTTTTTATAGCGTAAAAATTTAATTTTTTTGAGTGTCCCATTATTACAAAAAAATGTTAATGATTATTATTTAAATCCAAAAATGACATTTTTAAATAATTAAAAAAATAAAAAAACATATTTCACGCTAAAGTTAAAACAATCTAAAGTTCCACTACTACTCAACCGATTTTAATGAAATTTTAAGTGGAGAAAAGTTTAAGAAAATTTCACTAAAATATCTCCTTCGGTTTAAAAGTTACAGATTTTTGGCCAATCAAAAACGATTTTCAGCCACTGTATGTCGGAGCTATGTAAATTAACGATCCACCGACATCTTTTTTTTTAAACAATGTTCAAAGGTTTCACCATTTGAACTTTTATTATTTTATTTACTTAAGAGCATTTCTTCTTGTTCGTCTGTTTAAATCAAAATTTAGCTATTTAATGATTTTGTTTTCTTTTTTATGTTTTTCTGAATTTTAACATATGGAGCAAGACAGTATCGAAGATTTATTATTTAACATCAGTATATCGTTTCGCTGATAAATCACAATTCGTAACAAGTATTTCCAATTGATTGCTGATTTTTTCTATTACATACATACATTTTTGTCAATTCGACAATAATCTGCATTGATCTTTCGTCAGCTAATTGCACAAGCTTGTCCCTATCTAAATCTTCAGAGCCTTTTATTAACTCATAAATATCTCATTTGTTGATATCGACAAATACTTCTCCACCCACGGATTTAGCAATATTTACAATAAATTCGATATTAATACTTGTAGATTTTGAACACTTTTCTTGTAAAATGAATTCAGGCCAAATATTTTCCCAACAGTCGTCTAATATTAACTCCACTCATTTTAAAATTGAGAAATTAGTCCACATTTCCGGATTAGTAGTAGTAACGTCTTGAAATTAAAATCAAGCATAAAACCCACAGAAACGCCTTTCCTAAAATCACTTAAAGGCAAACAGAATTTTATAATATCAGTATAGCGGCATATCATGAACATACATACATAAATGTGTATGCAGGGTTTAAAATGCTATCGCCATATTAGCAAAAGCAGTAAAATTTTGCCTTTTTCTTAATTAAAAAAAATCAAAATTAAAAAGCCGACAAGTTCCACTGCTAAAAAAGCCAACACTTTTCAAAAGCAGCAGCAAAATAAACAGACAAATTAATGGGCACTGGCTTTTTCCAGCTTTTGCTTTTTTAACAATAGAAAAAATTTCTTATTTGGTGGAACTCAAAAAGCAACGGCAATCACTTTTATGTTGTAGGAAAAAATAGGTAGGAAAAAGAATGAAACAAACAGCTTCTGCCTGAAAGGCGCCAACTCAAAAACCAATATAGGCTAGAAGCCACACAAACAGGAGAAAAAAGCAGCGAAAAAGCAAACTAATGTGCCCATGGCACATGATTGCGAAAAGACGCTCGATATTTTTCTTGCAAAACAAACACAACAAGAATTTTTTGTTGTTTTCTATACAATTAATTAATAAAACCACTTCAAAAATTTTGTGCGTTGCATTGTTAGATTTTATATGAAAACCAAAAACGTAATTTATAACCCTTTTTTGTTCAATAAAAATAAAAACAAAGCAAGTAAAAAAGTAGTCAGTCAATCCCGGCCATTTTATACCCTACACCAGAGTTAGGGTTGCCCGACGGCCTGGATTGTCCAGTTTTTTTGGTGTTGTCCAGGTTCCAGTTAAAATTAAATTTATCCAGTTAAAACCTTTATTTAATTTTGAAAAATCACTTTTTTATTAATTATATTTTTTATAATACAATTATTATTTTGTATAGAACAAAATCTGATACTAAGAAAATTGTAAGAAAAACACTTCTAATTTGCCGACAGACGTTCAAATTAAAAAGATACGGTCCAGTTTTTCAAAAATGCGGAATTTCTAATAAACTCTACTTTCAAGAATATATTCCTATGACCGAATAAAGGCTACAATTTTAATAAGACTAAATTTTGATGAAAGTTGCAAAATGTTTTAAACATTTTTCTTACAACTAAAGTAATAGAGTTATTTAAATCTACAAATAACAATACAAAAAAATATATGTGGCTATACAAAAAGTTATCAGCCATGTTCTGGAAATCGAATTCGAGATAAATCAAACAAACTTAGAAAACGATCCAGTGTTTAAAGTTCATTATATATGTACATAATTTTGTTTTATATGTGTACTTAATACTAAGAGAATAGCTTATCTTCGTTTTCTTTAAATAAAAAAAAAACGACGGTAATTTAAAAAAACATTTAACTGAAAATCTCCATTGATTTCAATTTCACTCGATTTCCATAACATGGCTGTTTATGTGTTTTTTTTTTCAAACACAGAAACAACAGGGGCCTAATTCTGGCAGTCGTGATCGAGTACTTTCTCGATTCGAAAGCAATTTTATTTCAGTCAATACTTAACGAGTTGAAATTATTTTTCCAGTATTGTGAAACTCAAATTAATGCTTTATAACACTGAAAAAATAATTCCGATTCGTTCAGTATTGACTGAAATAATAAGATAATAAATTGCTTTCGGATCGAGAAATAACTCGATAACGACTGCCAGAATTAGGCCCAGATGTTTTTTTGCATTGTATTATTATTGTTTATGGCTCGAAATGTCAACTATTTCTAAATAAAACATTATGAAACCAACACAAATTGGTTCGGACTGTCAAAGTCAGCCAGCTTTTCGCTGCCAATTGTAGTGAATTCGCCCTGACAATAATTTTGTAATTTTATATAACCTGAATTTAAAGTGTTACGTTTCCGTGCTTTGTACTGCCTGTTCAACGCTGATAATTTTTGTTTGCAAAGTAAAATCTGAAGTAAAATTTTACTTTTTCTTATAGTTAAGTGTATTTTCAAATTGTCCAGTTATTTTTTCAAAATCCATGTGAATTTTTTCTATTGTCCAGTTAATTGAGTTTTGATATCTGGCAACCCTAACCACAGTATATAAAGAGACATTTTCGAAAGTGTACCCCATTTGGGACCCATGGACAAACATTGACCAGCCAGAACAAAATTATTTTTTTTTTTTAATTTCCTAAGCTAATCCCACGAAGCTCTACGCTTGTCTGCAGGAAAGAAACCAGAGTCTCAAGCGTGAATCGAACCCGCAACCCCTGCGCTGATAGATTAGCTCACTACCAGCAAGCCTACCGGGGCACTCAAATGTTATGTTAGGTGGTTAATCTTTATCTGTATGAGATTTGTTTGCCCTTAAGTGATTTTAGGAAGGACGCCTATATGGGACCTATGGTTCATTTTTGACCTTTCACAACAACGTTTTTCATGACAGTAGCTATCGTTTATTGAAGTTAATTATTTCCGGGAGTAGTAATTGTATGGGAGCTATGGCCAAATATGGACCGATTCCAATAAAATTTGGTAAGAAGATATAGATTGCAAAAAAATTGTTTGCACAAATTTTATCTAATTTCCAACACGACAAGATGGTTTATAGGCACAAATACTATTTCAAAAAGAAATTTATATGGGGGCTATGTGAAATTATGAACCGATTCTCACCATTTTTAGTAGGCTTCATCCACATGAATCGAAACCAGTGTACAAAATTTTATCAAAATACCTTCAAAGCTGCGACCTGTACTTTGTGTGCAAGGTTATATGAAAGGCAGAGAAAAGTGTAGACAGTGTCACCGAAACAATCGACTAAAGTGGCGAACTGGAACTTGAAGAAATCAGAAAACTTCGGGGATATTTTTTTTTAAATTGTACCAAAAAAGGTTGAAATGTACCAGTGTACCAATTAAGTTTCGATTGTACCAAATTTGGTACAATTGTACCACAAATCCCATCAGTGATACATACACATGTACATTAGGGGGGCCGTTATTTACTTTTTTTTATTTCTTAGATTCTCGCCCCCCAAATCGGTTCAGTTTTATGTAAAAAAAAATACAAAAAATTTCGTAGCGAGAAATTGTGTTTTAGGGGGGGCGTCCGCCCCTCAAAGTTTGCCATCAAGCCATTTATTCAAATGTAATTTGTTTGCATATTACTATCTCTTAAAAACAACATTTTACAAGAATATGATATATGGCAATATTTTAGCTCTTTTAGTCAACAACATTAGCTTCGAAGAAAGTTTTTTGCTAAAATTAATATTTTAGAAAATAATTAAGAAAATAACAACAAAATACCAAACTTTTTATATACGTTTTAAATATGTATGTATAAACATAAAAGCCGGATTTAATGTCAAGTGACAAAATTTAGAAATCGATATCTTCCGATTAGGATGAAATTTGCACCAAGGTTAGTCCTATTGGATAGCTATTTTATCAATCTTTTTGAAAAAAATTTTTTTGTTTTTTTAAAAAATTAAAAATTTTTTTTTTTAAATTTAAAATTGGCTCAAACAAATAAAAAAAAAAATTTTTAAGTTTAAAAAAACGAAAAATTTTTTTTTAAAAGATTGATCAAATAGCTATCGAAGCTACTTGGGACAAATTTTGCTAGCACCAGTACGTAATAAGTTACATGTATGAGATAGAACACCTGTATGGCAAACTTTGACCCCCTCTAACTCTGAAACTTTTTGACCGATCTTGTTGAAAATTTGTTTCTAAACTACTATCCAATAGGACTAACCTTGGTGCAAATTTCATCCTAATCGGAAGACATCGATTTCAAAATTGGGTCACTTGACATTAAATCCGGCTTTTATATATTTAAAACGTATATAAAAAGTTTGGTATTTTGTTGTTATTTTCTTAATTATTTTCTAAAATATTAATTTTAGCAAAAAACTTTCTTCGAAGCTAATGTTGTTGACTAGAAGAGCTAAAATATTGCCATATATCATATTCTTGTAAAATGTTGTTTTTAAGAGATAGTAATATGCAAACAAATTACATTTGAATAAATGGCTTGATGGCAAACATTGAGGGGCGGACGCCCCCCCCTAAAACACAACTTCTCGCTACGAAATTTTTTTGTATTTTTTTTACATAAAACTGAACCGATTTGGGGGGGGGAGAATATAAGAAATCAAAAAAAAAAGTTCTCCATACAACTAACGGCCACGCTAATGTACATACATATGTATTTGCAATACGTACGGATTTAATTAAATTACAAACAACTATTTTATGAACAAATGTACCTATGCATATCGGTCTGACAATCTGACAATCACACGATTTGAAATCGCAAAACGCCAGATTAATTATATGGTGTTCTTAAACTCGTGCGTTTAGCTTGCAATCTGCCATAGTTTTTTACAAATATTCTCGTTCTCTTTTGCAATTTGAACTCGCCAAACTTCTTGCTATTGTGATTTACAAAACACCTTATTTGCAATTTTAAGTCAGAATCGCCAATGTTAAGCGTTTTGCGATTGTCAGAACATGCCCTATGCTTGCCGAAATAAAATAAGACACTGTGCACAGAAAAAATTATTGCCGAGTTATTTTCAAACAAACGCTTGTTTGAATTTTTTTTAATTTCTACAAATTTTGTTACTGATTCAATTAATATTTTTGTTGGATTTTTATTTAACCAACAAAAATGGTGACAACTATTCAAAAATATAATATACGCGTTATTGGTTTCAAGTTTTCATACTTTTGTATAAAATATTTAACGCTCTTTAAGCAACACTTCTTAGTGTAAAATATAAAAACAACAACACAAAACACATACAGTCCATTTTTGGATGCTTTAAAAATTTTAATACAGCAATAAGAAAGATGAAAAAATAGCGTGACGCGGTTTGTAGTAAAAAAAATAAAAACAATAGCCGGTAAAAAAAACATTTCACTCTTTTTAATCAGCAGAAACAACAACAACATTATAAGAAACAAAATGAATTTTTGGTTGGTTTCAAAGTTGGTAAAAAATAATGAAAAACAAAATCCCGTATTCAATTTTTTAAAACTGTTTAGTTAAATACATCAAAATCGTTAGCTAAAACGCAAACGGCCCTAACTTACAAAAAATCCAAAATCGGGTTTTTTATTGATTCTGATGCATCGCATCGAAATACACATCCACAAATAAATTTGGAGTTATCTGAAAACAAGTAAGAGTGCTATATTCGGCTATGCCGAATCTTATATACCCTTCACCATGAAAAGAACAGAAGTTTATATATACATATATATTTAAATATATGTATATATACATGTATATTTATAAAATATATATTGTTTAGTTTTATTTAATTATTTGCACATGATTGCGTGCTATTAAATATATTAAAAGTTAAATTAATATATAGCACGTTTAGCTTTGATCTAATTTCAGTATTTGGTCATACCGACATCTTAAAGTATAAAATTACCATTTACTTTGGTGATAAAACTTGTGGTCGGGAAGTTCTATGGTTCCCGAAAATAGGTATTAAAAAAAAACTATATTGTTGACATTACTTTTTTTTTACCGATATTCCGAGTTTTTCTAAAGATTTCCGATATTGTGTTCTTCTAAAGATTTCCGATATTTTAATATCTAAAACGTATGAATAGGTCATAATACTTAAAAATAATATTTCCATTAAATTGGCTTATAGGCATATATGTTTATATACCTACATATATGTACATATATTTAAGCAAACTTAATTATGAAAAAAAACAAACTTAATTATAAAAAAGAGTAATTTTTGGGATTTCAGTATTTTGATTATTACTCAGTAATTTTTAAACCGATTTGACAGATTTATATACCGACGTGTTTAAGAAGAAATTTACCATTTACTTGTGTTATAAAGCTTGAACTCGGGGAGAACTATGGTTCCCGAAAGTGGGTATTTAAAAAAAAAAAAAAAATTAATTTTGGTCATAACTTTTTTGTATCTGAACCGATTTTTCTGAATTTTTTATAAAATATGTTCTACTAAAAATTTTCGATATTTTGGTATATAAGTCATATCTATAGGACATATGGCAGCCCTAAAATTTATAGTTTTTATACAATTTTTAATTTTTTTTTGTACGGGAGGTACCACGCCCACTTCTCCAATCCCGCCCACATTTTGTAGGATGGTGTGTATTAGCTACCTAAATGTGCGTACCTAATATGGAAACTTTGGCTTTTGCCGTTCCCTAGATATACAGCAAAAAGTAATAAAATTACAACAACCACAAGGGATTTTTGGAAAATATTAGAGGTAGTCGTGATTTTTGCTCATATCTCAGCCATTTGTGGATCGATCTTGCTGAATTTCACTAGCAACCGATGGTAGACTATATGTGACATAAATGTAAAACAACTTAGCCGCTATCATGTCTGGAGTCTCCGGAAAACACATATCAAACGTAAGACGGACAGACGGACGGATATCGTTAAATCAACTTCTCTCCCCATAAGGACCCAGAATATATATACTTTATTGGGTCTAGGATCAATATTGTAGAAATTACAAACGGAATGACAAACTTATATATACCCTTTTCCACCTGAGGTGAAGGGTATAAAAAAAATAAAAAACAACAAAAAATAGGTATAAAATATGATTTTTGTTTTACATGTAAGTTAAGCGAACGATTAATATTTACATTGTCAAAAAAATCAAAAATTGCTGAATTATTTTAAAATCGTTTATAGAATATAAAAAAAGTTAAAAAAATTTTTTTTTGAAAAGGTGGATGCCGAGATTTGAACCCCGGCAACTACTAACGACGCTGCGTGTCCAACCGCCCAGACAACTCAGCCATTAACGCTTATGCAAATAAAGAATTAAAGTAGAATATATTCCGTCACTTTGCTTATTTAATATGTAGGTACAAATTTTTCAATTTAAGCGACCAATCATGTACAAACATGTGTGTGTTTGATATGCCTAAAGGTACGGTCAGATTAGGCAAACATTTGACTAAAGCTGTCAAATATTTGTTTGCCCTAATCTGACCACAAAATAATTTTAAGATTCAAACAGCACAACAGCTGATTTTCGTCAAACAAAAATATTTGCCATCAAACGAAAGTGTTCGTAATGTGAACACAGTGTGACCACTAAATGGCAAATATTTACTTCACTTTTAGGCAAATAATTGTTTCATGTTTACAAAACTTCTTATGATCAAATAATGGAAAATAACAGCTGCGCAAGCAGTGTTGTCTACTTTTGAACAAAATTTATCAATTGTTTACAAAATGCATAATGAAGTTTTAGTTAATATTAAAATTAAATTAATAAATAAAATATGGAAAAAATTTTGACATACCAGCAAATTTTTAAGAAAAGTCAAGAAATATTAATTTTAAAAAAGGCTCTGAGTGAGAAAATAAAACAGAATATATAAAACTAGTTCGTTTATCAAAAATGTTTATTTTCGAAGAATTCTAAGATGATTTTTTTTAGATTTTGTCTGCTGCTGAGTTAATATTATATTAGGTGCGTTCGAGAACCCAAAAGTTTTTACTAAATATTACTGCATCTTACTAAATTGCGTTCGCATACACAAAATACAGTTAATAAGAACACAAATTGAGAGGGTAAAGTGACGGTTCTTAAATGAGTATTTACAAATTGGTACTGCAGAAATTTTTGCATTAAAATTTAGTTAAACAAAAAAACCATAAGTATACATAAATAATAAAAACATAACTCAATTTGTTCTTATGCTTACTAAAAACTTTTGTGTTTCCGCAAATTCATCCTAGCTTCTTAATGAACTAAGAAATTTTAAATAAATTTTTTATATCCAAAGTAATCTATTCAAAAGCTTATAAAAATATACCTACATATGTATGTATGTATATTGGCTATGAAATGTGGTGGAAAATCGCGTATATGAAAATACTAGATAACGGTGCGAATATTTCGCATACCCAATTTTAATTTATTGTGGAAATTTTTTTAATGTATTGTGCTTAGTTTGTGAAATTATTAAAATGGAAAGTGATACTGATGCTCCCATAAATAAAAAACAAAGAATTAAACCGAGAGTCAATAAAGAATGGGAAGAAGAAGATGTTTTTAAGTTAATAGCTTTAGTGGAAAGGGAAAAATGTTTGTGGGATGCTTGTGATGAAGGGTATCACAACAAAGTTGACAGATTTATATACCGACGTGTTTAAGAAGGAATTTACCATTTACTTGTGTTATAAAGCTTGGACTCGGGGAGATCTATGGTTCCCGAAAGTGGGTATTAAAAAAAATTAATTTTGGTCATAACTTTTTTGTATCTGAACCGATTTTTCTGAATTTTTTATAAAATATGTTCTACTAAAAATTTTCGATATTTTGGTATATAAGTCATATCCATAGGACATATGGCAGCCCTAAAATTTAGGTTTTTATACAATTTTTAATTTTTTTTGTACGGGAGGTACCACGCCCACTTCTCCAATCCCGCCCACATTTTGTAGGATCGTGTGTATGGGCTACCTAAATGTGTGTACCTAATTTGGAAGCTTTGGCTTTTGCCGTTCCCAAGATATACAGCAAAAAGTAATAAAATTACAACAACCACAAGGGATTTTTGGAAAATATTAGAGGTAGTCGTGGTTTTTTGCTCATAACTCAGCCATTTGTGGATCGATCTTGCTGAATTTCAATAGCAACCGATGGTAGACTATATGTGACACAAATGTAAAACAACCAAGCCGCTATCATGTCTGGAGTCTCCGGAAAACACATATCAAACGTAAGACGGACAGACGGTCAGACGGACAGACGGACGGATATCGTTAAATCAACTTCTCTCCCCATAAGGACCCAGAATATATATACTTTATAGGGTCTAAGATCAATATTGTAGAAATTACAAACGGAATGACAAACTTATATATACCCTTTTCCACCTGAGGTGAAGGGTATAAAAATTACTAATTTTATTAACGAAAAACAAACGGCCCTATCTACAAAAGCATTTATTTCATAAACGCAAAAAGACTTAACTGATTGTGTGTATAGACAACATTGTAAGTTGTCAAAAAAAATTGATAGATTTGACCGTTTAACAATTTATTTATTGTAGAGAAATAAATTTGTAACAGCTTAATGCAATTTTTTAAATAAAATATATAAATAATATTAATGTTTATTACAAATAAATAAAAAGCGTGTTCATATAATTAAATTTATTAAACAGCGTTTTCCTAATAAATGAAAAAAAAATTAATCTACTTTGTATTAATGTGTAGATAGGGCCTTTGGTTTCATAAAATTAGAGTACCAAAGGACTTAACTAACAACACTTTTGAAATATTTTAAAATTTTATTTTATTTTCCAAGAATTCAATTTCTCACACCTTTTTTTATAATACTGGTGAAAACCATGCTGGTCGAAACCATACCATTAGTATAAAACAGTTTTTTCCTTCTGCTGTAAAATTTTCAAAATGTTAGATAGGGCCGTTTGCGTTTTAGCTAACGAAATACAGAATGATGACGAAAAACATATCGAGTCGGACTGCTGCCGTTTTTGGTTACATTTCTTCTTCTTTAGCCAAGGAAAGGAAGTTGGTGATGAAGAAAAACCTTGCGTGTATAAACAAGACTTCGAACAAACATTATTCCTGCCTCAAAGCCAGACGCCGCTCTGCTTTGCCTTCATTTTCTCCTTCAGTGATTGCTTGCACACAGAAAAAATACCAATGTAAAATTAACATGGAAAAATGTTGATTGAGAATCATAGTAAATTTCTACAAAAGTATGCCCATTATTAAAATTGATCATTATTTCATATTAATTTTAAATGAAAAATATTAAAATAATCTTAAATCACGCTTTTTCAATATTACTGTTAAAATAAAAAAAAAATATTGAATCCATTAAAAAACCTGTTTTATACTAAAATCAAAAGTTTATCTTGTTAAATTAACATGCATACATAGTTAAGTATGTTATTTTTTTTTATTTTCATTCTTAAAATATGTTATAAAAAGAAGACAATTCCCGTATTCTTTTAATTAAAATTATTTAGTTAAATAGTACATCAAGTTTTCAAAGTAGAATGATGACGAAAACCATATCGGGCGATTCTGCTGATGCTTCTGTTGACAAAGGAGAATACAAAATAAGTGAAGCATGTGTTACAGGGATAAGTGTATTGTATTGAGTTATTCTTAAATAAATGCATATGTTGTCTCTGAAGCTACTTCACACTAGAGGTCTGCATGTGTGCGATTAAATGACACATTAATTCACATATCAAACTAACAAGTAGTGTGTTGTGTGTTATTTTAGAATCTCACACAATTAATTGTGTGTAAAAAATAATCCATGTGTGCAAAGCGTTCAATTGTTTTTGTGAGTGTTGTGAGAGAAAGATTTGATACAGTTATAAATAACAAAATAGCTCTTTCATTCGAGTAAAGACACTTGTGTTACGATGTACATATTGTGTTTTATCAACACAACATGTGATTTGTGTTTTAAAATTTTTTTTTATCGTATTGAAAACAAAATACCTATGTATTAGTAAAAAGATGTTGCATTAAAAAGTGATACAAACTTTTTAGAAGCAAAAAGTAGTAGTTTTAAATATATTTTTTATTAAATGGAATTTTTATTAATTTGTTATTAATTTAGCACTCTTACTTGTTTTTTTAATTATGTCACACAGTTGACAATAATCACTTTATCTACCGAATTTAATCGTTTTGCCTTTGTATACTGGTTTTGTCATATTTTAAAATATTTTTTTTTTATAATATTATTATTGTTATTGTTTTTGCTATAAAAAATACTTTTATTACAACCATTTCATTTAATTACTTGTTTTGTTAAAATTTTAACTTTCCTCTTCACTTAACAAAATAAGAAAGTCAAGAAACACACGAATGATTAGTGTGTTTTTTAACTTCGCTCAGGTTTTTTTATTGCAATATGTATGAATTTGAGTTCATCAAACAATAAACAATAAAAGAGAAACACACACAATTAGTGTAAGTGTGTGTGGCTAACTTTTTAATGAACGGTGTTGTTTTGATCTCTCATTTAAAATGATTGAACGTGAATGACTCGCTCTCATTTTTTTACACATTTGATAAGCATATCAAATACACACACAGCATTCATTTGGCTACCAAATCATTTGTGCAGACCTCTACTTCACACTGTTATAACACACTCAAACCAATTTGATTATACATGAAATTCACGTTGTTTCAACTTGAAACAACTTTCATTTAACGTGATTCGGATTGTTTAATAGTAGTAGTAGTAATTCTTTATTTGGTATTTTTTTTTTTGTTTTTTTTATAAACGTTATAAAAATATCTTAAAGAATATACGGCTGTGACTATGTCGTTAGCCGGAAAAAAAGAGTTTCACATAAAAAATATAATTTAAATTTACAATGTATTGATTTTTAATCATTATATTCAAATATAAGTGTTTTACGATAAGCTAAAGCACTGATAATGTATTGTACTAAATTCTGCCAATTGTTTTCCCCATTTAAATTTCCAATTATTTCCTCATCAGATAGAGCTATCTTACTAAACCATTTTAATCTAAAGTAATTTAAAATTGGGCATCTTCCAATGAAATGTTGGATGTTTTCAACTTCTTTTGAATTGCACAAAGAGCAAATTTTGTTAGTTCTTCTCGAATGCCTAGACCCATTCAGTTCTATCAAATCGCAGCGAGCTTTGAAGATCCACATTATGTTAGTTTGGGTATGATTACCATTGAAATATAAGTGTCCTACCGTTGGATTTGTTTTATTATAAAAAGATTCCGTTAGCTCCCACCCACGTAGATGATTTAAATGGTTTTTTAATCTTAACGAATTCAAAATAAGTGTTTGATTTTGGTTCCCCTCCTGTTGTGTTATATTTGGTGATAATCGGACATTGTACTCTAGGCCCAATGTATTTAAACTGTTCGCCCACGATATGTTATGTGTTAGAGCTACTAAACTTAAAAAATTAGGGAGCCGTTCGTTAGTATACTGAAAGAGGGTTCGAGCAATGTAACGCATATGCAACTCAAGGGTAAATAAGTGGCCATCTTCCATACCTGATTCTAAAAAAAGTGTATAATTCGGTGTAAATTTCGGTAAATTAATAACACGTTTGACAAAGTATCTTTGTAAGCAATCAACCTCGTCAAAATGTGAATGACCCCATATTTGAGCTCCATACGATTGTATGGAACGGCAAACCGCATTATACAGGTGGGTTTTAGCTTGAAACGATATATCCTTTTTACCCAAAAAATTACTCCATGTTGAGTTTAAGCAGTTTTTTGCAGAACTTAATCTCTTTGATACGTGTTTCGTAAATACACATTTCGGAGTTAGGATCATGCCAAGATAACAGTATTCGTTGACTATTTCAATTTCCTCCCCATTGAATACCCATTTTTCATGATATGCCAACCGTCCGCCATTTCGAAATACCATTATTTTAGACTTTGCCAAATTTACCTCCAAGTTCCAGTAGTTGCAATAAGTTTCAAGTTTTTTTATCATTTTTTGTAGCACATTTACATCATCTGATATCAACACAATATCATCGGCGTATAACAACAGTCTGATATTTAAATTACCAACTTGTAAACCACCCTCAAGAAAATCATGGAGATCATTTACATATAATGAAAAAAGCAAGGGGGATAATATACATCCTTGTTTAACTCCCGAAGCAGTTTCAAATTTTTCTGATAGTTCTTGCCCATTCCACACTGTTGAATATGTTTCATTGTATACATTTTCAATAAAACGTACCATTTTCGTTGATACTCCCATAGCATGCAACTTATATATTAGGGATTTTCTAACGACTTTGTCAAAAGCCGCTTTGAAGTCAACAAAGAACGCGTAAACTTTTTTCCCCTCCTTAAACTTCAGGTGCACAATGGTTGTTAAATTATAAATATTGTCAACAGTGGAATATTCTCTTCTAAACCCGGCCTGGTACTCGGAGAGAATGTTGTGCTGATAGACCCAATTATACAATCTTTCCGTGATAACAGCCATTAACACTTTAGCTATGGTGTTCATAAAAGAGATTCCTCTATAGTTACTTGTTTGATTAAAGTCACCTTTTTTAAAAATAGGGAATATTACACTTGTGGTGAAAGTTTTATCTGCTTGAAGATTATTAAATAGAGTATTATAAGCGTTTGCCATTTCGATAATTAACTCATGCGGTGCATTTTTGAAAAATTCGTAGGGAATTCTATCCTCACCTGGTGCTTTTCCTGATTTTGCCTTCGCTAAAACATGATCTATTTCCGCTGTTGTAATATTGTTATCCAAAAAACTATCTTCATGGTACAAATGCGCATACTGAATATCTTTTGAATTCTGCAATGGGTTTAGTAATGTCATAAAATAGGATTTAAAATCGGACGAAGATATATTTGGCAGTTCTTGATCGTTTTTATTTCGGATCTCATTTGCAATCTTCCACCATGATTTACTATCATTTACTTTATTAAGCTTGACTTCTAGCTCCGTATAGTACTTATTTTTTCTTTCATTACAAACAATTTTAAAATTTTCATTTGCCTTTAAATACTTTCTTTTGGATTCGGCATCCATATGTTGTTTATATTCTTTCAATAACTCAAAAGAAGTGTTTCTAGATTTTTTACATTGCCAGTCAAACCATCTATTTTTAGCAACTAACCTTTTATTTAAATTATTTTGCGTTGTGGATTTGTTTATAATGTTCACTATATCTTCCAAATTTATTAAATCTTTTTGATTCTTTAAAATTCTCAGGTTATCTAGAACTTTATGGTTATACTGTCTTTTTAAATTATCATTCCAATGTAACTTTGGAAGCAGTTGTTGTATTTTATTTGAGGTATTTTGAAGTCTTACTTTAAAATTCAAAACTAACGGCATATGGTCCGACCATATTTGTTCTTCTACTGTAAAACGTTCAATTAAACCCAGCAGGTCATGTGACACCGCACAAATATCATTGACTGACTCTCCGACACCATTCATAAATGTAAAGTTCCCACTCTCATCTCCCTTTGTCGCACCATTTAAAACTATTAACCCAAAATCTTCACAGAACTCTATGAGTGTTCTCCCTTTAGCATTTACTTCGGAATCTTTTGATTTTCGACTACCAGAGTTTGCATGAAACTTATTTAAGACGTTGTCATCTGCTTCTGCTTGTAGATCACCAATACGAACATTTAAGTCACCAATAACTACCGCATTCATAGGACTCTTTTCAGTAAAATATTTTTCCACCGCAGTAAAATCAGAATACCATTCAGCTCCTCTGATATATTGAGGAGCAATTAAAACCTCTGTGTCATAAATTTTGATTCTTATTATATCCATATTATTCTGATTACTGAATGTACATTTTATGAACGAAGAATTTATGTTTTTATTTGTGCCATACATACAACCTCCAATTGCCCTACCAAATCTACTGTTCCTAGTTGCTGGTTTCCAATAAGTATTTAAATGTTTAAAATATTTTTTGAATTGTATAATCTTTTCCTCAGTTAAGTGGGTTTCTAATAAGATAACTATATCAAAAGAGTTAATATAATTGAAAAAATCTGCCTGAAATTGTTTGTTTTCTAACCCATGTATATTGTACGATAAAATTTTAAGCTGTTTATATTCTATTATTTCTTTTTCATTATCAATGCTTTTGTTTACGTTAACATTTTTTAAATAAGAACATTTAAGTTTTTTGAATTGATTTTTGTTAGTAAACTATTATAACTTATATCTATTTTGGATGCCTCCTCACCATATGTTGCCGTTAAAATAGTTTCAGCACTTTCTTTATCGCCTACCAGAAGCTGCTTGTTGTCCCAGCGTAACCATTCATCTCCGACTCTAATCTTATCGTTGCGGACCAGAATTTTCTTCGTTTTGTTTACCTCCAATATATCATTTTTTAATATGTAGGTACAAATTTTTCAATTTAAGCGACCAATCATGTACAAACATGTGTGTGTTTGATATGCCTAAAGGTACGGTCAGATTAGGCAAACATTTGACTAAAGCTGTCAAATATTTGTTTGCCCTAATCTGACCACAAAATAATTTTAAGATTCAAACAGCACAACAGCTGATTTTCGTCAAACAAAAATATTTGCCATCAAACGAAAGTGTTCGTAATGTGAACACAGTGTGACCACTAAATGGCAAATATTTACTTCACTTTTAGGCAAATAATTGTTTCATGTTTACAAAACTTCTTATGATCAAATAATGGAAAATAACAGCTGCGCAAGCAGTGTTGTCTACTTTTGAACAAAATTTATCAATTGTTTACAAAATGCATAATGAAGTTTTAGTTAATATTAAAATTAAATTAATAAATAAAATATGGAAAAAATTTTGACATACCAGCAAATTTTTAAGAAAAGTCAAGAAATATTAATTTTAAAAAAGGCTCTGAGTGAGAAAATAAAACAGAATATATAAAACTAGTTCGTTTATCAAAAATGTTTATTTTCGAAGAATTCTAAGATGATTTTTTTTAGATTTTGTCTGCTGCTGAGTTAATATTATATTAGGTGCGTTCGAGAACCCAAAAGTTTTTACTAAATATTACTGCATCTTACTAAATTGCGTTCGCATACACAAAATACAGTTAATAAGAACACAAATTGAGAGGGTAAAGTGACGGTTCTTAAATGAGTATTTACAAATTGGTACTGCAGAAATTTTTGCATTAAAATTTAGTTAAACAAAAAAACCATAAGTATACATAAATAATAAAAACATAACTCAATTTGTTCTTATGCTTACTAAAAACTTTTGTGTTTCCGCAAATTCATCCTAGCTTCTTAATGAACTAAGAAATTTTAAATAAATTTTTTATATCCAAAGTAATCTATTCAAAAGCTTATAAAAATATACCTACATATGTATGTATGTATATTGGCTATGAAATGTGGTGGAAAATCGCGTATATGAAAATACTAGATAACGGTGCGAATATTTCGCATACCCAATTTTAATTTATTGTGGAAATTTTTTTAATGTATTGTGCTTAGTTTGTGAAATTATTAAAATGGAAAGTGATACTGATGCTCCCATAAATAAAAAACAAAGAATTAAACCGAGAGTCAATAAAGAATGGGAAGAAGAAGATGTTTTTAAGTTAATAGCTTTAGTGGAAAGGGAAAAATGTTTGTGGGATGCTTGTGATGAAGGGTATCACAACAAAGTTGACAGATTTATATACCGACGTGTTTAAGAAGGAATTTACCATTTACTTGTGTTATAAAGCTTGGACTCGGGGAGATCTATGGTTCCCGAAAGTGGGTATTAAAAAAAATTAATTTTGGTCATAACTTTTTTGTATCTGAACCGATTTTTCTGAATTTTTTATAAAATATGTTCTACTAAAAATTTTCGATATTTTGGTATATAAGTCATATCCATAGGACATATGGCAGCCCTAAAATTTAGGTTTTTATACAATTTTTAATTTTTTTTGTACGGGAGGTACCACGCCCACTTCTCCAATCCCGCCCACATTTTGTAGGATCGTGTGTATGGGCTACCTAAATGTGTGTACCTAATTTGGAAGCTTTGGCTTTTGCCGTTCCCAAGATATACAGCAAAAAGTAATAAAATTACAACAACCACAAGGGATTTTTGGAAAATATTAGAGGTAGTCGTGGTTTTTTGCTCATAACTCAGCCATTTGTGGATCGATCTTGCTGAATTTCAATAGCAACCGATGGTAGACTATATGTGACACAAATGTAAAACAACCAAGCCGCTATCATGTCTGGAGTCTCCGGAAAACACATATCAAACGTAAGACGGACAGACGGTCAGACGGACAGACGGACGGATATCGTTAAATCAACTTCTCTCCCCATAAGGACCCAGAATATATATACTTTATAGGGTCTAAGATCAATATTGTAGAAATTACAAACGGAATGACAAACTTATATATACCCTTTTCCACCTGAGGTGAAGGGTATAAAAATTACTAATTTTATTAACGAAAAACAAACGGCCCTATCTACAAAAGCATTTATTTCATAAACGCAAAAAGACTTAACTGATTGTGTGTATAGACAACATTGTAAGTTGTCAAAAAAAATTGATAGATTTGACCGTTTAACAATTTATTTATTGTAGAGAAATAAATTTGTAACAGCTTAATGCAATTTTTTAAATAAAATATATAAATAATATTAATGTTTATTACAAATAAATAAAAAGCGTGTTCATATAATTAAATTTATTAAACAGCGTTTTCCTAATAAATGAAAAAAAAATTAATCTACTTTGTATTAATGTGTAGATAGGGCCTTTGGTTTCATAAAATTAGAGTACCAAAGGACTTAACTAACAACACTTTTGAAATATTTTAAAATTTTATTTTATTTTCCAAGAATTCAATTTCTCACACCTTTTTTTATAATACTGGTGAAAACCATGCTGGTCGAAACCATACCATTAGTATAAAACAGTTTTTTCCTTCTGCTGTAAAATTTTCAAAATGTTAGATAGGGCCGTTTGCGTTTTAGCTAACGAAATACAGAATGATGACGAAAAACATATCGAGTCGGACTGCTGCCGTTTTTGGTTACATTTCTTCTTCTTTAGCCAAGGAAAGGAAGTTGGTGATGAAGAAAAACCTTGCGTGTATAAACAAGACTTCGAACAAACATTATTCCTGCCTCAAAGCCAGACGCCGCTCTGCTTTGCCTTCATTTTCTCCTTCAGTGATTGCTTGCACACAGAAAAAATACCAATGTAAAATTAACATGGAAAAATGTTGATTGAGAATCATAGTAAATTTCTACAAAAGTATGCCCATTATTAAAATTGATCATTATTTCATATTAATTTTAAATGAAAAATATTAAAATAATCTTAAATCACGCTTTTTCAATATTACTGTTAAAATAAAAAAAAAATATTGAATCCATTAAAAAACCTGTTTTATACTAAAATCAAAAGTTTATCTTGTTAAATTAACATGCATACATAGTTAAGTATGTTATTTTTTTTTATTTTCATTCTTAAAATATGTTATAAAAAGAAGACAATTCCCGTATTCTTTTAATTAAAATTATTTAGTTAAATAGTACATCAAGTTTTCAAAGTAGAATGATGACGAAAACCATATCGGGCGATTCTGCTGATGCTTCTGTTGACAAAGGAGAATACAAAATAAGTGAAGCATGTGTTACAGGGATAAGTGTATTGTATTGAGTTATTCTTAAATAAATGCATATGTTGTCTCTGAAGCTACTTCACACTAGAGGTCTGCATGTGTGCGATTAAATGACACATTAATTCACATATCAAACTAACAAGTAGTGTGTTGTGTGTTATTTTAGAATCTCACACAATTAATTGTGTGTAAAAAATAATCCATGTGTGCAAAGCGTTCAATTGTTTTTGTGAGTGTTGTGAGAGAAAGATTTGATACAGTTATAAATAACAAAATAGCTCTTTCATTCGAGTAAAGACACTTGTGTTACGATGTACATATTGTGTTTTATCAACACAACATGTGATTTGTGTTTTAAAATTTTTTTTTATCGTATTGAAAACAAAATACCTATGTATTAGTAAAAAGATGTTGCATTAAAAAGTGATACAAACTTTTTAGAAGCAAAAAGTAGTAGTTTTAAATATATTTTTTATTAAATGGAATTTTTATTAATTTGTTATTAATTTAGCACTCTTACTTGTTTTTTTAATTATGTCACACAGTTGACAATAATCACTTTATCTACCGAATTTAATCGTTTTGCCTTTGTATACTGGTTTTGTCATATTTTAAAATATTTTTTTTTTATAATATTATTATTGTTATTGTTTTTGCTATAAAAAATACTTTTATTACAACCATTTCATTTAATTACTTGTTTTGTTAAAATTTTAACTTTCCTCTTCACTTAACAAAATAAGAAAGTCAAGAAACACACGAATGATTAGTGTGTTTTTTAACTTCGCTCAGGTTTTTTTATTGCAATATGTATGAATTTGAGTTCATCAAACAATAAACAATAAAAGAGAAACACACACAATTAGTGTAAGTGTGTGTGGCTAACTTTTTAATGAACGGTGTTGTTTTGATCTCTCATTTAAAATGATTGAACGTGAATGACTCGCTCTCATTTTTTTACACATTTGATAAGCATATCAAATACACACACAGCATTCATTTGGCTACCAAATCATTTGTGCAGACCTCTACTTCACACTGTTATAACACACTCAAACCAATTTGATTATACATGAAATTCACGTTGTTTCAACTTGAAACAACTTTCATTTAACGTGATTCGGATTGTTATTTCAATATAAATGACATTTTGCTCTAACTTTACTGCAATGTTAAATTAACATGAATTATTGTTATTTTAAAAGAAAAAAATGTTGCTCGCAAGTAATTGTAAAATCAGGTTGAATTAACATGAAACACGTATGAAGCAAAATCAACACCGAAAAATTTTAAATCAACCTTGTTTTGTACTTTTTTAACTTGATTTTTTCTGTGTGTCATTGCTTGAAATTTATATGAATTTCAGTAAACTTTTTGTTCGATTCAGTTAAATAATTTGTTTGAAAAAATCAGTGTTTTTTCAAAAAACAAAATGCAAATAAATTGTTTGAATTTGCAAATTTGTTTATAGGACCGATTTCAGACAAAAAATGTTTTGATTCTACAAATTTCTTGTTTGAATTGGAAAAATAATTTTTTCTGTGTGGCATTGCCAATAAAATGAAAATATCGAAAAGCTTTATAGGTAATTTTAAAATCGTTTTTGGGACATATACAAATTAAATAAAAATCACCTTTGCTGAATGGTACAATACAAATTTTTTTTTTAAATCTGGGGCAACTCGGCTTCGAACAATTTTACTGAGGAAGGGTTTACGTAAAATATATTGAGTCTACGAGTTTTTTTCTTTATTTGAGCGGCATATCATGTGCACAACAACCACAAGGGATTTTTTTGGAAAAATTAGAGGCAGTCGTAGTTTGTTGGTCATATCTCAGCCATTTGTTGATCGATCTTGCTGTATTTCAATAGCAAGCAATGGTAGACTATACACACAGAAAAAAATCAAGTTAAAAACGTCGAAAACAAGGTTGATTTAAAATTGTTCGGTGGTGATTTTGCTTCATACGTGATTCATGTTAATTCAACCTGATTTTATAATTGCTTGCGAACAACATTTTTTTTCTTTTAAAATAACTATAATCCATGTTAATTTTACATTGCAGTAAAGTTAGAGCAAAATGTCAATTACATTGAAATAACAATCGAATCACGCTGAATGAAAGTTATTTCATGTTGAAACAACGTGAATTACATGCAGAAACTGATTGGTGTGAAGCAGCTTCAGAGACAACATATGCATTTTTTTAAGAATAATTCAAAACACTTACCCCTGTAACACATATTTCACTTATTTTGTAGTCTCCTTTGATCCAGATCAATCAGCAGAATGGCCCTATATGGTTTTCGTCATCATTCTACTTTGAAAACTTGATGTACTATTTAACTAAATAATTTTAATTAAAAGAATACGGGAATTGTCTTCTTTTTATAACATATTTAAGGAATGCAAATAAATAAATTAACATACTTAACTATGTATGCATGTTAATTTAACAAGATAAACTTTTGATTTTAATATAAAGCAGGTTTTTATGGATTCAATATTGAATCCATATTTATTTATATTTTAATATTTTTTTTTTAATTTTTTTATCAGTGAATAATATTTAATAAGCGGGATTAAAGATTATTTTAATATTTTTCATTTAAAATTAATATGAAATAATGATATATTTAATTAAAGGGCATACTTTTGCAGAAATTTAACATGATTCTCAATCAACATTTTTCCATGTTAATTTTATATTGGTATTTTTTTCTGTGTGTATGTGATAGATCTGCAAAACAATCGATAGTACTATCGATAGTATCGATAGTTTTATTTTTGGCGGACTATCGATAGTTTTTATCACTATCGATACTATCGGAAAATTTTAAAAGTAACTGCAAAGCTGATTAGATGTTGTCAACGAAACATTTTTAACAACTCATTCGATGCAAGTTTTAAGCAGTTTATAAACTTTTCTTGTTCTTTGGGAAAAAGGAAAATGTAACCTAAATTTGAGTTTTTTTTTTTTGATCTTCATATTAAAAAGTACATGCAACAACAACTAGAAATAATTGCACCCTTGAGATCTTCACAATCAAACTTACACACAGGTTAAGTTTCAATCATGTTTTACGACTTTTCAGAAAGTTATAGAAAAATGAATCCTTGTATACATATCTTTTTTCAATGTGTAATAATATTTGGATTAAAAACTTAGGTTTACTTCCGATCTGTGACATAAGGAATGTTTAGAAACAAAAACTATAAAAAAAAACATTTAACCGCAGATAAGTGAAGATCATATTGGAATAGGAGTAAATTTTCAAAAATCACCTTTAAAACTTAAAAAATAGACTAAAGCACTTTTTCCTTACTGCCACAGAATTGTGTACTAATTTGCATATTAAAATAATGTTAAAAGTTCAACCAGGGTTCTTAGAAGTTTTGTTTTCTCGATAAATGTGGAAATTATTTTACCTGTTTGTCTTTTTTTCTTACGAAAAGTCTTAAACAAATTAATGGGGTTATTTTGTAAAAGACATTAATCTACTTCCTTGAAAATCTTTATAAAAATTTATGAAAATTAAGACTTAGACTTAAGTTGAATATTTTGACGTCGAAGGTGAAAAAAACGGACAACCCTGATGACAATTAACCGTCTCTACATCTATATAAAGTTTATATTAATTATAAACTATAGATGACACTGAAATTTAAAGTGAATATGCTGGTCTTTATACCTGAAAAACGTTTTCTGTAAATGAAGTTTTAAACCTTTTTCATTTTTTACCACCTTCATTGACTAACGTGTCCACAGAAGTGGCACATAGAAACTTTTCGATACTATCGATAGTTTTAAAGCTAACTATCGAAACTATCGATTTGGCCGACTATCGATAGTTTTGCAGCTCTAATATGTAAAACAACCTAGCCGCTATCATGTCTGGGGACTCGGGCAAACACATTTCAAACGTAAGACGGACATCAATAAATCAACTTCTCTCCTCATAAGGACCCAAAATATATATATATTTTATAGGGTCTAAGATCAATATTGTAGAAATTACAAACGGAATGACAAACTTATATATGTATACCCTTTTCCACCAGTGGTGAAGGGTTGCTTTCAAAATAAATGTAATTTCGCCAGTAATGCAAAAATTGTTCTTTAGTGTTCTGGTTGTGATCTTCGTACACATTAAAAATACTGTGCAAATCCAACACAAAATATGATAACATTTCATTGCTATTCCAATAATAGCTTATCCCATCAACAATAAATTTCAGTGTTTTTATCGAATAATAAAAATTGGGAATTCAGCACGAATAACAAAATCATGTAAAACATTCAGAATGTTTTTCGAAGGTTCGAAGCCTTACTAACGGGTCCGCCATCTAACGTTTTTTTTTCAACTAGTGCTAATTTCGTGAATGGTAACACTTAGCTCATGTCAGATTTGACAGATAATTAGTTTTATCCTTCCGCTGAGCGAATATGGTTGTGTATACGCTTGAACAACGCTGGGAAATATGCGTTTTCGCTTCACTAAGTGGGCCTGCGATCGACTTACAGAAGATGCCGGTTTTGCCAAAAATAATCATATTTTCAGATGAACCTCATTTTGATCTTGGCGGATATGTAAACAAGCAAAATTGTCGCATTTGGGGCACGCATACATTGAAAATCCGTTGCACCCAAAACGAGTCACTGTTTGGTGCGGATTTTGGTCCAGAGGCATAATTGGGCCATTTTCTTCGAAAATGGACAAGGAGTGGCCGTTACAGTCAATGGCGATCGTTATCGGGCCATGTTTAACGAATTTTTGTTCACAAAAATTGAAGAGGAGGATATTGGCAACATTTGGTTTTAACAGGACGGCGCTACGTGCCATAGTAGTTTTTTTTATAGCATTTAAAAAAAAAAGTTATTTGGCGGACCCTGTAAACGATTAAGTGTCTGAACACAATGTAACTATAATTTATTGCGGTGCGGTTTTTCATACGATTTTGAAATAAAAAACCGGAGTGCGGAACGAAATAAAATTAAAATCTATTTTATTTTCATTGCGGACTTTCTTTCTCTCCCAACAAAGCGAATTTAATTCGCCTTGTTTCTCAATTTTTGATACTCGTTCTCTTTCTGCTGTTTCCATAGTTTTTGAATAATTGGCTATGTTCACAACATTATTGAAAACAAACAACATGATAAAAATGTATGCACAAATAAATTAATAAAAATTTAAACAAAAAATGACAAGTATTTCCGTCGCCGTCTTCCGTTGTATTATATTTATTGTTCTCTCCTGCAACGAGAAATCGCACCGCACCGCAAACATTGTGGTTAGACTCTAATACATCAGCTATGTTCAGGGGTGCCAGAAGATTTTGATAAGAAATCGGTATATTTTCAAAAAAAATCGGCATTATCGGCACTTTAATTTAATAAAATCGGCAAAAAATCGGCAAATTGAAAATACCTATTTTAAGTACAATAAAAGAAATTTTTAATAACAAAACAGAACAATTCAGCATTAACTTATGTTTACAACATATAAATTAACATAAAAATAAAAAAAAAAAAATAAACTAAATTAAACAAACTTAAACAAAATCTTGTTAATTAATTTTTTAATCCCAAGAAAACTTTTATAAACTGTAGTTTATAAAAGAAATAATACAGTTTAAAAAAATATATTTATATTTTTAGACTCGCAACTGGAAAATTTTCAATAAATAGATAATAAACAAATATATTTTATATTAAAGGTAAATTATTTTTACACAAACACTCTTTTTTAAAGTTATTTTTAAATAGACAAATATTTCAGTTTAAACATAAAATGGGCTCAATAATCTTTAGAAAAGAAAAAGATTGCAAATTTAAAATTTTCAAAGAACATCGATATTTTGTTTTAGGTTGAATTGGCTTAAAATCCAAAAAATACACCACTTTAATTATCACGTTTTAAATCTAAATTTTTTTGCCGAAAAGTTTGCAAGTTTACTTCACTTCCTTTCATTAGATTTGCTATCGGATGTACCTGCATCATCCTTGCGTATAATATTATAAGTATAATATTTTGATTTAAATTATTTTCATTGATTGAGAATATAAAGTTTGCTTACCCTTACTCTTTTGTAAGTGTCAATTCATTTGCAATCTCAAATATTCAGTATTTTATATATTCCTTATAGAAAAAGAGATTTTAATTGCATTGTTTTACGTTTAAAAATCTTAGAAAAGGATTTAATTCTTTCATTATTCATAGTTGAGTATTTTTTAAATAAAATTTTAAAAATATAACAAGTGTTGCAGAAAATATTAAGGTTGTACTAACACAAACAAAAAGTTACGGAGTTTTAGGTGTTTATCGAAAAATCGGCATTTTTTGAGCAAAAATCGGCACTTTGATAATTTAGAGGCAAAAAATCGGCAAAATGTCGATAAATCGGCAAATTTGACAGGCCTGGCTATGTTATGAATTTTAAATTTAACCTAAATAGCACCATCTATGGTTACATAGTCGCATCACTTATACACTCACAATATTCTGTACGTAAAATTAACTGAAATTGTAATATAAAATAAATGAAAGTTCAATTAAAAACCGGTCTACCTATTTTTCATTTATTTTTAACAAAAAGTTCATTTAATTTTTACTGTCAAAAATTCAACACCATATTCCGTAAAATCAAATAAATATTCAGTTATTTTGTAAAATGTTACTGTCAAAAATTCAACACCATATTCAGTAAAAACGATTAAATATTCAGTTATTTATTAAAATTTTAATGTCAATTTTTTACTGTCAAATTGACCCCATATTCAGTAAAAACAATTAAATATTCAGTTATTTAATTAAATTTTCGTTTACTCCACAAAAGAGCCGAATTTCTAAAAATACCAGACAGACACCTGTTCGCTTGTTTTTCTTATAAGCGAGAGAGGGAGAATATTTTTATTTACTTACCCAGTTACACACGTTTGTTTTACTTTTGTTGTACTGACCACGTTGTTTACAGAAGAACTCTCAATTATAAGACACCAGCAGCATGACCGATATGGCTTCGCAATTATTTTACTTTTAAAATTTGATGTAGGTATTTAACTAAATCATTTTAACAAATAGAAAATGGGTATTGCTTACACAAAACAAACAATTCATTTTTTATAGATAAGTAAAAATTAATTTTTGGTAGTAAAATTATATAAAATAACTGAATTTTTAATTGTTTTTACTGAATATGGTGTTGAATTTTTGACAGTAAAATTTTATAAAATAACTGCAGATTTATTTGTTTTTACGGAATATGCAGTTAATTTTTTGACAATTAATTTATAAAAGATAACTGAATATTGATTTGTTTTTACAGAATTCGCGGTTGAATTTTTGACAGTAAAAATTAAATGAACTTTTCGTTGCTTTAAATTACATTTTTATTTAATTTATCATAAAGAAGAATTTAACTTAATCAACGGACAAAATTAACTGCAACTGAAATTCCGTATTAATATGCACTTAGTTTTTTGAATAACTGTTAGAATCAGTTAAAAATAAATTTGCTTGGAATTTTAAATGTTTATTTATTTAAAAATGACAAAACGGAATATTTCTTAAATAAACTACAGTCCGTTACTGTAATAATATTGTGAGTGTACTATAGCTTTTTTAACAATAAGGCACAACAATTTGAACATTACATCTTTACATTGATTTTTACACTAGAAGTGTGCATAACTAACTAAAACAATAACAATTTAAACTAATAAAATAACTAACAAATACTAAAGTTACTTTTGTAACAGTATGTATATGTAAATACAATAACACCTACTACCAAATTTAAGTTAAAAAGTAGGTTAGGTTAGGATCCATTGGCAGCCGTTTTCAAGCACAGCTCACGTAGGTCCATTAATTAGTTCCCATTGTGTTTCCATGTCGCACCGTCTCCCAAGGGTCCTATGTTACCTGTCTGCTAATATTCTCACTCTGCCACCTAGTCGATTCAATAAAGGGGTGGATCCTGTTTAAATCAACATTAGAGATACAAGTTTTGTCTCCAAAGGTTCTTCGACCAAACAGTCTAAGTCTTAGATCTCCTAATGCCGGCAATGACAAAGAAGATGTTCCGTTGATTTTTTTCTCCTCCTCGTCGCCGCAACTTCTACATAGGTCAGTGGCCAGTTATAATTAGGTTTCTTAGGTGATATCTGGACAGCAGTAATGCCCGCCTAGTTCTTTTTTCATCTATGATGGGCCAAATTTTTCTGGTTTCCCCACAGGTGAGTTTTTCAAGCCATCTCTGACCTTGGGAGTGAAATCGTTTTGATTCAAAATGGTGCCTGCATGCACCAACGAGTCCGTCATACAGTTTCCAACAGTTTCCCTGTGTCCGGGGACCCACTTAAGGGTAACCACTAAATGTCTCGCTATCTCCTCCAGAGACATCCGGCATTCTTGGATAATGTTCGATGTAACGAACACATTCTCCAGGGATCTGATGGGTGCCTTGCTATCGGTAATAATGTGAATATCCCTGCCAGATATTTCACCATACCGAATGTGTCTCGCGGATGTGTAGATGGCCATTATATCGTCCTGAATGACACTATTAGGAATACTCCAGTTTAGCTGCTCGGAGAATATGCCAGAGCCGACACCGTTACAGTGTTTCAGACCCATTAGTGAATATCTGAATCACATTCGTGGGAATTTGTGTTTTTATTTAATTTAAGTCTATGGACAAATTCCTTACAGACTATCTTAGTGTAGTAACATAATAATATATTTGATTTATGCAAAGAAAGAGAGGTTTAAATAAACATTATTTGATTTTTATGATATTAATGTTTAAATAATAGTCGATATAGTTATACATTTCATTGAAACAGCTGCAACATTTTCTTATTGGATCTGACATAGAAAAGTTTGTTCGGCATGTCCTGACATGTAGAGGGTTGAAAAAACGAAATGAACGTTGAGGAATATTAAAAGTTACGTTAATCAATAAAAATTCGGAATGTGTTCTTCCATTTATAAGGTTGACCATAAAAGATAATTTAGCATCATTCGCCGACTTTGTAACGTTGGTTAATATATTTTAGTTAGTCTTGTTCAGTATGAAGGTAGTACCAGGCATCCTCTATAATCACTTCTTAAGCAGAAAATAAGAAATTGTTTTTAAACTGATTCGATACGATCATTATGAATATTATAGATCGGGCCCCAATTAATGCTGCCGTATTCCAAAATTGGTCTGACGAGTGAAGTAAAAAGATTTTTTGTGGTTAAGTGATCGCTAAATTTTGTCGCCCATCTTTTAATATGTTAAATTAAGTTTTTGGCCCAACAATATTTCCAAATCCATTATTTTATTAACAGATTGTAAATTAGAGCCATCAAAAACGTAGGAATAAGCACTCTCTTTTGCTCTAGAAAATTGCATAAGTCTGCATTTATTTAAATTTAGTTTCATCAAGTTAAGTTTACACCATTTGTCAAAACTATCCAGGTCATTTCGTAGATGTTGTTGATCACGAGGAAGTTTTACAGTCAAAAATAATTTTACGTCGTCTGCATACATCAATACATTCCAATGTTCAATTGCTTTAGGCAAATCATTAATAAAAAGAAGGAACAAAATTGGACCAATGTGGCTACCCTGAGGTACTCCAGATTTTACATTGATTTTTTCCGAAACTGCAGTATTCAATTTTACAGATTGAGTTTTACATGACAAATATGATTTGATCCAGCTCAGGAAATTACTATTGAAACCCATTACGTCAAGTTTGTTTCAACAATAGCGTATGATTAACTCGAAAGTCTAACTGAAATCAGTGTAAATAACGTCAGTGTGGTGTCCGTTGAAAAAAATTTCTATAAACTAACGTTGTTAAATGGAGAATGTTAGTCATAGTAGAGAACCCTTTCCGAAAGTCATGCTGACGGGGTGACAATAACTCAGAAACTTGATGAGTAAGGCAATCCATTGAACATTTTTCAAACAGTTCTGTAATTGTATATATCCGATTGTTGGGCATCATAGTAAACCATGTTATCCAAAATGCTTATTGTGAAGCCAGGATCAAAGATTGGCTCAGGTGTGACATAATCAACATTCATGCGCCAATTTATCTTAAACAGGATTTTAGCATGTCCAATATTTCAATCCCTCCATGCTCCAGTAGACCTAATGGTGTTTTCTTTTCTACAAAAAAATGTTACATTTTATTTTAAAAATATACAATTTCGTGTATTTTTCTTAAAAATGTTGCTCCCGAAAAGGGTGGCTTGTTTTATTCTAAAAAACTCATGCTTTGGGGAGACACCAAATTGCATTTTTTTAAATAAAATTTCACATTTTTTTGTAGAAAAGAAAACCCCATAAGTCTTATCACCGTGTTTCGGAGCTAGCCTTTTCGCCAAAATGTCTGGTGGTAACCATTTCAAGATCGAAAGCAATGCCTTAGAGGGGGTTGCTCTAATGGCACCCGTTACCGTTATCGCCACCATTCTCATTGTACGTTCAAACTTAGTTAGCTGCCTTTTAGAATAGAATGGGTTTAATGACGCATTCGTATAGCTAGTATACATTCCTCGGGTTGATTCCCGATTCCCTGCCTTAGTATTCCTGGAAGATGAACTCCAGTTCGCTGTCGGACTGTTCCAGTAAGACGGACAGTTCCAGTGAGACCACCTTTATTATCGGGCACCTAATTTGGGAATTTTGTATCTCCTTGTGAAAAGTACCAGTTCTGTTTTGGCGGGATTAACATCCAGTCCACATCCCTGGCACCATTTAATTAGGATGTCCAATGCGGACTTCATAACATCAGACAATAGTTTGGGATCTTTACCCATAGCCAAAACTGCAACGTCATCCGCATACGAAATGTTCTGCAACACGTTCTTTCCATGGGCCTTAGTAGGGTATTTATATTTTATTTTAGCACACCAATTTGCGGGGTGCCCCTAGTCGCAACAATGGAAATGTTCGAGGCGCCCAAGTTCTATTCAATACGCCTGAAGTGCAAAATACTGCTGACAAATTGAATGGTCTGGGTCGATCTCCAAAAGTCTCATAGCGTTAATAACCAATTCAGGTTTACCGTTGTTGAAAGCTCCCTCAAAATCCAGGAATGCAACTAAAGCAAATTCCTTGTAGTGCAGGGATCTTTCTGTGGCCCACCAATGAGTGAAGCGCAGTTTTAGTGGACCTTCCCTTCGTGTAGGCGTGTTGAGCCAGTGACAAGGAATAATGTCCTAACGATGGTCTTATATGAATATCAAAAATCATCTCCAGTGTTTTCAGCAGACATGAGGATCGACTAATTGGTCTAAAGTCTTTAGCCATAGTGTGAGATGTCTTTTCTTTCCTTGGGGATAAAGGCGATATTATATGTTGTAAAATTGATAGGATAGCCATGGCACCAAAATTCCCAGGTTCTTTTGAAGATCCGCTGGAGTAATGCCATCCGGGCCTGGAGATTTAAAGGGATAAAACCTTTTGACCGCCCATTCCACACGAATGCGAGTTATCAGTGGGGTTACAGCGTATTTCGATTCGAAAGAAATTATTTACGAGTTCGAACAATTTGTACTGTGTATTACGATTTTCGCAATCGTTCGAAACGAGGACAGAGATTGTATTTTAAAAAAAATGGAAAATTTTATGAAAACATTTTGTTCGTAATAGAGAGTGACTGTTAAGAAAGGAATTTTTTGGTTTTCAATAAAGTATAAAGACGTCCGTTTATTCGAGACTAATATTACGAAAAAAGTAATACACAGTACAAATTGTTCGAATCCGTAAATGATTTCTTTCGAATCGAAATACGCAGTAACCCCCCAGGATATAAGTGATATCCCGAGCGCCACTAAATGTTTCCTCCCTCAGCACATCATCAGTGCAACCTGGGAAGTGTGTATTCATCAGGACCTCAAGGGTGTCCTGACTGTTTGTGGTCCAGGTTCCATCTATTTTCTGTATATACGATGGAACAGCTCGCTTAGAGTATAAAATCTTACGTAGCCGACTTGTCTCCGAGGAGTTTTCCACGTCACTGCAGAATTTCCTCCATGACAAGTGGGAACAACTTTTTTTCGTTTTTATAAAATAAATCTGGGTCTATAAACAAATTAAAAATTCTGTACATTTTTAAACTTCTTCTTTTGAAATTTAGAGCATTAAACAAACATTGCCTTACTTATCGGTTATTAATTGACATCTCTTTGGAGTTTGGTAAAAATGTCTTAAATCAGAAACTGTAGTTTTTCGTTATGTTAAATTGAGAAATGTTTATTTGGTGTATTTCATACACTTTTCTCCTAAGAGCAGATGACAACGATTAAAAACAGTTGTGCTAGACTAAAGTGATTTAAACCATATAAAAAAGAGAACAAAAATTGAATTAAACCGAATCAAAAACTCAAAAAAAAAAAAAAAAAAAAAAAAAAAAAAAAACTGGAGTAAAGATGCCATAATTAACCCGTCGCCGGTGGGGGATAGTTCAAAACTACCCGTCACTTTTCGAATTGATTGTGGTTTTAAAAATTTACTTCTCTACGCTCTTCTCAGTAGCTGAAGATATTGAATCTCTCTGAATGTTATAAATTACAAATTAGTCGCATGGCGATTGTAAATAAATTTTAAGGGCCGATGTTGATTTTGAATAAAACACAAATTATTTAGTATGTATAATGTAACATTTTTCAAGGGCAAATACATTTAACAGCCGAATTTTAACCAAATAATTTTTGCATCCATTATTTTATCTTTCTTATAACTCCAGCTAAAAACTGCTATAACAATGAGCAACGTGGCGGTAATTCAAAAACTATTGGCAATAATTCAGCAAACAACTCAACGTCGTCTTCAAATACCTATAATTCTACCAGTAATACTTACGCTCGTAAGCCAACAAAGCCCTCAAATTCTGGCAGTTCAACATCGTCAGCAACAGGTCAACAAAGATCACGATATCAAAATAATTCAAATACATCATATTCCTACTCGTCTACTAAGCGTAGTCGCAACAATAGTTTATATGCTACATCATCATCGTTAAATAATTCATCGTATGCCAATAGCGCTGGTAATAATCGTAACTATGAATTGGCAAAACGTTTTCTTCAAGCCTGGTATACATACACTCTTAAGATATTGACATGGCTATTCAATTTAGTCTATGATATTGTTGTTCTCGGTTGTAGTATACTTTACGAACGTATAATATACGCTTATGAATGTGGTAAGACCTATGTTAAACAATTTCATAAAGATCTTAAACAAAATTCAAATAAACCGGGCATATGGTTTAAAAACTATTGCCGACAATTTGACGCAAAATTTTCAAAAACATCGAAGTGGGCATTTTGGCGTAGATTTTTTAAGAAAAAGCCACCGGAAGCCACAAATGAAGCAATTAAAACAGGAAGACTACCTGCCACGGGCGAGGAAGCTATGTATCAGTTGTTGAATTGTAAAGGAAAAGATGCTTATAGGTAAGTATTCTAGTATGTTTACTTGAAATTGTTTGCTTTATTTAAATTTTTTATTTTAAGTATTTTGGGTGTACCACCTAATAGTTCGCAAGAGCAAATACGTAAACATTATAAGAAAATTGCAGTTTTAGTACATCCCGATAAAAATAAACAAGCTGGCGCCGAAGAAGCTTTTAAAGTTTTGCAAAGAGCTTTTGAATTGATTGGTGAACCGGTACGATCTTGAAACTTATTGTTATTACATATTTATAATTATCACTTTACATTTAAAAGGAAAATCGACTGGCCTATGACCAGAGTTTAGCAGAAGCTTTACATGCTGAAAAAGCTTGGACCGAATTACATGATTTGTTATCACAACTTCAAACTAAGATAACTGAAGCTGCCAATACCATTAGGTAAGATAAATATAATACATTTTTTAATTACTGACGAAAATATTAATTAATGTGACAATATGTTTTGAAACATACATATTGTTATACGCTCCACCACCACTAGTTGTGTCATTCCGTGTTAAACTCTTGTTATACATCTAAGACCCATTGATTATATATTTTTTGGCTCCTTGAATAATTCTAAGTCGATTTAGCCATGCCCGTCTGTCTGTCCATATGTTTAAAACACGCTCACTTTCTAAAAACTCAAAATAAGAGAACACAATTGGTGTCAAATTTATTGTAGTTATCCTAAGCAGTTTGGGATTAAAATGCAGCAAAATCGGCTCAGTATGATCAGAGCTATGAATCAAAATGTGGAACCACCACCTTAACAATTTAAAAATTTAGTTACAAAAACTAACATAAATGGTGAAATAATGCACAGATGATATAAGATTTTGCACAAATTCGTAAACGACTCGAAATCCTACTGTTATAATTTCGCGTAGGCCCCATTTAAACCCTACTCTAGGAAAACAGCTTAGTACGCCTAAAACCGTAGTAAATAATGCTATCATAATAAAAATTGGTACGTCTCAGTTTTATAAGATGTGAAATTTTGTGAGGACCGGTCCATAATTTACTAGGCCCCATATAAACTCTACTCTCAGAAAGGAGTATGGTACGTCTTAAACCGTAATAAATAACACAATTGTAATAAAATTTAATACATCACAGTTTTAGGGGACTACACATAAATGTGATGATCGGTCCATAATTTACCATAGAGTTATATGTTTAATGAATATTGTTACATACTTAATGAATATCTCTGTTACATATTTTATATTTTATAAATTGTTAATATAAGTATATAAATTATATTTTTTAAAAAAAGATATACCATAAAATTAACTGGCGCAGTCGCACTATGCTTTGTCCCATAGACAAAAATCCAAAAAAAATTTTTGTCTCAAATTGTTTTTAAATACAAATTTTTTGAAAGATAATAAGGTATCTCAAATAAATGTTAACAAAAAAAATTTTTCTGATTGCTTTTGCCACCACGAGAGGGCGTTAAAAGCAGATAATTTCTTGCAAAAATTACTTAACAGAAAAATGAGTTTTAGTTGTTTCACAAAAATAATTCTGAAAAATTCATTTTTTTAAAAAGTCGCTCGAAATTTGGTTTTCAAGCACTTTGATATATTTGCAGTTAAATTAAAATTTATAATTTAGTATTTATTTACAAAATATTTTTTTTTATTGCTCTGAAAAACACATTTTTTTGTTGAAAATCCAAAAATTACTTAAGTTTGATGGAGTATAAAAAAAAATTATATAAAATTAGATATTTTCTTCTGTTTTTGCAAGTTCATACTCTTAGCTAACAGGGTTTTCAAAAATTAGTGCCTATTTTTTACCACAACTTAAAAAAAATGCGTTTTTTGAAATGCCTAATTTTATGATTTTTACTCAAATATCAGGCATTTAAGAGTGTTTAATATCATTGCGCACCACTGAAGTATTTTCAAAATTTAGCTCGAGTTCTTTTTTTATGGCCCACTGTTTTTAATTTTTTTTAAAGGCGTTTTGAGTAAGTCAAAAAAAATGTATTAAATCTAATTCTGAGCTAAATAAGGTTAATAGATGATTTTAATAAAAGTTGATGACGGTTCTTTTCATAGAACTAATTAACCCTCTATCTGCGATGTTTAGGAGTCATAGAACACCACTTACACGCACGTTTAAGGGTTAAAATTTTCTGCATCGAATTTCACTACGTGTGATATAAGCAAAATGCTTAAAACAGTAAAATTGTAAATTATCATATATTATTATTAAGTCGTGTGAAATAATTGGCAAAAATGTAATAATTACTTATTTTTGTGAATAAATAAATAAATAATAAATCTACTTTTGGGCTTAACATATTATTAAACCCTCTATCTCCCATTTTTAGGAGTCATTTAAGTCTCTTTTTTAAATATTCTTATTGAAAACCTTTAAAACGTGTGTTTAAAGGATTAAAATGTTCTACAAACATTAAATAGTTTTTTTTTACACATTCCAAACACCTTTAAAAAAAATTAAAAACTTCAGTGGGCCATAAAAAAATAACTCGAGCTAAGTTTTTTAAAACCTTCGGTGTTTTTGATCTAATAATGATATAGTTACATCATTTTTTTTTTGTCCCATTTAAGATGAACAAATTTTTGCTTAAAAATCCAAAATTTTAATTTTTTTATCAAAATAAATCGCACTTAATCAACAGGAGGGTATTAACTCAAAATGTTCAGTAGAAGCAAAACAATTTTAAATTTAATATTAAAGGCACATGAAAAAGAATTTTTAAACCAACCATTTCATTATCAAAAAGTAGGCAAAATAGCACGATATTTTAACAGCGGATATGAATACTACTCGTCGATTTTTTTCGAAAAGTGGAAAAATAAAAATTTTGATGGATCAAGTGCGATATGATTTTTTCATAATTTTTTAATGACGTTAACATTTCTTGTTTTCCTCTTTAATTTTTTCATTTATGTTATCTTTCAAATATCCTTATAGTTTTATTTTTGCAAGAGCATTTTAACCGGTTTATCCTATTTTTCAATAAATGAGGTTTTTGTATTTTCCACATTGATAATCCGATTCTACCCAAATTTGGCACAAATATATATCTTGCAAATATCAATTTACATATCAAAATTTATTACGATCAGACAATTTTTGTTTGAGTCCTTAGTCCGATTTAAATAAAAATTTACATACACGTTGCTAGTTGCATGTGTATCAACATGACCACTTTTTGTAATTTTGTGGGCATTATTGAAGCTAAAATTACATTTTTCAATTTCAGGACACATGGGAGGTAGGCGTGTCCTTGGGCCGATTTTTCCAAAAATTCTAATTTGTCTTAGCTAAGCTTTTTTATGCTAGTGTACCAAATTTCAAAAATATCTGACAACTCCTTCTATTTTTGTCCCTTCGTTATATGGGAACGTTAAAGTTAAAATACTTACTAACGTTCTTAAATCTTAAAGTTTTTGACGAAGAAAAAATAAGTAAAAATTGTTAAAATAAAAACTTAAAATCGTTTTTAACTGAGGTTCAAATGAATTTTAAATCATTTGTTTGAAAAGAAAATACATTGCCTTTGAAAAAAAACATTCATTTTCAAAACGTTAAGAAGCGACAAAAAGAAGGAAGAAAAAACTGATTATTAACAGAAAAAGAAAAGTAAGACTTTTTACAAATAGTCTGAAGTTTTTACACATCAATTGGCTAACAAAGCAAGCAACAGCTAGATATCAATCAATATTAAAACATTAACAACAAACAGAGTACCAGGTGTTAGATGGTATACCCATGGTGGAATAAGCATCGTTACGGCAACAAATACATTACAACAAAAATTGAAATTATATCATCGTTTACGTCAAAAAATACTTAAAACAAAAATCAAAGCGTGTCGCTGAACGTGATGAAATAAATAAATTTTAAGCCAATTTTTATTTTATTACGGTCAATATCTTTTTTATTTTAATTTAAAATTATCAAAAACTTTTAAATGATTTTGTTATTCGTGCTTAATTCCCAATTTTTATTATTTGATAAAAACACTGAAATTTATTGTTGATGGGATAAGCTATTCCTATGCGCATTTCACTGGTTGCTTAGGCCAGATCATCAGGAAACTCCATCCATAAAGATTTTAGAAAAACTAAAGATATTAAACCAAATTAAACTGTTAAGTGTATAAGAATTACAAATTACAAAAACTTTAATAAAATACAATAATCACAGCATAAAACGTGGACTTTTTGTAAACATAAACAAAACTTTGATATAAGACTAGACAAACAATGCAAGAGCAAAAAATCGTCATCTGGCGTAGTGCTGCTAACTTTTTATTTTTTCACCATGGGTGTACCAGAATTTGATGGAAAAGCTGAGGAATTAGAAATGTTTACCAAACATGTCGAGGAACTACGTAAACATGTTGATGCAGCTCTACTATCACTCCTTGATTTATGCTATAAACACATTCGAGACAGCAAACTACCGATGTCAAAAATAGAATACATGTGTGTATATCAGAGATCAGCAATGAGTAGTGAAAAAGTGAGTAGAGCTAAATCATGACTCATAAATTCTTGTACTTATACGCACTCATACTTATTGCAATGTTATTCAAACTCATATTCACTCAAAAGTTTAATTTGATTCATCGTACTCATACTTAGCAACATTTGTAGTGTTTGACTTAGAATCTACCCCTACAAGAAGACTACCGGTCATTTTATTAGTTATATGGCCGGTAGTGTTGACCAATATAGTGTTAAAGTAATAGTAATTTTTTTAGTTTTGGTTATGCATTTCTTGTAGGGACTCAACACAATGCGTAAAGGCAAAGAAAAAATGCGAGGCTGCCAGATTTGTCCCCGAAATAGCAAAGTGACGATTTGGCAATTACAGTTTACTAAAGTTACATGTATGAAGTGGAGGATTTTTCGGCAAATTTATCTGGCAGCGCTGATTATTAAGTTGTGTGTTTTGTCTGTTGTGTTAAAACGGTAAATGTCTGAGCTAAATGATTTGAATCATTGTAAGTATTTTCTTGAAATTATAAATCAAGCTGAGTATGCGTATAATGTCGACGTCGCACTTATAAATATTTCTCTTGTGAGTATGAGTGAGTCAGAGTAGTTTAGTTTAAATGATTTCTACGCACTTATACTTACAATTGCATGAGTCAGTATGAGTAGCGAAAAAGTGATTCATTGCTGATCTCTGGTGTATATGCAAATGACAAGGTAAATCATAAAATTTTATTGTCGAAGCTTATTCATAATTTTGGACATTCGTCAACGGCATATCTCAAGGATAGACTTCAATAGGTTTCTATGGGAAGGAGGATTTCGGGTGTCTTACCGGTTTAAAGTGAGGTGCCTCAGGGCTCAGTGCTTGGGCCTTTACTTTTTAATATTTATATCAATGATTTTTTCACGGATTTTAATATGACGTCATGTATACCATAATTTAATGTTTTTATTTAGTGGTGAGAGACAGTTTGAGGATGTTTTGCAACAAATGATAAATTTTTGCATTTCCAATTTATCGAACTGGATGGTGCGTAATAGACTTTATATTAATGCTCTTAAATCAAAGGCTATGTTTTTTGGTTCTTCTGTTCCAAACTTAGATATTGATATTCATGGAGCGCAAATTGAATTTGTAGACCAAATGTACTGTCTGGGCCTGTGGTTGGATAATAAATTAAAATTTGAAGGACATATTAATTTTGTAACTTCTAGAGTTAATTTATCATTACGTAGACTTTATAACGTTAACTTATGCTTTTTTTGTATGGTATTGAAGATTATACTGGTACACTTGGGAGTCATACTTTTGGTGCTATTCAATAGAATTATAAGATATCTCTATTGCTTAAGACATCGAAATCATGTATCTATGCATGTTTCGAAATTTCTGGGCTGTTCATTTTATAATTATGTAAAAATAAGGTTGTTGCTTTTCTTTTACAATAAGGGTATTCATTTCAAAGTTTTTTTGGTTGGAAAAATGGAAAAAAGAAAAATTACACTCTTATTGACGTGAACGGGGTTTTTTTTTTTCTTTTTTTTGTAAAAAGTACAAACTGTCATAAAAAATCTGCCAAATAATTCGTGGAAGTAATTGATATTTTCAATATGCCAAATAAGTGTAAGAAGTGAATTAATTAATTTATTTAATTGTCACATCATTAACTAAAATTGATAATATTTACGAAAATAAGAGTATGTAAAGATACATTTTCATGAAAACAATACAATATAAACTTTGAAATATTAAATTTCAGAAAAGTTTACTTCATTCATTTCATTTCTTATTTTTAATTCTTTTTTAATAACTTTTTTTATTGAACTCATTCTTAATATGTTTTTTTTTTTTTTTTGAAAGTTAAATGGGAAAGAAGTTATGTTTAAAATGTTGTAACTATAAAAAATAATTTTTAAAATCAGAGTTGTACACAGGGTTGTCAGATTTTTTTGAGCTCCATCGCCAAACCTGATGTCAGAAATCGCCAAACGTCAATTTTGTACAGTTTCAGTGTAAAAATTTTTTTTATTAAATTTATTTTTCTATTTTTTTGCATACAAAAATCGCCAAAAACTGAGAAAAAATACAAAAAAGCGCCGAAAGTAAATTTAGTTTTGTTTCTGTTATTTTTTTAAATAACATAAAATGAAGATCATATATTCGGTTTAAAAACAAAAATTAGGAACACAAGTCTATAAGATCGTTCACTTCAGCCTCCCTGATTTTTGACCTTTTAGAATTAAATAGTGACTGGATATAAAATTCAATTAAAATGATAACAAAACAAAAATCATGTAACAAAAGTTGCAAGTTTTTTTATATTAGTAATGATAACTAAAAATGACAAAGACCATATTAACACTATGCAATTAACGCCGCAACTTTCGAATGTCAAAAAAAACACAGAAAATACGATTCATGTCTTTTTTTCTACCCTGCTGACTTCTCTCCCCCGCTCGCTATCAAACTAAAAAAGACATGTTTCAAAAATAGGGAAAAAAATCATCATGCAAATTGGGTGTTAGTTGATCTAGACGCAATTGTCAAATTTTAATTCCTAAGCTAACCTCCCTAGTGGAGAGATCATTTCATGAAAGGTTGCGCGAATTTTCAATCAATTACCAAGAACTCTAAAGTCCTTTGAGTTTTCTAGTTCTACTTATAAACGTAAATTGTTGAGGCACATTCAGCAGAATGGCCACTAATGCTATTGAGATTGTTTATAGTTCTTAACGGTACCCTAATATAATTTAACTTTAAATCTTAGCTTTATCTTATACATATTAAGATTATTTCAATTGGTAACTTAATTTCTTTTTTACTAATCAAGTATGTGATGGAAAATGATTTTAAAACGAAATGATGAAAATCCATAATGTCGTTTTCGGTTGATTTCTAATACATTTGCCTATTTTTTCAGTCTATATCACAGAATACACAGAACTGTAAAAAGTGACGTGTGAAAAAGGCCCAAATCAGTTGCGAGGGCAGCTTTCGAAGAAAGAGAAAGAAAATGTTTTTTGGTAGTAAAGTGGCAATGTGTAAAAACAGGCCGCTAATATCAACACGAATTGCGTAATCAAAACAAAAGATGCAAAAGGGCAGCTTTCTTAGAAAGAGACAAAAGAAAAGGCAAAATCTTCCGTCTCGTGTCAGTTCTGTATATTCTGTGGTCTATATTCTGTTTGTTTGAAATTTATCGCTTTTCATCACATCATAAATAAAGAAAAGGAGCAAAAAAAAATTAAATTGTTATATTTTTAAGTTATTTTTTTTTATATTCTTATTGTTTGTTGAGTAGTATGCCTTGAGTTGTATTTTTAAACCATATATGGCCTTTGGGCTCGGTTTATGTGTAACATTGAATTAATAAATAAATAAAATTCGTGAAAATAAAATTAATAGAATTAGGAAAATTAATGAAAATAGAGAAGATTGTCATGAATACAATGATAGTACAAATCTCGGATTTCAAAACCTTAAACAAAACCCAAATATATTATAATACAAGTAAAAGAGAAAAATAAAACAAATTTTTTAGATGAAAAAATTGGAAAAGGGATAGGCAATTAGTTAAAAGAATTTTTAAGTACCAAAATAAAATACCAGGGGCCTAATTCTGGCAGTCGTGATCGAGTACTTTCTCGATTCGAAAGGAATTTTATTTCAGTCGATACTTGACAAATCGACATTATTTTTTCAGTATTGTGAAACTCAAATTAATGCTTTATAACACTAAACAAATAATTCCGATTCGTTCAGTATTGACTGAAATAATTAGATAGTAAATTGCTCTCGAATCGAGAAATTATTCGATCAGGCCCCTGATATAAACTTTGATAGAAAAATTACTGGCAGAAATTATTTAAAACAAAATAAATAAAACATTTCAGGAGTAATGTGTGTTTAAAGGATGGGGGAGTTATACTATGTTTAATGAATATTGTTACTTACATACTTACTGCCTGGTCATCTATTTTCGAACGAAGACTTCGATCGCTTAACTAACATGTAAAACAAAAACAGCAGTTAATGAATATGTCTGTTACATATTTTATATTTTATAAATTGTTATTGTATTATTACATTATAACTTGAATTTTTGTAATATATCGTTACTTGTTTTATTATTGTTAAACAATTCTTCCTTTATTTTTAAATTATAAAAAAATATTGAAATATAAAAATATAGTTAGTTCGTTAAAAACTTTTAAAAAGAAATATTAATAATAAAAAATAAAATAAAAATTATATTTATTAAAAAATGATATACAATTAAATTAACTATAGGCCCCATATAAAGCCCACACTGAAATTAATTAAATACACCTGAAACCTAAGCAGATATAGATATTGCGGTCAAATTTGTTCCAACCTACCTTCATATGGCCAGAAAAAATTTCATTCAATTTTGTGATATACGGTTCATTATTCACTGTAAACGCTAAAACAAATTTCACTGCTGTATTGAAATTAATTTTAATATATTGCTGGCTTACCATGAAATAGAGCCTTTACACTTTTTTAAGAAATTGAGATTTTAATGCAATAATGTGCAATAAGTAAAAATACATTGTTTACAAAGAAAAATTTACTGTTATCTCATATTTTGTTGTTGTTTTGTAGTGATGAGCAAAAGCCCTAAGTCCAATTTATCACAAGAAAAAGCTCTAAAGTCCCAATTAAAAGTACAGTTTAACCATTTCTCTCAAATTGTTCCATCACATGTATTTTGATTGTTTTTTGTCTCTCCTGTAAAATTTTCATATATGGACTTAGAGCCTTTACATGTTAAGCCAGCGATATGTTCTTTTATACCAGAAATTACTCAACAGAATTTTGGGATGGTTGGTCCATAATTAACCATGGGTCGAACCAATTTTAATGCTGGCGTCCGTTTTTGCAAAGAAAAATTAAAAATATATAAATATAATATGGAGCACACTCATGAAATATTCGAACTGTCGGTGTAGGGTATTAAATATTCGGCACAGTCGAATAAAGCACTTTTACTCTTACACTCATGAAATATTTGAACTGTCGGTGGAGGGTATCAAATATTCGGCTCAGCCGAATAAAGCACTCTTATTAATAGTTAACTTTGCAGATGTAGTACTTGCGGCTTACGTCATCCACGTAAAATAACGGATCGTCCACACTATGCTGCTCGGGAATGTTCATCCTGTAAAATCCGTCACTCTGCCAGAGAAGTAATGTTATCGTTATTGAAGCATATTCTTAAATATATAATTTAAATAATCTGTTTTCATGTTAGGGCGACATTTGGGCTGAAACTAGTATGCTGGGCTTACGTTGGAAGTATTTGGCTTTAATGGAGGGTAAAGTTTATGACATCACCGAATGGGCAAATTGTCAAAAGGGAGCATTGGCCCATTTAGAACCCAACTCGCATATGGTACAATATCGTATTGTCCGAGGTGCTCAGCAGCAGCAACAACAACAGCAGCAGCATCATCAAAAACAACAGGCCCAGCAGCAACAACAACATCCCCATCAGCAACCACATACAGGATCTCAATATTCCGGCGCAGGAGGTATGTGTGGCAAATTCAAACGTGATAACATACCACCCAGGTAAATGCATATTTTACTACTTACTTTTAATAAAATTTCCTTATCAAATTTTTTTTTTTAGTGAAGCATCGTTACATGAGTTCCTAGATAATCTATACAGTGGTCAGCATCCCCAGCAACAACAACAGAATACCTCTGCCTATGCCGGTTCTAGCCGCAGACGTAATCGTCGCAATTAATTTATACAAAATAATATAAAATCTTTAATCTCGTATGTTTTTTTTAGCTTTTCTCAGAATTTTTTTTTTATAATTAAGTTTTGTTTTTTCCAAAACAAATAAGATTTTTTTGAAATAGTGTCAAATAATACTAACTACTTCCCAAAGTGTTTTGAATTGTCTTTAAAATCCAGTTGCAGTGTTTTCCCCTCTTTTCACTACTCTGAACATGTTAAGCAATGTTTTCTTACGATTGAATTAAAATTTAATATGCATCACTATTAATGGCCAGTCCAACAATGCAATTAACTTTAATATGCCGCTGTCTATTATCCTTTTTTGTATATTTTATTTAGAATATTTCTATTATATCCCTTTTAATACTCATTGAATTTCTTTTTTTGTTTTGTTGATATTTTCTAATTCCTATAAACTATAAACTATGATTCTATTTCTTTTATTACACTAGTTTATTCTTTGTTTTATCATTAAAATATGATAATGATTATTATAAATAAATATATACTTAATTTCAATACAATTATTGTATTCACTAAATTAGTATTTAATATTATAGTAATTTTTACCAAATAATTTGCAACTTCAATTAAAGAAGCAAAAAAAACAACAAAAAAAAAATAAAACGTAATTTAACTCAAATACTTTTAAAAAACATATAACATTTTAATGTAGTGTTAATTATTAATAAATGTATCTCTTCTTATTAATAAAAAAAAACAGCAAGTATTTTTAATGGTGTTAATTTTTGAAGAAATAAATAATTTTTGGTTTGGTTTTTGCTTCCCTGGCTTTCTTGAATTACCTCGAATTTCGGCCTAAATTTTTTTTAAATAAAGCTCCATTACCCAGGGTAAAACGTTGCTTTTTTGACATAAATTAAATTTTTTTTGCTTAAAATTTAAACTCTGCTTTCATTTTTTGAATTCGTATTCTCTAACGGTTATAAAAACGTTTTTTATAATTTTTATGTTGCACCCTGTTATTTTATGAAAGAAAAAGTGAGGGGGTCTACTCTATTGCGATGCGAAAGAAAATTGTAGCAAATCTAGCGATTGATACTCTTTAATACGTTTGCGCATATGTCCAATTTAATTATCACTTTATTTTATTAAAAATAAATTTTTATTTTGTTTTTTTCTTTGTTTTGATATTTTTTGAGAGCTAGTTCAGATAAACTAACGATAACTGTTGTCAAAATTGGAGATGATAGTACATTTTTCCTGTTTCGCAGCCTGTTTCAAAATGAAACGACCTGTTTCGCTCTCAAAATTTTGTATGGGAAAACAAGTCGTTTCAATCATGTTTGGGGCGCGAAACAGGAATAAGAGAGCGAAACACGAATATTGCTGTCCGTGTGAACATGGTATTCGCTTTCTTATTCCTGTTTCGCACCCCAAATGTATGTGTAAAGAAAACAATTATATTTATAAACTATTGACGTCAGCAGTCGTCGATGGCTGCGAGTGTAAGAAGGCAAATCCATCTGAGGAGATCGAGTGGTTGCGATCGAAACATGTCATGGTAACCAGCCGCCTGGGTTCGAATCTCAGGTCAGTCAAGAATGAATGGTTATCAATAACAATTTTGATTAATTTTCATGTTGTAAAATTCCTTTCTTCATGGAAATAATTTAATGAAAATTAAATTTGATGAACTTAAGCCTGATTAAAAATATTGAAAATTTGCATTAAAAACCATAAATAGTTCAACAAAATAACCACAATTCTAATTAAATTAATTTTTGTAATTTTATTTTAGTGGTTATTAAATTCTTTAATGAAAGTCTTTTACTACAATTATAATTTGGTCCCATTTCAAAAATTGAAATTCTTTCTCAAACAATTTGCTTCTATTTTTTTCTTTTTTGCTTCTTTTTGTTCATTTGAAAACCAAATTTGACGTTTTATGTAATCAATAATTGCCAACGAAAATAAACTAACAATTACACTGTGCGACAAATGGTAGGGGTTGGTGATCGGGATGGGTTGAACCAACGGGAAATGTTATCAATTTGAAAAATGGGCTAAGAAACATCAAAATTTTTATAAAAACCTAAATTTTAGGGCTGCCATACGTCCTATGGATATGACTTATATACCAAAATATGGGACATTTTTAGTAGAACATAGAGGATTTGGGGATTCAGTATTTCGGTTATAACTCAGCCATTTTTTAACAGATTTATAAGATTTATGAATTATAAAGGTTGGACTCGGGGAGATATATGGTTCCCGAAAGTGAGTATTTTAATAACTTTTTTGTATGTGAACCGATTTTTCCGAGTTTTTTATAAAATATGTTCTACTAAAAATTTCCGATATTTTGGTATATAAGTCATATCCATAGGACGTATGGCAGTCCTAAAATTTTTATAAAAATGTTGATGTTTTTTAGCCCATTTTTCAAATCGATATATCTCGATTCCTAGACGTGACCCAGCGAAACGCCGGGACACGTATAACTTCTTTTTTTACCGATATAACATTTCCCGTTGGTTTTATCCCATCCCGATTTTGACTGTCGCATAGTGTTATTTCAATATAAATTGCCGGCAATTAATATATACAAAAAATTGCTGTCTACATTAAAGATAACATAATTTTTCGTTTTCTTATTCCTGTTTCGCACCCCAAACATGATTGAAACGACTAGTTTTCCCATACAAAATTTTGAGAGCGAAACAGGTCGTTTTATTGTGAAACAGGCTGCGAAACAGGAAAAATGTACTATCATCTCCAATTTTGATAACAGTTATCGTTAGTTAATCTGAACAAGATCTCAAAAAAAATCAAAACAAAGAAAACAACAAAATAAAAATTGATGTTTAATAAAATAAAGTGATAATAATAACCTAATAATATTAATAAAAGTATTAGATAATATATTTTTAAGTTTTATTTACTTTTTTATATATTTTAAAAAGAATCACACTAACAAAACAAACAAAAATGTCAAAATGAAACAAGAACGAATCGTATGAACCATGGTGGAATAAGCAGGTGGCATCGTTACACCGTTTACGTAAAAAATACTTTAAACAAACATCAAAGGGTGCCGCTGAACGTGATGAAATAAATAAATTTTTAGCCAATTTTTATTTAATTATGGTCAATATCATTTTTATTTTAATTTAAAATTATCACAAACTTTATTAAAATGCAATAATCACAGCACAAAACGTGGACTTTTTGTAAACATAAACAAAACTTTGACATAAACCTAGACAAACAATGCAAGAGCAAAAAATCGTCATCTGGTGTAGTGCTGCCACCTGTTCATTTCATCATGGTATGAACTAGGAATGGGCAAAAAATATAATCGATATATATCGCCGATATTTTAAATACCGATATATCGATATTGAAATATGACTATCGAATTCGATATTTTTTAAAGTCGGTCTTCATTAAGAACCATGGCCCAATTAGAAGGTCTGCTCGAAACGCCTGCTGATTTTTTACAGAGTTGTGTTTTTAGGAATAATAGACCCCTTTCACACTCGGCAAGTTACTTGCGCAAGAGACTTGCGCAACTCTTGGTTTGTTGACGTCAGCGGTAAGGTCGGGGTAAGGAAACAAATATTTAGTACAGACTTTGTTGTACTCGGCAAGTTACTTGCGCAACTAACTTGCCGAGTCTGAAAGGGGTCATACATAGGCATAAATGGGCAAAATGTCTAAAGTTGCTTACATTTTTTAACGCCATTGTGTTTTTTAAAAATTTTTTACTTTTTTAATATGATTTTTTTTTTCAAAAAATTAATTTTCTTGGGGCCATTATTACAACTTGCCAATATTTAAAAGTCGGATTTTGTTTTAACTATTGGCAAGTTGTAATAATGGCCCTTATTGTGATATTAGAAATTAAATTCAATAATTGTGCTAAAAATGTGAACAAAAATTTTAAATAAATTATGTATGATAATAAAAAAATATAAGAAATAAATAAAAAACTGAAATTCGGACACAATGGATAACATTTATCGTCTCCTTCCCAGTAATGATGCAGCAGCGCCAATGTATTTATCATTTCATGCCGAAAGTGCCATGTCCAAAGCAAGTTAAAAACTCCTATTTGGTATGAACGATTCAATAAACAAAAATTAATCTGAGGATATGAATTTGAACTGCTCATTAAAGACTGCTTACTTTCCTCCGCCGCCTGCATATGGTGTAAAGAAAACAACATCAGAATCAACATTTTTAATTAAATAACAGAAGAGTAATTTACATAGACGAACATGTTGACCAAGGGGACACTTCTTCTATTTCGGGTAAAGCATTTCTGTTGTTTTCTTTACAACCATATGCAGGCGGATGAGGTTAGTTACCTTCTTTAGTAAGCAAGTTTAAATGATTATATTCAGATTAATTTTTGTTTGTAACATGATTTGGACATGGCACATTCGGCATCAAATGATAAATACATTGCCGCTGCTGAATCACAACGGAGGAGGAAATGATAAATGTTCTCCATTCTGTCCGCCTTTAAGTTTTTTATTTATATTTTATAATATTTTAAAATCCAAACAGCAAATACTGGTTGTATGTTGCAAAATGTAAAAATGGATTTCATTTATATTGATTCTATACCGCCCAATTAGTTCTAAGCACTTTTTTCAAAATAAACATATTTTATGAAAATTTCGATTGAAAATTTTTCATTCAACAAAAAAATACATGAAAAATGCAAAACACATATTTCTTGATAACTGACAACTTTTTGACATTTTTACCATTTGTATACACAAACAAAACGCATGTTGTTTTTTCTATTGTTGCATTGTTGTAGTTGTGCGCAGACCTACTAATTGGGCCAAGATTAAGAACTCGAAATTTTAGCCGTTTTTCAAACAATATGTTTTTTAAGAATTGGAATCATTGCATGCATCATATGTTCTTTTTAAACAAATATGAAGATCTAAAATAATTGGCATTTGTAAGAAGCAGTGCAGGATACAAGAAGCAGATTGCCTGGAGTGCACATAAAACAGAGAGTGCTCCTGATGTCCATATTTGATGATTACTGGTTTGACTAAAGCCAGTTGATACTTTTGGGTGCAATTCAAATTTTAAGAAATGTTTGTACTTCCATGACTTATTTACTTCCATTTAAATTTTTCGTAATTTATTTTTTTTTCTTATGGGTTTTTTGTATTCTTCCCTTTTGTTTTTGTTATAATTGAATTTTTTGTTTTGATTAAATTTTTTTGTTTTTATTAATTTTTTTTTAATAAAATGAAACAATAAAATGTCAGTTTTGTTAGTGATGGAACTTAAATGTCATTTTCAATGTCAGTTTAGGTAGTGAAGACACTAAAAATATCGCAAAATGTAAAAGGGAACAAAATGAGATAGTAACATTCTGTAAAAATGTTGAAAAATTTTGATTTTTAGCCCTATGTATTTCTTATGGGAAAATTCCAACATCTTCGCAAATGAATGTTAAATGTTGACAAGTGTGAAAAGGCTATAAAAAGTATAGAATTCGATAGTCGTAAATAAATATCGACTTATCGATATGGGTATTTAATATATCGGCGATATATCTATTTCCCATCCCTAGGTATGTGATTAGTTCTTCTGACATTCTGCCGGTCCCGCGTTTTCTTATGTAAAAATATTTCTAAATTTTTTTTGTTACTTTTTTATTGAAATTACTAATTTTCTAATATTGGATTTCTTTTTTCTATTGTATAGTTTATAGCTATACTTAATAGTGAAAGTTTTGAACACTTCAAGAAATGTTATTGAATGTTTCACTTTTTCACAAAGGATCGTTTTTGGGTTCTTTGATAAACAAATGCAGGCAAGTTGTACGAATTAAACCAGTTACCAAATTAGAAACTAATATCAAACCCAACATCTCTACTTCTATAAAAACACCTACTTCAACATTATCGTCCACGACTGATACAAAAACATCGCTGCCTGCATCTTCGTTAACTGCGGATCAACAAACATATAGACCAGCAGCTGTTGCTTATCTTAGTTTGAGTAGTCCCTCCTCATATGTGGTAAAAACTTTGGAGGAAAAAGCTGGCCTCCCACCAAGGCCCAAAAGGCCTTTAACACCATACTTTCGTTTTATGAAAGAACAAAGACCCAAATTACAGGCTGCCAATCCAAAACTTTCTATAGTCGATGTAGTAAAACAAGTATCGAAACGTTGGGAAACTGTAGATCCCTCATTAAAACAGCGCCTTCAAGAGGAATACAAACTAGATCAACAGAAATATATAGAAACACGTACGAAGTATGATGCTAAGATCACAGATGAACAGCGCTCAGCGCTAAAAGAGCTGAAACAAGATATAATCGATGCCAAAGAGAGGCGTATGATGCGTAAACGTATAAAAGAATTGGGACGACCTAAAAAACCTGCGTCAGCCTTTTTACGTTTTATTGCCAAGGAAAGAACCATAACACCTCAGACTTCAAAGGAAACTTTTCGGGAGTGGCATCAAAAGGCCACAGCTAAATGGGGAACTCTGTCAGATGAGGAAAAGAACGTTTTTATTATCGAAGGACGCAAAGAATTGGAAAAGTACAAGTAAGTTATTAAATGGAATTGCAATTAGCTCATTAATTAATTAATTTTTTTTTTAATACAATAATAGAAAAGAAATTTCTTTGTGGGAAGAAAAAATGATACGTTTAGGTCATATTGATGTTATACGCCATGGCAATCTTATTGATCCTCCAGAGCCCAAACCAAAGAAACATTAGTGTTCTTTTTACCATGCCATGCCACAGAGAAAAGAGGCGTACAGTTTTCCCCCTTTTTTATTTTGATCATCGACACAATATCATTAAAATAATTTAAGCCTTAAATAATTTCATTTACTTCAATAATTTGTTGTTAGTGTTATGGTCCGCAACTTTATCTTGCATAAAGTTTTGGTGCTTGTATTCATTCATTATTTCAGCTATGTTTGAAAATTTGTTTATATCGAAAAAAACATAAATTACACATTAAATGTACTCAGAGATGAATTATTTAACATGCAAAAGTGGTTTTATTTACAGTTTTTTAAATCCTCATAAAAGATAATGCTGAGTATTAAGCTTTGTTCACAATCGGAGCAACAATTTCGTTTTTTCTTCTATCTTATTTATTTCCAAAGTATTTTATATATCTGTGGTTTTCATGGGCAACCGCGTATGTCAATTTTTCCAATTTTGAGATGTTGATTTTTTAAAAAATATGGATCAATTCCGATTTTGTAACGTAATGACAAAGTTTAAAAAGTACAATACCTAACCTTAAGTTTGATCTAGAATAGTTTTTCAGCTCTCCTAAAAAATTTGTTTTAAGACATACGCGGTTGCCCATGAAAACCACAGATATTTTCATTTCATTTTTCAAACGAAAATGTAACTAACGTTTTTTTAAAAATGTGAGTGGTCGCGAAAAAAATTGTTGCTTTAATTTCAACACCAGTGACAATGTTGCTGCCTATTGAGATCAAAGCTTTATCACCTATGTATATTATAACTTGAAAATATGTGGGAAATCTTACTGAAAAATACTTTTTTTATTAACACGATATTCATAATGGCGGTGCGCAAAATGGCCCCAAAAGGAAAGAGAAGAACGGCCCTAAAACTTTACATGAGACACAACAACACGCAATTTTGGGGAAATTTATAGAAGCTTTACTGAGCAAAGCCTGTGTATGTTATACCATAGGGGAAATAATCCTTGCGCACAGCCGAGGCTGTCTCTAAGACGATGTGATCGGCATTTCGACGGCCCGCTGCAAGACTCTCATCAGAAGAGAGTTGTACAGAAGGGCTCAGGAAAGATGGCAGGGGGAGTATACCTGACTGATGACCAGGACTTTATGGCCTGGCTATGACGCGGCGAGAACGCGCATTCTTCTTGGTCTTGGTAGGGACCGGATAAAGACAATGATGTGGGTCATTACGGGTCACTGGGTGATAGGGGCTCATGCTAGGAGGATGGGTCTTGCTTATAATGATTACTGTAGGAGTTGTCATGATGAGGAGGAGACGGTGTTTCGCTTTCTCTGACAATGCCCCGGTCTGGGAGCATTAGGCTTAGACATTTTGGGAGAACAGAATTGCCATGTCTGAACGATATGTCCAATGTGGGACTGAAATCGATCTCCATGTTCTGGTTAGTTCGAGGCTGCAGTGACCTCCGGGGAATAGTCTGGCGGATATTGGCTGACTCCTGTCACTGGCTAGGGGTATCACAAAGGGACCGAAGGCCGGCTATGTTCTTAAGCAGGGTTTAAAAAGCTGCAGTCAAAATCAAAAAATTGCTTTTTCTTCCACTTTCTGATTTTTCATTGGACGAAAATAAGCCGGTGCCTTTACTTCTGAAAAGTTGAAAACAACAAAGAACATCGGCACTCGACTGTTCGGAAGTGTTTCGTTTGACAGACTGAAACTTTTAATAAATACCGAAGTTAACGAAGATGGGACGTTGTGTTTTTTTTCCGAATTTGGCCGAAAGCCGAACCATGCTATCAGTCGTACGATTTTTAAAACCAAAACTGTATAATTATTCGGATTTTTAAATCGGGATTTTTAGTTTTTGTATATGAGCTCCACCCATTTTCAATATAACTTTTTTGTGTTCTTTTTTGGGGTTTAAATTCATTATTAATTTTGAAATGATTTTTCATAATAATGAATTACCCCAAATTTAGGGTCATATTTCATTTTTTTTTAGGGTTATTTTTTATTTTGGGGTAATTTTTCATTAAACAAATGGGGTCATATTGCATTATGAAAAATAGCCCCAAATTTGGGGAAATTTTCATTTATTTTTAGGAGCCATATTTCGCAGCGCCATTCATAATATTTAAGCTATTTTTTTACATTAGTATTTTGAAACTTTTATAAATTTGGCGGTCATTTAGCGTAGCTAATAAAATTCACCGAGAACCGCTTCTGTCCAAACCATACTTTCTTCCTTTTCTTATTTCTAAAATTGACAAGAATATTTATCCAAACATTTTTAAACTTTTACTTTCCTTTTCATATTTTTTAACTAACAATAAATTTGATTAAAATTTCTTTGTAATTTACTTGTTTGTTAACATTTATTATTAGGGCCTGTTCGTCGATATTAAGTGCGAATTAAGTGTTCATTCGTTATCGACGAACAGGCCATTAATCTAGTGTGTTCTAGAATCCAAACCCACTTCAGCATTTTTGGTGTTCTGCATTTCGATTTGGTGATTTCCAATTAGTTTTTGGGTTTGTTTCAAATTTTGCATAATTTTCGCCATTTTTTTTTTTTTTTTTGTTATTTTCCGACATTTTGTTTTTTTTAACCCGTTAAGCGATTTCAAATAAATTTTAGTGTTTGTCCGCTTTTACAATGTGGCAAGTAGGGATGTCAATCCCGAAATCCCGGGATTATTCGTAACCTGGCCTAACACATGCAAGTACAAGTTCGAAAAACTCAATTCACTCACACTTTTTTACTAACACCATCACATTTTTCGTACTTGCAGACAACTTGCAAGAAATTTCTGAAGACAGTGAAATTTTGACACTTGATTGCGGAAATAATTATTATAAAAGATCGAATAAGGAAAAAATTATAATTTTTGCAATTTTATTTTCGTGTTTATATAATTTTTTAATTTAATTATTTTACTACAATTATAATTTCCTGCAATTTCAAAATTTTAATTTCTTTCCCCCACAATTAACTTCTATTTTTTTTCTTTTTTGCTACTTTCTTTTAACTGACAACCAAATTGACTTTTTTTGTAAGCAATAATTGTCAACGAAAATGGACTAACAATTATTGCAACATAAATTGTTAGCAATAAATATGTACAAAAAATTGCTGTCTACATTTAACCCAAAAATTTGATTTCTCCATTACTCCGGGTCTCCACGTAGCAATATTTATTGCGGCAAACGTCAAATTTGATTGCTCCATAAAATTTGCGACGTATAGACCGCATATTGCTATGAGTGGCAATCCATTGCGCAATGATTGCTCTTCTTATTGCTTGAGCAATTATTGCTTAGCAATCTGCTGTAAAATTAGTTGTCATTTATCTGACATTTCATTTCTCTGTACGTTTGTTTATTGCAAAGCAATTTCACGTGTTCTCCAGCAATATAGTCAGCAATTATTGGCCAAATCTCTATTAACTAACGTTGTTAAATGGAGAATGTATGTATGTTATAGTAGAGAATACTTTCAGAAAGCCATGTTGACGTGGTGACAATATGTCAAAAACTTGATGAGTAAGGCAATCCATTAAACATTTTTCAAAAAGTTTTGGAATATCACTTTGTTTGGCTATACCTCTGTAATTGCATATATCCGATTTATTTCCTGATTTAAACAATAGAATAATAGATTAATCTTTCCAAGCTTTCGGAAAGTAACCACAATTTAAAGATGCATTAAACATGATAGACAAAGGTGCCGTCAAAGCAGTTCCGCAACTTGGTACACCATCCGGACATCTAAAAGATGATGACTTAGCGTTTTTTAAACGGTTTAGAATGTGAGAGGTAGTGATAGGATAAGAAGATATATTTTATTACTAGCATCATACAGAGCTTCGGAATATCTAGAAGCAAAGAAGTCGGCAATCATATTGCTGATTTTTAATTCATCACTAGACTCGGAATATAAGTATTTGACATTTGGAAATCCTGTGGATTTTCTTTTGGTATTAACAAACTTAAAGAATGATTTGGGATTATGAACAAAGTTTCGCTTAACATTAAGGAGATAAATCGTAAGCAGTTCTGTGTTAAGCAAATTTTATTCTGCACGCGCATAATAAAAAATAGCACTTGTGGTTTTATATTTTTTAAAGTATTTGTTTTTCAAATTCTTAAGATATTCGGCCATGTTCTAGAAATCGAAATCACGTGAAATTGAAATCGAACAAATTTTGAAAACTTTTCCGTGCTCAAGGTTCATAAAAATATTTCCTTTTAAATGCGTCATACTTTTAGGACCACTTTCATCTACCTAAACTACTTTTGAATTCAGCAAAAAGCTGCGTTCATTTTTACAAAAATTCAATTAAAAATCTTGATCGATTTCATTTTCACGTGGTTTCGATTTCCAGAACATGGCCGATTATTAATAATTGTATTTGGATGTGAGTTGCTTTTTTTTGGTTGTGAATGTAAAGATTTCTTTAGTTGGCCTATGTGCGAAGAACAAGTAAAATTATTGTTAAAAATTACACCAAGTATTTTTAGCCTGGTAACGTTTTCGATTCAGTTTCCTTGAATATCGAAGCTGCGGTTATTGCATGTGTAGTATTTTGCTTTTTAAAAACGAAGTTTTAGATCCTGTGTAACTGCACCAAACATAATAGCTGCAAATAGGGACTCAAATTCGTATTGCATGTCGAAATTCGGTTTATGTTTCCATAAAATATAAAGGTCATCTGCATACATAACGTGTTTAAAAAACTTATTATTTGATATGATCTTGTTAAGTTTATTTGTTGCGATTTGGAATAACACCACTGATAACGGAGAACCCTGGGGTATGCCATTATGTAATGGTTTTAATGATGAGTGAGAGTTGTTGGCTTTAATTATTATTTTCCTGTTGAATAAAAAAGAAAAAACATATTTCAAAATTTTGTTGCCGACTTTCCATCTTATAACTGCGATGCTATTGTGTGAATGCCAATGCGATCGAAGGATTTTCAAAGTCAATAGACATAATTGAGAGGTGGCTGCGATGAGAAAGAGCGCAAGCGCTAAGGTGATCTATGTTCGAGAGAGCGTCTATAGTACCTTTGCTGGATTTAAAGGCGACTTGGTGAATATCAGAGAACTTGGTTTTCAAAAGAAACCAGATAAGGATTAGAATTGTGGTTATTTTTGTTGAACTATTTATGGTTTTTAATCCAAATTTTTAATATTTTTAATCAGGCTTAAGTTCATCAAATTTAATTTTCATTAAATTATTTTTATGAAGAAAAGAATTTCAGGTCAGTCAAGAATGATTGATTATCAATAACAATTTTAATTAATTTTCATGTTGTAAAATTCCTTTCTTCATAAAAATAATTTAATGAAAATTAAATTTGATGAACTTAAGCCTGATTAAAAATATTAAAAATTTGGATTAGAAACCAGATAAGTTTCGCGAGGACTTTAGACATACAAGAGATTAGCGAAATAGGGCGGTATCCGTCAATTGGGGTGGGGTCTTTGCTATGTTTGTGCATAGGAACAATAATTTCCGTGTTCCGTTTCTGGGGGATAACTCCAGAGGAAAAGATAAGACTGTTAAACCGCAAAAGTTGGTTAAGCAGGTTGTTGGGTAAGTTTTTGAGTATTGGATAAGAAATTGTATCCCATCCAGGTGTTTTGCCCGTTAAGGAGTTAAGTTGGTTAAAGTTCAAAAAGTGTTATATCATCTTCGAGACTTTTTGTTGCATTGTTTGGTGTATAGTTTATATCGGTATTAGTGGGTTGCTTGTTGTGTTTAAAAGTCCGATCAAAATTGTCGTCACTAGATTGTTGAGACCTATGAATACCCTGTGATTCTAATTCTTGAAATACGAATCGCAAGTAATTATTTATGTTTATAAATAATTACTCACACCATACTTACACCTCTTGTAATATGAGTGAATGTAATATGATTGAAATAAAAACAATATTGTGTAGGTTTTATTTTTAGTAAGTTTTATTTTTTATCATCATTTGTTTATATTCAATATGAGCCAAAAGCCAAATTGAATATAACCAACTGCAATTAGTTTTTAACGGTAGTCTTTTGAAAGTAGTCTTTAAGGAACAATCTTTTAAGACTCAAGTCTTAAAACTCAAACAATAATAATAACGGTTAAAATAGAATAAAATTTTTAATCGTTTTATTAAAATTGGCGCAGTCGGTAGGATAGATAAAAAAAAAAAAGATTTATCTATCTTGTAAAAAAGATCCTACGAAAAAGGATAAAAATACTCCACGATAAGGAGGCAAATAAAAATAAATTAAAATCGGGTTTTATATTCCTATTTAAAAAGGACAAAATATTTTTCCCTAAAAAATATATTTTCAAAGCGTAGAATCTGTGAAAAAGATTCTTAAATAAATAAAAATAATTTAAACTAAACAATATATGAATTATGGGAACATTATATTAATTATTATGAAAAACAAGAAAAATTTAATATTAATTAAATTTATTAAGAAATAATCAACAATAACAAAACCAATACATATTAGGAAAAAAAAGGAAAACTAACAACAACATCAACTTTTACATGACAGTTAAGAGAAAAACTTATAAAAAAAAAAAATTAAATATTATTTAAAAACTTTAAAAGACATGTTATTTTGATTAAAAACAAAAAAATTATTATAATAAAAAATATTAAAAAAATATAAATTATTATACTAAAAGAAAGAAAAAAAGAATGAACTAAAAAACAAAACGCAATATTTATTAAGAAAAATTTTAAAATAAAAAAAAAATATTCAACATTTTTATATTTTTCGAATTTATTCTATGAGCTAAATTTCAGTTATGTATTTTATAAAGCTTTTTTGTAATAGTCATATTCCTTCAATTTTTCAGAAATGACTTTATACACTATAAATAAATAGAAACTGGGAATTAGAGGAATAGGACTATTACAAAAAAGCTTTATAAAATACATACATAACTGAAATTTAGCTCATAGAATAAATTCGAAAAATATAAAAATGTTGAATATAATATAAAGTAACCTCCAGAAGGAAATAATTCCCAGTTTCTAAAAAAAAAATATTTAGATTTTAATATTTAAAAAAAAAAAAAAAAATTAAAAAATATTTATTAAAAACGTAAACCAATATTTACTTCAAAAAAAAAAAAAAAAAAGCCGGCATAAAACAATATTAATTATAATATTAAAAGAAAAATTACAACAAAAAAATACTATTTATAAATTATTTAAATAATGAAAAAAAGGTAAAAATAATTTATCAAACAAAAAAAAATAATTTAAAACAAAAAAGAATACATAATAAACTTAGTATTGTGAAACCAGTGTCACCAAGCATCGAAATTGCTTGGGCAGCTATAATAAAGTTAACAACAGAGGAATAAACCTCGTATCGTGGATAAAGTGTCACCAAGCATCGAAATTACTTGGGCAGCTATAATAAAGTGGATAACAGAAGGAAAAAATCCAGAAGAGAAGAAGTATTTAATTGCAACCGGGAGATGGAACAACAACAACAATACCAACAACAGCAGCAAGTAGAAAGGAACGAAAAACCAAAATCTCCAAAACCTAACATAAACCAAAGTACAAACCCCTCTAACCATAGGGTTCCAACCACAAATAGGTATTCAAATTACAATAATACATCCCAAAACCCCAGATACCAAAATCCTAACGTTAACCCAAATAGATATCCACACCATAGTAATACATTCTAAAACCCCAGATATCAAAATCCCAACGTTAACCCAAATAGATATCCACACCATAGTAATACATCCCAAAATCCCAGATACCAAAATCCTAATAATAGCACAAATTTTCCAAGTAGAATGAGATTAAATGAGATAGAACCAATGGAGGTTAGCGGACAGACTCACAGACAAAACCATTATATAAATGACGAACAGAATTTACGTTTGCAAAATTTTCAATATACGCCGAATTTAGACTCCCCTATATTTTATTCAGGGGAAGGACACGAACCACAAGAATCTTTATCGATTCTGGGTCGACAGAAAATATTTTAGAAAGAAATCATTGCCGAGAAAATTTTATAAAAACATTAAGAGAACCCCAGGAAATCAAAACCGCTTCAGGTTTTCTGGTAATAAACGAAGAAGCCAATATTTCTAAGAATTCTTTACAAGTTCGCCTTGAAAAAGACGAAATTTTTTAAAAATCCTAAGCTTCCATCCAATATTCAACGGAATATTTGGATCTAGATTATAAAAAAATAATAATGCGATCATTAATTATAGAACGCAATCCATAATAATAAACGGTCAAGAATTACCTCTATATTTTGAGGGTCAAGATGAAAGCGAACATCTAATTAGTCATCTAAAAGAAATAGACGATTTGCCCGAACTCTATCATATGGAAGAATTGGGAATAGTAGAAAAGGATACTGTTCAGCCTAAAAATGTTAGAAAAGAAACAAGAAAAATACAGAGCTCGCCTGTACCCACGGTACATAGCGCTCAGGAAGACGGATTAGATCATATTCAGGTGACAGGAAGTCCTCTACAGTTTGCAGGTAAACAAATACTAATTGAAAGGCAGGAAGAAGATTCCTACGAAGAGGAAATTAAATTTAAAAAGAAACTGTACAAATTCGGAGTCAATGCAGATGACTACAGAATAATATTAGAGAAAATACTTAAGATAATCAAAGAAGAAGAAAACGTGGTAATTTATTGCAACATTGTGGAATTATACACTATGATTCAGGATGAGGTAATTAAGTAAAAAAAAAAAAAAAATTTAGAATTTATAGAACATATATATTACTGGAGAACGTACAAAAAGAGAAATTGTTAGAAATTATAATGAAGCACCATAAGTATGAAAATAATCACCCTGGTATCGACAAAACATGTTTCGAATTAAAGGAAAAATACTTTTACCCGAATATTAAAAAGGAAATATCTAGAGTCATAAATAATTGTGAAATTTGTAATTACAAAATAGAAAGGCATCCGGTTAAACTTACTTTTGAAAGAACAGAAACTCCTAGTGGACCGTACAGGATATATCATGCCGATATATGGTTCTTAGACACAAAGGACGCATACATAACGATGGTTGATAAATTTTCCAAGTATGCTTTTGTACAAAAAATTGAAGAGAGAACTCCATTAAACTTTATAAAACATTTCACTTGTGCCGTGTGGACCCCACTGGCGGGGCAATTACAACCCTAACCAGTAAGGAAAAAACATAAAGTGCCAGATGGGCAAAATTACAAAAATTGAACGGTGATGGCATGAAATACTACTAAAGTAATCAACCGACAAAGTTAAGTAGGCTGTAGTTGGTGAATAGTAGTAATGGCCGATTCTAATAAGAAAATTTTGAAGATTTCCGGTCTTTTGGATTGGAACGTGTTGGTAAGCGGTCGTGTAAAATTAAAAAGTGATAAATTGGGAAAAATATTAAAGCAAATAAGAAGCAGCAACAGTCACCAGATAGTGGTAGCAGCACTGGATAACCTCATTCCTAGGTGAGCTAAAGAGGATAGCGTGATAAGAAGAAGGTAAGATAAAGATTTTGTTAGATTGCAGGAGATTCTTATCCGTCGTGTAATTCACCCTTTTAATAGCCTATAGGGAAAAGTGCCCACAGGATCCGGCAGCGTCACGTTTTGGGTTGGAGACAATGGTCGTGATAGCCGCACGTTAACTGGACAAACACCCAAAGGAGAATGTACATGCCCATGAACACCCGGGAGTCAGCCGCCAACAAATAATTGAAGGGGAGAAAGTTCGGGACTGCAACACCACTATAATATCAATGACCACCGTAACCACCGCACTTGCAACAAAATTCCCAACCGTCAATACCAACAATCCAAAAGGTAACCATAATCCTACATATTCATCAACCATAGCAACAGATTATACAAGTTCACAACCCAAAAACATCAGTTTGACATCCATCCAACAACACCACATCGATAACAACTACAATGAAAGTAACAAATTCACAATAACTACACAAGTCAGGCAGCTAAAATTCCGTCCAAAGTTACCAAACTCAGTGAGTAGATAACAATAGTGTTACAGTGCATCCACAAAAAAGACGGTGACAATCAGTATGACCAGACAATTCTCAACAATAGCTACTTCAAATTAATAGAATGGTTCAACCACTACTCAATAACTACAATAATAGAATCTAAGGACAAACAAAATAAAATTTACAGAAAATAGAAAAAAGTAAAAAAAAACAACAACCCCTGTGTCAACATTTGCAACCATTTCTTCATTGTAAATCACAACAAAAATTATGGAACGCATCAATCGCAAGTAACTCTACCAGGCGGACAAAAACAAACTCAAACAATATTTGGATTAACAAAATAACAACAAAATAACAAACTCTATCAGTGATTAAGATGACAACAATAGCGAAAGTTACTAAAGAACAACAATAACCAGAGTTACAAGAATTTCAACAAAATTTAGTTTAATACAGAACGTGTATAGAAAACTCCAACGAAACCTAACGTCATCAACAACCACAGCATATTTACACTCTTAACAACTGCAACTTAGCCACAACGTATTCTTAGCGGAAACAAAGACAACATCATCAACAATATCTGGAGCCTATGAGGGACAACTACCACCCGGTATCGAACCAACACTACAACATAAACAACCATTTATCCTTCGGAATATAGCCAGATAAGTAATTGTAGTTAGTTTATTGAAAACAATTAGTTATTTTAATATGTTAACACCTGGTAAATATTTGTCGTCAAAATGTTGCCAATAGTTAATGGAAGAGAATTCTTGTTTTGAAATTTAACAAACGGTTGCAGGTACAAATATCATTTGACAATTTCTAAATGATAGTATACCAGTATCGTTTCACAAACACAGTTAAGAAGATCAATTTGAATTGTAGAGAAAAAAATTTAAAGCGAAAGTTTGTTCACTTTCTAAATAGTTGATAGATGTATAAATATTTGTTAAAATTTACCAGCCAGGTTTTGAGTCGAGTTATGAACACCATGGGTAAATCCCTGTTGTTACGTTTTTTTATGTAAAGTTTTCTTTTGACCGTGGCTTTTGCCTTATAAAACAAGAAACGGCCATCTATACTTGTAAAATTTAGAATAGCGGCAGTTAATACTCAGCTCGATCTGGAGCATTAATTTTAATTTTAAAACTTTTGAAATTATGTCTTTTAGTTTTCTTTTGACCGGTTTCTTTTGCCTAATGAAACAAGAAACGGCCACCTTTATTTGATCACGCATGTTTTGGGCATGCAAATATAAAATTTTCGGCAGTAAATCCTCCGATCAATTTGGAGCATAATTCTTTCCTCTTGCGAGTGTAAATTTTAGTTTTGTTTTTTTGTGACACAACAACAAAAGAAAAAAAAAACAACTCAAGTCTTCCAGTCCGAAAATACCAAATTATTTTCCAAAGAATCGCGAATTTTATTTCGTTGAGTTTCATGAAAAAGAAAGAATTAAATAAGTTTAAGTTTGATCACCATTTGTTAATAAGTGTGAAAGTTTTTACCATAAATATAAATACCTAGCCCCACCAAAGCTAACGTCCCATAATCGGTCGAGTTTTGATTCCGCTTATTAACAATTGTAAGCAAATTTTAATTTTATGCGTATGAAATGTTTCTTTTAATTTTTATTTTTTGATATTTGGAAATATGTATGTTGTTTGTTTACAAAAAGAACCAAAACAAATAAACATTTTAAACAGTGTTGCCAGTCGGGTATGAAAACAAAATAAATATACAGTGGAATTTTTGTAAACAACAGGAAGGACACAGTAGACTTAAATTCAGAGTTATTTTTTTTTAGCTAAGAACGGAAACATAATTATATTTAAATTTAAAAACAAAAAAAAGAAAACAGGAAAAACAACTAAATTTAAAATCAAATAAAAAATTCTGTAATTATTATAGCAAAACAAATAAATGACAATTTAGGATTAAAACCAGTCCATTACAATTAATAAAGATAAGTTAAATTTAAACTCGTAATCAAGGATAAAATAAAAACGTTATTATATCTTAACCCAACTATATATATTTACTATTACTTAAGTATAAATTTTTTATACCAATATATATACATAAGTGAATCTAAATGGCAGGACCAGTTTCTTTTGTAATATGAAGTTCGAACTTAGGGAACAGTTTTATTAGCCTTAGGGCTTAAGATACTTATATTGTATTAATATTTAAGACCAAAGAAAAATGAACTTGAATATATTTTGGAATTTTTTATGAATGAATTTTAAAATGTTTTGCTAATAATTTAATTCGGCTATAAAGGTAGGTATCGAGTGGTGATGCATAAAAGGGGTAGCCTTTGGAATGTCAACGGTTACCATGGTTTAGGGGAGGGTATATTTAATCGTAGGCAATAACACCTTGTCCTACAGGGAAGAAACGGCAGGTTAGTTTAATACACTGACACAAAAGTTGTATTGTGTCGCTTTCACTATTATTCCAACGTACCACCGCCCAGGCCCGACGAGCCATAGCCGTGCATATTTGCCTAAGTTGTCAGTGTGGTAGTAATAGTGAAGCTAACATGTCCATCGTTTAGTCAGTCTGGCCATCTGCCAGCTGAGCAACACAGGGTAAGGGTAAGAATATTTAGAACCTTGGTGTGAAACGGGACCGCGATGAATTTGTTAAACGGTACAGAATAAATGGCGCCCAACGTGGGGCACGGCCTTGATTAGGTAGATAGTTTACTAGTATAGGTATTCAAGATTGGCCAACTTTAGGCACAACCTTGAGTAGTTGTATGGTTTACTAATATATGAAGTCAAGATTATCCACATTTAGGAACGAACTTGAGGTTACCATTCGGTATTTATGGGATTGAAATTTTACGTGATTTAAGAAAGCTTTGGTGAGTCCGATTAGTCACCAATGTAACGATTAGTATGCCACCGGGGCTTGATTAACAAGGAGACTTTAGCTGAGATTTCGTTAGTCTTACGGATTTAATTTAGGTATTCTTTAATTGCAACGATTCTTTGGCAATAGTTTAGGAGTAAATTGAGGTGAGGCCTAGCTTAGATAATTTTAAATTAAGGTTTGTTTGCCACTTTGTTTTTACTGCTTAATTTCCGATAGATACTCGATATAACCAACAGTTTAACCTAGCTCGTTCGGCGTTTCTTCCTAATTTTTTTTAATCACCATCTCGATACCATCTTAGCCATTATGAAATTTTTGATTACATTTATATTTTTGATTAACGAAGTAACATATCAGTAGTATTTACTTACTGATATACTACATAACGTTTACTGGATTTGACTTTGAGATCCAATTTTCGAAATTTATTTGGTTTTTGTTTACCGTTTGGAAAAATTTATTTAATGCGTATATTTTTTTTTCATTATATATTATATTTTTTTATTTTTGCCCATTTTACCCGATTTGAATTCAGAATCGGATTACCTAAATTTATTTTGTTTCAGCATACCTTTTGAAATTCTTTTTTCTCAGCCTAGTTTATAATACCTATTTATTTCATGGAATTTGTGTTTACATGCTCTATGCAACATTGACATTTGTCTGGTTCGACCTGAAATCAGATTTACTGAATTAATTTTTTTGGTGAATATCTTTACTAAGCATAGCGTATCATACTTTAATTTTGTTGATAATAGTTATATTCCTTGATTGGAGTACAGTACTTTTACCGGATTCGTCTTTTACATTTGTTTTTTTGATCTTATTTTGTCTTGTGTAGTTTTCAAAGAATTCATTCGCTAAGTATAGACCTTTTTACTTGAATTGTCGTTTTAATATTTTTACCGGATATAAGTCACATTTAGTGACATTTACCTGATTTGACTTGGGAATTCGATTTTCCGAGTTGAGTTCGTTTTGTTTATCTTGCGAGAACCTAGTTATAAGTTTAGTTGCTTTTGCTTTTATTTTCGCGGATATTCGTTTTACCTGATTTAAGTTACACTTTGATTTTACGTTTAAGTCTTTGAAAGATACTTTTAAATTGGTTTGCATTTAAGATAGTTTGGCTGAATAGGATAGGCATTGACTTTTATAGAATTGGTTTTGGTTTAGAGTCAAAAATGGTAGGGACACGGTCCACTAGTAAAAACGACGATCCAAACGTTACCACTACCGTGATGACGACGACAACCAGTACTACATCGATAAATACTGCTGGTGCCATTCCTAGACGACAGGATTTGAACGCGACAATTATGGAAGCACAGAGAGCAGAAGATTTAGATGCAAGTGGAGGAAGTTTTTCCGCCAATAGCTCTATTACAACCCCACCGTTTAGTAGTATCAGTGCTCGAGGAGTAAGGGAAGCATTTAGACAACAGAATGTTCCTTTAAGACCACCGCCAAATTACGTCAGTCGTCCAGAGCCTAGTCGATCTGAAAGAAGTATAACTCATGAAGATCTAAGGAATTTTGAGGATAGATTATTGGACTTAGTTCCAAGAATAATTCAGCAAAGCTTACATGGCTCTTCTCAACAGCCACAAGCAAATATTTCACAACCAAGAGATAGTAATCATTTTCCAGACTTAAGTCAACCGCCTCCATCGTTCTCTAATCCATCTCAAAGACAGTTACAAGTTCAGCAATGGCCTAATGTGTCTTATAACCCAAATATAAACTTACCTAGTGAGTTTCCTACTCAACTAGAAGTTCCTACGTTACCAACAAGTCAGAGACAGACATCACATAGCTCAAGTCTACGTATTGACAAATGGGGTATTGTTTTTGATGGGACTACACGTACAACCAGCATTGAAGATTTTGTCTTTCGAGTAGAAACCCTACAGTCTGATTATGGATGTGAATGGAAAGATGTTTTGAAATCTTTTCATCATTTATTAAGTGGACCAGCACTTGAGTGGTTTTGGGACCACAGAAGATTTAATAATGTGTCTAGATGGAGAGAATTTAAAGCAGCGTTAATTTCACAGTTTCATCGTTTTGACAGCGATTTTGATATACAAAGGAAAATACTAGATAGGAGACAGCAAAATCAAGAAACTTTTGACGATTTTTATAACGCGGTAATTCGTTTACGTAACCAGCTTCGTAGTCCTATTAGTGAAAAAGATTTAGTTAGCATAATGAAAGGAAATCTCAGAGCACCTATGGCCCAATTATTGTTTTCAGTTCAAGTTGTCAGTTTGGCACATTTCGCCAAGGAATGTCGTCGTGCTGAAAATCTGTTAGGTAGTCATCGCAATTTCAACAATAGATTCCATGCTAGATCAGTGAATGAGATAGAGTGTGAAGTAGCCACCACGGATGATACTCCGGAGGTAGAGGCATTATCCACAGTTCCGAGAAAATTGATCTGTTGGAATTGTAAAGTTGAAGGTCACACATTTATGGATTGTTCTGAGGAAAAGAGAAATTTGTTTTGCTACAAATGCGGACTTGAAAACACAGTTACGCCACGATGTCCAGCATGCCAGGGAAACCCAAAGGCGAACTTGTCTCGTGTTGGGATGGAGACACGTTCCAGGGCACCGTATCCCAAGCAGCAATAAAAGAGTGTGAACTCGATACACGTCCTAAAGAATCTCACACGAAGATTTTACAAAAAGTTACCCAGCAAGAAAACTTAAACCGGATTTACCCACTAAAACCATTACACGTACGGATGGAAGAATATGAGAAAGCAAAGGAAAGAATTTTTGGACCACCTAAAAAAATTTTAAGAGCAAGAAACAGGTATAAAGAAAGAAAACGCGTCAGATTTGAAATTTCGGCAGCGAGTATTTATGAGGGATCAGATACAAGGATCTACACCACCATCGATATAAACGGACAACCTATACAAGGATTATTAGACAGCGGAGCATCAGTGACAGTACTTGGAAATAACTGTTTGGATTTTATCGAAAAGGCTAAACTGGTTATTTATCCATTTGAATCTGAAATAAGAACAGCAGATGGGAGGTTGAATTCTATAATTGGTCGTGTTAGGTCGAATATTTTGTTTGGTAAAGTTAGTAAGCCGATAGATTTCTTTTTAGTTCCGTCTCTCAAGTTACCACTTTATTTAGGTCTAGATTTTATGAAGGCATTTAACTTGATAAGATTTAATGTAGATAGCATGGATACCTGCACAATAGGGGTCGAGAATGATTCGTTTCCAAGAATGCATGTTTTGAATGCACACCAGCGGGGATTATTAGAAACTGTCATAGATTCGTTCCCTTGTTTTACGCGCAAAGGTCTAGGTAAGACTTCGCTTGAAACCCATCACATCGATACCGGAGCAGCTGTTCCAATTAAGGAAAAACATTACCCAGTGTCACCAGCGGTGCAAAAATTAATGTATGGAGAGTTGGATAGGATGTTGTCATTAGGTGTAATCGAGCCAAGTGAGAGCCCGTGGAACAATCGGGTGACATTTGTGCAGAAAGGCGATAAAGTAAGAATCTGTTTGGATGCGCGACGGCTTAATGATTTGACGGTAAAGGATGCATATCCATTCCCACACATCGAGGGACTCTTAAGTCGGTTGGGTGATACCCATTTTATATCCAGCATTGATCTGAAGGATGCGTTCTGGCAGATACCCCTGGCAGAACAGAGCCGAGAGAAAACTGCTTTTACAGTGCCTGGGAGACCCTTGTACCATTTCACGGTCATGCCTTTTGGGTTGTGCAATGCTGCCCAAAGGTTATGCCGGGTAATGGACAAGGTGATTCCAGCGCGACTTAGAGAGAAGGTGTTTGTCTATTTGGATGATCTGCTGGTGGTATCTCCAGACTTTGAGGAACATGTGCGGATATTGGCGGAAGTGGCCGATTGTCTAAATAAGGCTGGCTTAACCATCAATGTTAGCAAATCTAAGTTTGGATGTGCGGAATTAAAATATCTAGGATATATCGTGGGAGGAGGACAATTGAAACCCGACCCAGAAAAGATTCAGGCAATTATTAATTTTCAGTATCCAAAAACACCGAAACAGGTACGCAGTTTCTTAGGTACTACAGGGTGGTATCGCAGATTTATCGCGGATTTCGCTACTCTTACATCACCGATCAGCGATACTTTGAAAAAGGGCAAGAAATTTTCGTTTCCCGACGAAGCTAAAGAAGCTTTTGATAGATTGAAAGAATGTCTGACTGTAAGCCCAGTATTGACACACCCGGATTTCAATAAAACATTTTATATACAATGCGATGCATCTGGTGTTGGTATGGGTGCGGTATTATTTCAAGAAGATTCTGAGAGTGGAGAACACCCAATCGCCTATTTTTCAAAAAAGTTCACGCCGGCTCAGAAAAACTATTCGGTTACTGAGCGTGAATGTTTAGCAGTGATCACTGCCATTAAACGTTTTCGACCTTATGTGGAGCTTATGAACTTTGTAGTGATTACCGATCATTCGTCTTTAAAATGGCTGATGTCACAACGTGATTTAAGTGGTCGTCTTGCTCGATGGAGCTTACAACTTCAAACCTTCTCATTCGAGATTCGTCATAGAAAAGGAGCACAGAATATAGTACCAGATACTTTGTCGAGATATACGATGGATGAAATCGAATTATTTGACAACAGGTTGATAGACTTAACTTCACCAGAATTTAGTAGCTCAGATTATAAGGATTTAATAGAGACCATTAGGAATAATCAGGCTAGTCTTCCCGATATTAAAGTTGACGATAATTTTGTGTATAAGCGAACAATTAGGTATGACGGGGATATTGATAGAGAAAACCACGCATGGAAACTATGGATTCCGTCAGGACTGACAGAGAAAATCATATCCAAAGCCCATGAACCACCAAATGTTGCTCACGGAGGCATAGGAAAAACTATACATCGAATAAGGGAATATTTTTACTGGCCACATTTAAACGTGCAAGTAAGGGAATATATCAATCGTTGCGATACATGCAAGGAATGTAAGCCTGCAAATAGTGTTTTGAAACCACCCATGGGAAAAGAACCCGACGCATGTAGACCGTTTCAGCGTGTATACATTGACTTTTTAGGCCCTTATGTCCGCTCCAAAAGAGGCAATTGTTTCATATTTATAGTTCTTGATTACTTTTCAAAGTATGTATTACTGAAAGCGATGTCTAAAGCTACATCAAAGAATGTTATCAACTTTTTAATACAGGAGGTTTTCTATAAATTTGGATGTCCGGAAACGCTTATTTCCGATAATGGCCAACAATTTGTAAGTAAAGATTTTGCAGAGCTAATGGAAGGTTTCGGAATAGAACACATACGCACAGCGAATTACGCGCCACAAGCCAACGCTTCTGAAAGAGTGAACCAATCAGTTTTAGCAGCAATACGCTCGTATTTGGAATCGAATCAAAGTGATTGGGATTTACACCTCTGTGAGATAGAATGCGCTTTAAGATCGGCCGTACATTCAGCTACAGGCGTGACACCTTACTTCCTACTGTTCGGAACAAATATGATAACTCATGCATCAGCTTACAAATTAGCTAGGAAATTAGATTTGTTGGAAGAGCCAGAAAACCGTTTGGAGAACCGAAGTGAATTTTTAGAAATAGTTCGTGATAATGTGAAACAACAACTTCACAAAAGCTTCACTGTCAATGCAAAACGCTATAACGCGAGATGTCGGGAGACAAAATTCAAACCTGGTCAGGAGGTATTCCGACGCAATTTTCAACTTTCAGACTTCTCCAAACAAATCTCTGCGAAATTGTGCAAAAAGTTTGTAAAATGTAGAATTTTAAAACCTGTGGGAAATAATCTTTATGAAGTTGAAAATCTACAAGGAAAATTCCAGGGTGTATACCACGCAAAAGATTTAAAAGCTTGAGATGATAACTTTCGAGCAATAGTTTGAAATTTATCATATTAGCAAATTTAATTTGCTAATATGATAAAAATCTTCCACCACCTATGAGGATGTGTGCCGTGTGGACCCCACTGGCGGGGCAATTACAACCCTAACCAGTAAGGAAAAAACATAAAGTGCCAGATGGGCAAAATTACAAAAATTGAACGGTGATGGCATGAAATACTACTAAAGTAATCAACCGACAAAGTTAAGTAGGCTGTAGTTGGTGAATAGTAGTAATGGCCGATTCTAATAAGAAAATTTTGAAGATTTCCGGTCTTTTGGATTGGAACGTGTTGGTAAGCGGTCGTGTAAAATTAAAAAGTGATAAATTGGGAAAAATATTAAAGCAAATAAGAAGCAGCAACAGTCACCAGATAGTGGTAGCAGCACTGGATAACCTCATTCCTAGGTGAGCTAAAGAGGATAGCGTGATAAGAAGAAGGTAAGATAAAGATTTTGTTAGATTGCAGGAGATTCTTATCCGTCGTGTAATTCACCCTTTTAATAGCCTATAGGGAAAAGTGCCCACAGGATCCGGCAGCGTCACGTTTTGGGTTGGAGACAATGGTCGTGATAGCCGCACGTTAACTGGACAAACACCCAAAGGAGAATGTACATGCCCATGAACACCCGGGAGTCAGCCGCCAACAAATAATTGAAGGGGAGAAAGTTCGGGACTGCAACACCACTATAATATCAATGACCACCGTAACCACCGCACTTGCAACAAAATTCCCAACCGTCAATACCAACAATCCAAAAGGTAACCATAATCCTACATATTCATCAACCATAGCAACAGATTATACAAGTTCACAACCCAAAAACATCAGTTTGACATCCATCCAACAACACCACATCGATAACAACTACAATGAAAGTAACAAATTCACAATAACTACACAAGTCAGGCAGCTAAAATTCCGTCCAAAGTTACCAAACTCAGTGAGTAGATAACAATAGTGTTACAGTGCATCCACAAAAAAGACGGTGACAATCAGTATGACCAGACAATTCTCAACAATAGCTACTTCAAATTAATAGAATGGTTCAACCACTACTCAATAACTACAATAATAGAATCTAAGGACAAACAAAATAAAATTTACAGAAAATAGAAAAAAGTAAAAAAAAACAACAACCCCTGTGTCAACATTTGCAACCATTTCTTCATTGTAAATCACAACAAAAATTATGGAACGCATCAATCGCAAGTAACTCTACCAGGCGGACAAAAACAAACTCAAACAATATTTGGATTAACAAAATAACAACAAAATAACAAACTCTATCAGTGATTAAGATGACAACAATAGCGAAAGTTACTAAAGAACAACAATAACCAGAGTTACAAGAATTTCAACAAAATTTAGTTTAATACAGAACGTGTATAGAAAACTCCAACGAAACCTAACGTCATCAACAACCACAGCATATTTACACTCTTAACAACTGCAACTTAGCCACAACGTATTCTTAGCGGAAACAAAGACAACATCATCAACAATATCTGGAGCCTATGAGGGACAACTACCACCCGGTATCGAACCAACACTACAACATAAACAACCATTTATCCTTCGGAATATAGCCAGATAAGTAATTGTAGTTAGTTTATTGAAAACAATTAGTTATTTTAATATGTTAACACCTGGTAAATATTTGTCGTCAAAATGTTGCCAATAGTTAATGGAAGAGAATTCTTGTTTTGAAATTTAACAAACGGTTGCAGGTACAAATATCATTTGACAATTTCTAAATGATAGTATACCAGTATCGTTTCACAAACACAGTTAAGAAGATCAATTTGAATTGTAGAGAAAAAAATTTAAAGCGAAAGTTTGTTCACTTTCTAAATAGTTGATAGATGTATAAATATTTGTTAAAATTTACCAGCCAGGTTTTGAGTCGAGTTATGAACACCATGGGTAAATCCCTGTTGTTACGTTTTTTTATGTAAAGTTTTCTTTTGACCGTGGCTTTTGCCTTATAAAACAAGAAACGGCCATCTATACTTGTAAAATTTAGAATAGCGGCAGTTAATACTCAGCTCGATTTGGAGCATTAATTTTAATTTTAAAACTTTTGAAATTATGTCTTTTAGTTTTCTTTTGACCGGTTTCTTTTGCCTAATGAAACAAGAAACGGCCACCTTTATTTGATCACGCATGTTTTGGGCATGCAAATATAAAATTTTCGGCAGTAAATCCTCCGATCAATTTGGAGCATAATTCTTTCCTCTTGCGAGTGTAAATTTTAGTTTTGTTTTTTTGTGACACAACAACAAAAGAAAAAAAAAACAACTCAAGTCTTCCAGTCCGAAAATACCAAATTATTTTCCAAAGAATCGCGAATTTTATTTCGTTGAGTTTCATGAAAAAGAAAGAATTAAATAAGTTTAAGTTTGATCACCATTTGTTAATAAGTGTGAAAGTTTTTACCATAAATATAAATACCTAGCCCCACCAAAGCTAACGTCCCATAATCGGTCGAGTTTTGATTCCGCTTATTAACAATTGTAAGCAAATTTTAATTTTATGCGTATGAAATGTTTCTTTTAATTTTTATTTTTTGATATTTGGAAATATGTATGTTGTTTGTTTACAAAAAGAACCAAAACAAATAAACATTTTAAACAGTGTTGCCAGTCGGGTATGAAAACAAAATAAATATACAGTGGAATTTTTGTAAACAACAGGAAGGACACAGTAGACTTAAATTCAGAGTTATTTTTTTTTAGCTAAGAACGGAAACATAATTATATTTAAATTTAAAAACAAAAAAAAGAAAACAGGAAAAACAACTAAATTTAAAATCAAATAAAAAATTCTGTAATTATTATAGCAAAACAAATAAATGACAATTTAGGATTAAAACCAGTCCATTACAATTAATAAAGATAAGTTAAATTTAAACTCGTAATCAAGGATAAAATAAAAACGTTATTATATCTTAACCCAACTATATATATTTACTATTACTTAAGTATAAATTTTTTATACCAATATATATACATAAGTGAATCTAAATGGCAGGACCAGTTTCTTTTGTAATATGAAGTTCGAACTTAGGGAACAGTTTTATTAGCCTTAGGGCTTAAGATACTTATATTGTATTAATATTTAAGACCAAAGAAAAATGAACTTGAATATATTTTGGAATTTTTTATGAATGAATTTTAAAATGTTTTGCTAATAATTTAATTCGGCTATAAAGGTAGGTATCGAGTGGTGATGCATAAAAGGGGTAGCCTTTGGAATGTCAACGGTTACCATGGTTTAGGGGAGGGTATATTTAATCGTAGGCAATAACACCTTGTCCTACAGGGAAGAAACGGCAGGTTAGTTTAATACACTGACACAAAAGTTGTATTGTGTCGCTTTCACTATTATTCCAACGTACCACCGCCCAGGCCCGACGAGCCATAGCCGTGCATATTTGCCTAAGTTGTCAGTGTGGTAGTAATAGTGAAGCTAACATGTCCATCGTTTAGTCAGTCTGGCCATCTGCCAGCTGAGCAACACAGGGTAAGGGTAAGAATATTTAGAACCTTGGTGTGAAACGGGACCGCGATGAATTTGTTAAACGGTACACACTATTCTTTTTAATTTAATGAGAACCCCAAAAAAAAAATTGATTATAGACAATGAACCTGGGTTTAATTCAGCTCTTTTTAAAGATTTTCTAGAGAAAACAAACGTGGAATATCATTTTACTACTCCTTATCGTCACACAGGAAATTCAGACGTTGAAAGATTTCACAGTAGCCTTAATGAGAATATAAGGATTTTAAGAAAAAGAGAGGAAACATCTGACATAGTTTATAACATAGATTTGCCTACCCAAGCAAATTTTATTTATAATAATACCCTCCATCTAACAACTCGGAGAAAACCAATAGAAATTCATTTTCAAAACAATTCTGTAGAAAACCAAAAAATTAGCGAAATAATTGAGTTGAGAAAAAGGAAAAATGTAGCATACCTTAATAGGAATCAAAGGGATCCGCCAGTAAACGAAAACTTCAAAAAAGATATTAGGGCGCATAAAACAGATACTAGGCATGAAAAGATAACTTTAGAAAAAATTACTGACAAAAGATATAGAAATAAAACTCAAAATGTTTATAAAGATCAATTAATTCGAGCCAAAAATACTTTCAGCTCAATGGAGGTTTTGGTTGACCATAGCGATGAACAATTAGCAAAACTTTCAAATTTATGTAAATCAGAAACAAAGAAAAATTATTTAGAATACATAAATGTCAATAATGAAAAAGTTTATGAAAAACATAAAAATGATAATAGCGACTAAAAACAGAAATATACTTTTAATAATTCAAATTCCTGAACTTACCCAAGAATCATATAACTCCTTATATATCCAACCAATCCCAAATAATAATAATTTAGAATTAGGACAAAATGAAAAAAGATATATTTCAAAAGATAATAAAATATATTTTGAAACTAATTTTAAGAACAACCTTACTGCTTTAAAAGATAATTGTATTGAAAATGCTTATTCCACATATACAGAAACGATGACTTATTAATGTTTTGGGAACGGGATTAAAATATTTATCCGGTACAATGGACAACGAGGACAGACTAGAAATTGAAAATAGGTTTAGAACGATGGAAACTTATACCCATAATACAATTGAACAATCCAATAGTCAAATTAATATAAACCAACATTTTGATGACCAGTTGACCAAATTATCTAAAATGTATGAAATAGAAAAGATGTATTTAGAATACGCAACGATTAATTATGCGAATGAGAAGGATAAATTAGAAATACAAAAGACAAAGGTCACCTTCCAGATAGCAAAACTAGAAAAGATAATTGACAAGGTTGAAGGAATCCTTATGACATCAAGTTTAGATCTTCTTAGCCAAAATATATTAACTGATGAGGAAATAGAAGAGCATGACATAACTTTTGAAAAGTTGCAAAATATTAGAATAGCCATAGCAACAAACGAACGAAATATCCTGATTATAATCCAAATTCCCCAAGTAACACCTGAATTTTATGAAACCCTATTTATCCAACCAATTACAAATAACAAAAACTTAGAGTTAAGTGAAAAATTGTATACATATATCACAAAAGATAATATTATATATTTTGGAACCAATCATAAGAAGAGTTTAACCATGATTAAAGATAACTGTATTGAAAATATACTAAATTATAAAAAGATGCAATGTAATTATCGGAAAAATCCATTTATAAATGTAATAGAAGTAAATTCCAATTTGATTTTTGCCATAAATATGAATAATGTAACTGTAAACCAAACCTGTAATCAAATTCCTATAACTTTAACTGGGCATTATCTTATAAAAGTTGAAGAATGTAAAATTAAGATTCTTGGAAAATGGTATGATAGAAAATCATACGGTAAAAGTATAATAATACCTAATTTTCCTAAAGAAATACAGATAAATTTTGAAGAAGAATTACCAATAAAAAACTTAACTTACCAGCACATTAGAAATATAAAATACATAGAAGAATTAAAATACAATCAAAAAACAAATAACATAGCCTTTTATATTGTAATCGTAATTGCAACAATTCTAATCATTGGGTACCTAATAATTAAATTCAAATCTAAAAAAACAATAAATGAAACTATTATATCGTTTCCCAAATGTCATTCAGAAATTGGAAACCAATCTTCGTCGGGGGGAGTTTTACCCAACGACATAATTATGACCAAATATCCAGTCGTAATATGAATACCCTGTGATTCTAATTCTTGAAATACGAATCGCAAGTAATTATTTATGTTTCTAATTAATAATTACTCACACCATACTTACACCTCTTGTAATATGAGTGAATGTAATATGATTGAAATAAAAACAATATTGTGTAGGTTTTATTTTTAGTAAGTTTTATTTTTTATCATCATTTGTTTATATTCAATATAAGCCAAAAGCCAAATTGAATATAACCAACTGCAATTAGTTTAGTAGTCTTTTGAAAGTAGTCTTTAAGGAACAATCTTTTAAGACTCAAGTCTTAAAACTCAAATAATAATAATAACGGTTAAAATAGAATAAAATTTTTAATCGTTTTATTAAAATTTATGTTCGTACATATGAATATAGTACATATATAGTATACGTATATATTTTGTGCATAAAATTTCTACTAATTAATCTTTTTCCACACGGTTCTTCCATGAATGGTTGATATACTATTAGGTATGTTCTAGGCTTAGACTCGAATTGAAAACGAAAAATTTTTTGAATCCGCATAAGTCATAAATTGGTGTTCTCAAATCCGCATGTTTTTGTGTATTCGAAGTTTTTGTTCGAAAAAACTTTTGTTGAACTAAAGATCGCTAATTTGCGAACCGAAGCATGATAGCAATGTCTAATATTTTTTAAAAATCGTGAAAGCTGTAAAGAATCACAAAAAAAAATCGCTAAAATGGCTAAAATTCTCGAAAAATTGCAAACTTTTAAACAAACACTAAAATTTATTTGAAATCTCTAAATGAGTTAAAATAACAAAATGTCGGAAAATAACAAAAAAAAAATTGGAAAATAGCGAAAATTCGCGAAAATTTTTAATATTTCAAACCAGCCATAAAATTGATTTAAAGTCCCTAAAACTATAAGGAATGGCAAAAAATCGGTAAAAATTGCTAAATTCAAGGAAATTCGCAAAAATTTGCTAACAGCGGCATGATAGCAAAGTCAACTATTTATTATAAATCGTTAAAGCTGTAAAGAATCAGAAAACTTACACGACCAAATCGCTTATATCGCGAACATGGCTAAAATTCGCGAAAAATTGCAAAATTTTAAACAAACCCAAAAACTAAGAGATCGCTAAATCGATTAAAGAAACAAATTGTCTGAAAATAACATAAAAATCGTTGGTATACTTATGTACATCAAAATCAATGAAAAAGTCGACTTTAAATTTAGTGTTAGTAAGGGCTTTTTGCGTTTTAGATAACGATATATTTTTGATTAAATTGGATTAAGAAGATTTTAAGCTAAAAGCAATATTAATTTTTTTGTTAAAAATGTTATCACATATTACAATTAAAGTCGATTCGGTTTACTTTCACCAATGCATATCTACTCTAATTGAAAACGAATAAAAACATGTGGATGTGAAATACAGAACACCAATAATGCTAAAGTAATCCACTTTCGAGTGGATTCGGATTCTAGAACACACCCGTATATTTATTTATCAATGAAAGAAGTGTAAAAAGTACAACAATGACAATGTAAAGAAGTTTCCACCGAGCTAAAAAATCTGCAATGTTAAACCAAAAATCTGCAAATCTGCATTTTGACATTTTTGGGGATAAAATCTTCAAAATGCAGATAAATCTGCCCTTCTGGCATCGCTGAGTACGGATGATAAATGACATTTTCTAAATTGTACTTAATGAAGTAAAAAATTGTACTTTTTTGACCCTTATTGTACTAAAAATATTTTTTACTAGTTTTATTATTAAAATAACAGAAAATGTACGAACATATGTACATTAAAACTCACTTGTACTATACTTTTATACATACGTATTTGAAATACATCTTTGGAAATTAACAAAAAACCATTAAGTTCATATGTAATAAGGAATTAAGACGATGCTTTTTTATCTGGCTTCTTTAAAGTTGGTAGTGGAACAGGGTATTTTTTTAAATTCCTCTAACTCCCACTGGAGTGTAGGGCGCCAAAGTGGAATAGGGTATAAATACGTTGCACCCAGTAATAACCCCAAAAGGTATTGTCTAAGGGCCCTTATGCGACCTATGCACGCTGTAACTGGTCGTACAATTGAGTTGAAAAGACCAGTTGATCGTTCGCAGTATATGTAAAATTTTTTAACCAACTTTTCATTAAGCTTTATTAAGAAATTATTTTTATAAAGGCAACATGAGTACTGATTTTTTTTAGCACTAGTGGCGATAAATGAATTGGAGTTAGAAAAGGAGTAAGAAAAGAAATTAAATAATAGTTCCGGTAGTTTTTGTATTCTTTACTAAATTGTGCATTGGAATTTCGTATTAGTTTTTTAAAATATTGTTTGCTTTGCACGCTGCTGCTTTCAAAACGTTAGAATGGAAATTAAAAACGAAGGAAAAATCGCCAGCAAACGTACCAATTTAAAAGCTCAAATCAAACTGATTTATTATTCGACCGATGACCAACCGCACCTCTAACGTAACAAATGGTTGTAAAACTTGATCGAATTGTACAACAAGCCGCAACATGTAGCGCCACAATACTTTAAGAAATCAAGCTTAAAAGTTTTCGTTTATTTATAGCAACAAGATTGATGACTGTAGTATATATTTTGTCTGAATTAAATTTGATGCAATATTCACGAAAAGACGGTCTCTTCGCTTTGTTTTAATCATATTTTGCTACGAAAAATTCCATTCCATATTCGCTGACGAATGTTGTGTAGACAATATGTCTTTGGCAATTCATCTGATATTTGGAAATTTTTAAATTGTACTAAATATGTCATTGGAGTACTTCAGTACTTTTGCAAAGCAAATTGTACTGAAAAAAGTACAATTGTACTGACTTTATCATCCCTGACGGGAATGCTTTTCGTTCAAATTGGGATACCGAGGGATCCAAAAGTAGAGTAAAGAAACAGAGCTATAATAATACATATTTATTAAAAATATATATGTAAGTATATGTTTTGTATATAATACATATGTATATATTTTATTCGACCTTAATTATTTTCAAGTATTAATAAATTGTCCAGCTTTAAAAAACTTTAAATGTTTATTCGAACCAATAAAGAAGGCACTCAAAGAAGCGCCGAAATTTTGGGTAGAATAAACATTCAAAGTTTAAAAAAAAGACATCAGCTCGACAATTTATTAATATGTACATATGTACTTGATAAATATGTTTTTTTTTTATTGACAGCGCTAAAAAGGTCGGACATTTTTGATTGTATATAACACGGCGTTTACATTTGCCAGTACTTGCAAGACAGTATGAACCAGTGTTCGAAAATAATACTATGTTCATACGACGATAGAAACGACTGGTTTCGCTCTCTGAAACTAGATTGCCAAACATGCTGTTCATACGATTTATTCCTGTTTCATTTTGACATTTTTTTGTGTTGTTAGTGTGATTTTTTTTTTAAATAGATAAAAAAGTAAATAAAACTATGTTGCGGGTTAAATCTATTAAAATGACAAATGTCATAAAATTTATTTTTTGTTGTAGTTTGATTGGGACAAATCAACGCAATGATCTGGACGAAACCCCAAAACACAACAATGGGTAGTACACTCTGCCGGACACATGAAACACATTTTTTCTTTTGTTTCGCCTAGGTAGGAGGAGGATATTGACAACGGCGAGGAATTTTACACAAACAAAAGGTGGTAGTTTTTTGTACGGGTGTGGATGTAGCAGTTACTGGGGTTTGGTGCGTTTTATTGTTTTTTTGTGTTTGGAGAACACACTAATTAAATAACATTTTTCATTTGTGTTCGTATTCTTTCGTTGGCAAAGGGCAATAAACAATCAGTATTTAAAAATAAAAAAACCAACGAATGTTTTTTTTGTGTTTTTAGGTACTGCTGGGCAGGCTGAAAAAAAGGAAAATGTTAGTATTAGTTTTTTTTGCAAATAAAAATACCTAAAGGAACGATACATATTTATACTCACGTGTAGTTTCTTATCCAGTATCCATAAATGTATTTACGATGTCCCAAAAACCTGAAAATAAAGAAGAAAATTGAAAATAAAATTATTAATTGGTACTCACGTGTATTTTTTTTTGTGATGGCGACCGATGATCAATGAACATATGTTTGTGTGTGGGCATGCTCAAGCGTAGTGTAAAAACGTATGTTGGAAAATCAACCGCAAAAACTACATTGAGGTGGCAACGCGGGTAAAAATGTAGTAAAATAGTGCAGAGCAGGGCATAGTAAAATTTTTGCAGGGCTGTATTTTTCATTCAAAAGTGAAAAATAATATTCAAAATATAATTTATTAAAATTTATGAATGAATGGAATTTCCTTGTGAAATTTTATGAACGCCTGGTAAGCAAACTGGTTGAGGTAAAGGAGTTATAGATTTTATGGTCTATTTATTATATAGGTAAATAAATGTTTGTGTCTGGTATTAAAGCCGCGGTATTTTAAAGATTTTTAATATTCGGGCATTGCTATGAATATCTTAAAATAAATAGAACATTTTTCAGAAGCGCAAAAATTTAAGTAAATTTTGTTTGTAGTATATAGTTTTGGTACAGAAAGTTAAAAGGCGCCAAGAGGTTTTTTTTGAAATAGATATTTTTAATATATACACAGAGGCGCGAATAAAGAAAGTATATTATATAAATATATTTAGTATTTTTGTAGTAATAGGAGAGGCGCCAAGAGAAAAATTAGGTGCAGATTTTTGGGGAGATTTTGTAGTCTGATTTGGAAGTTTAAATGAGAATCTTGGAAAATACCGCCAAAGGGCTAAGACGAGTAGGGTATTTAAATAAACAAAATAAGAGAGCTAATTTTATTAGTAAACTTATTGTGCAGTGAGACAGACAGTCGAGTGAAAAGTAAAAGCTGGTTGAAGTGCCTGAAAAGTAAACAAATATTTAGTGTTTTTGTGCGGTGTTAAAAGTAGCTGCAACAGTAGAGGAAAAGGGGGAACAAATCCCAGATTTTTAATTGAAAATTTAAAATAAAAAAATTACAAAAAAAAAACGTAAGTTAGTACAAAATTGAAGGTGTTAATAATAAAATTAAGTTTTCATTTATGAAGTTTGTAATAAAGTTTTAGATTTGTTAAAGATTTATAAATCAGATTGTTAAGGCAAATTGATACATAAATGGTTAATAAATCTGGATATTTTATTATGAAAAGACCATTGAAATAAGAAAGAAACAAAAACTGAAATAAATGAAAATTTGTTGAGGATAGTTAAAAAGGTAGTGTAATAATAAAATATTATTACATGTTTCTTTTCATAGCTGGCTATACTCTGTTTTATTGGAATTGGCTAGCTTGAACAATCGGATGAATTTTCCCCACACCACATATGAGGCATAGCCAGGTAACCAGTTTTATTTTATTTGTATTTATATGCGTATCCAAGTGAGTTTTGGTCAGTAATTTGAAAAATATTGAAGAAAGGCCATTTTCCAAACTGCATAAAAACCCAAAGTTGTGAACATTGCTCTATAGTGTTAAAGATTCATACAAACCATTTTTATATTCTGGATTAAAAGAAGAAAATAGTCAAGTGTATGTAAAATTATTAATTTTTATTTATGTATGTATTGCCATATAAGTATTTACATGCCAACAAATAAGATAAGCAAAACAAGGCAATACTAGATTGAGCTTATGTTAAAAAATTGAATTTTTAAAAACATAGGAAAAAATAGATAGAGCAAAAGGAAAAAATTATATAAAAAAAGAGAAAACATAAAAAAAAAAAAAAAAATATTTAAAAAGAGGAAAACGTAAAAAAAGCATTAAAATAAAAAAAAAAATAGAAATTGGAATAAATAAAAAAAAAATATTGAAATTAATAATAAAAACAGATTGGATAAAATAATACAAAATAATATAGGTTATAAGATAGTACAAAGGAAAAAAAAAGAAAAGAGAACATTAAAATTAAAATTTAAATATTGAATTGAATAAAAAAAAAAAAAATAGAGGAAATTAGTATAGTTTATAAGCTTATATATATAAAAAAAAAAAGAAAGAATTTATAAGAGTATATTTAATTTAGAGTTGAGATTTAATTGTGAAGAAAATAGTGTGTCCTTGTTTAGCAATCAAGAAAAAAAAAACAGCCTAGAAAAGAAAAAAAAATCAAAATTAATTTGTATATAGATTATATGAGTTGAAAGGAAAATATAATAACATATAGAGTTCCAAGATTAGTGCTCAAATTAGGTGCGGAAATTATTAGAGAAAAGAAATATAAGAAATAGAAATATAGTGGACTTCAGGGAGCTCCTTTAAGTTTTAGAAATTGTAAATTAGTAGAAACATCGAGATTTAAGAAAATTAAATAGATTTAATAATTTGAGCTCTGAATAGGAAACAATATATGAATTAAATTATAGAATTTGTTGCTTTGAGCTTAACACATATACGAATATATATACAAATTAAGTTAGAAAAGAAATATTTTTTGAATTTATAATAAAGAAATAACGGCTGGAAAGTAAAGAAATTAGGGTTAGATTATTATTATATTATTTTAGTAGTATAATTTATGTTAGTAGAATTATAAAATATAAGGAATTATAAATTTGGTAATTTATATTTTTTGAATTTTATAAAAATGAATAAATTTTGTTTTGATTAAGTTATTTACAGTATAAAAATGATGGCTTAATTAATTGAGGTTTGGGCAATGGTAGACCGGTAAGTAAAAGTAGGGTCAGGTGGATTTTGGGGTCGAAAAATAAAAAAATGTTTTGGACGATTTTTTTCGGCTAGGTTGGGAGGGCAAATAATGAGACCAACATCTGTCTCATCGTGATGATTCGTGTGTTTGTGGAAATATGTTGTTGTAGTTTCAGTTTTGATGTGTTTATTTTTATTTTTTTTTGTGTTCGGGTACGCGGCAGGCGAGAAGGGTTGGAACCACCTGAGAGTCACAATAGAGAAATAAAAAAAAGAGGAAGCTAGTCGGAAACCTCGCGTGTTCAACCGGCCCGTAACAGAAATGGCGCCCAAACGTAACAGAAATGGCGCCCAATCCAAATAAAATAACTCAGAATACTTTTTCCAACAATCAAGTATCCTGAGCTATTGTGACATATAATATGTAGAAACAGCGATACATATAGAGGAAAATAACACACCTTCAGTACTTCAAACTTCCAGTTTTAGATTTTCGATTTTATTCATATAGCCGCCTAAGGGAATAAAAAGTTAGAGTGTTGTATATAATTAAAATTCGACAAATTGATAATTGGATAGTAGAATATTAAGACTTACGGGATTGAACTGCCTTAGCTTAGTGAAGCATTAGAATTCCTAATGGTAGGGTGTTTAGTTTCGAGTCACTTTCAATTTTTTTTGTGTAATATTATAATTTATAATGCAGGATCAATGACAGTACAGCAACGGGTATCATTCAATAACCTCTCGTGCTCTGTTAGAAAACGAGGTTAGTTGTATTGAATGTTATTTGATGTCAATCGTAGCTCACTTTGTAACCATTACAGGGGAAAGTACGATCGATCATACTGTTAATGATCTCATTTTTATTTTAATTTACGTTTCCACAAACAACAAGAATCCGTCAGTAAAATTATATACCGCCTTGACATACGAATCCGTCTACCATTGCCAACCTGTAAAAAGATAATTTTTTTTTATTAATCAAAACAAATTTTAAATATATTTAATTTTTTTTTAAATTTTATTATTTTTCTTCATATTTATTTATTTATTTTTATATTTTTTATTGGATTATTTATTATTTTTTTATCAATTTATTTTATTATATTTTAATATTTCTTTTTATCTACAACTATTATTTTTTTTTTATATTTAATTTTCTTTTTTTTTGGTAGCTTGAATTTTTTTTGTTATTACATGCATGAATTATTTTATTTATAGTTTGTTTAGCTTAAATTTTTTTTTATACGTACATACTTGAATTTATTTTTTTTTTGAATTCTACCAATATTTTTTTAGTTATTTCATTTCTTTTATTACATACATATGTACGTGAATTTTTTTCTACAGAATTTTACCATATTTATTATTTTTTTTAAAGTTTTTTTTCTTCATTATTTTAAACTCGTTTTACTATCAGTAAAGTCTTGAATTTTTTTTAATTGTCTTAATACATACATATGTAAGATCTTAAATCGGAAATCTGCGGTAGTAACTTGCTGTAGGGTATGAACAATAGTCCGCCTGAAACTAGATCGCGGAAAAGAATAAGACAGGTGCAGTTTGACCTTAATAGATCGTCACCTCACGTGTTAGAAAAAATTTGCAAACCTAATACGCCCAAAACTAATATAGCTATAGAGATGGCCGAGGGGAATCAGAATAGCGACCAAATTAGGGATTTGTCGAAAACTATTATTTCTAGTACTCCGAATATGCCACAGGGTGTTAACGTTTTGAGTGATTTATTAGCACAGGGTACTAGTAGACAGCCTAATCAATCTATTAGTGTAGAAAGAATAGAAGAGTCTGTAAAACAATTAGTTGAGCAGAATATGAATTCACAAATAGCCGATATCAAGAACACTATGGCTCAATTGACATCGACTATTAGTAGGCTCAGCATTGTGGTGCAGCAGACGCAAAAAGAAAATTATAAATTGATGGCGAACTTACCAAATGTATCCAAAAGTTCAAACGAAGCACAACAACCAATGGATATATCGGGCATGCAACAACAACCGTCCCACTCCTCTAGAGCTTCGTCAGTGTGTAGTGATGAACACAGAAACTACAACCGACCGCGTATTGATAAGTGGGGACTAGAGTTTAATGGCGACAGTAATAAACTGGCTGTCGAAGATTTTGTCTTTCGACTTGAACGTCTCCAGAGTCAATATGGGGTGTCATGGAAAGAAGTGCTTGATAATTTCCATCTTCTAGTGAAAGGTGCTGCAGAGAAGTGGTATTGGTTGTTTATTCAGACCAACTATGTATCTGAATGGTCCACCTTGAAATCTGCATTACTGAAACAGTATCAAGCTACTCGATCAAGTTTTGAATTGATGAGAGACATGGTCGAAAGAAAACAGCTGCCAGGTGAATCAATAGATGATTTTTTCTTTGCCATGACACAGTTTAGATCACGTCTGACCATTTCAATGCCAGAGGCTGAAATGATTAAAATGTTAAAAAAGAATATAAGGGAGGCAATAGGAAGAATAGTTTACCCAATGACTGTATCATCTGTAGAGGAGCTTAGAATGTGTTGTCTAGATGCAGAAAAAACTTTTCTGAGAAAAGAGGTGAGACCACAACCGGCAGTAAATCGTTATGTGAGGCACGTTAGTGAAGTTTATAAGGAACCGCAAGAAATCCCACAAATAGTGGACGTTGACTGTGAAGAGTTAGCGGCAGTAAACTTACGGACCTCAAGCAATTCGGCACCGAATACATCCCTTATCTGCTGGAACTGCCGCCAAAACGGGCACATGTTCATGGATTGTCCAGCCGATCAGAGGACAATTTTTTGCTACAGGTGTGGTAAGCCAGACACAATAGCCCCAAACTGCGACAACTGCAGAAATAGAAATTTTGTCAGGAACGAGGGGAAGGCGGGGAACCATCGTTCAACACAGAACCCGCAATAGAACCTGAAAAAAGTAAAGAAATAATTAATTTAGCAAAAGAAACCAAACATTTTAACAAATTTATACCACAACAAAAGCATTTATATACCCTGGAAGAAAGACAACAAAATTATGAAATAGTAAAAAACCGAATATTCAATTCAGAAATGTATGTAAGAAGGCCAGCAATAACAAGAAGAATTAAAAAATTAAGACAAAAATTTGCAGAGAAAAAGCGGAACAGAAAACTGGCGATTGAAGCAATAAAAACTGCAGATAATAAATCAGCTGATCCTAGGCCATATGCTGAGTTTGCTATGGGAAATGTCAAAATAACAGGTCTACTTGATACTGGTGCTTCTGTGAGTATTCTGGGAAAAGGATGCAGGGAAATAGTAGAAAGTCTAGATTTAGCTATATCACCCATTTTTTCAATTATCACTACCGCTAGTGGACAGGAGCAAAGACTGTTAGGTAAAATAACAACTGAAGTAGAATATGATAATAAAACTAATAGGATGACGTTTTACTTATGTCCTGATCTAGAGCAGCCTGCCTACCTTGGCGTAGATTTTTGGAGGATTTTTCAACTTGCGCCGGAAATAATAAAGGTTTCAGAAATGAATGTAGAAAAGATTATTGAGGAATATAAATCGGAAAATCATAAGTCAGATCCCCACGATTTAACTGAGACACAAAAAGTAGAACTAGAAAAAGTAGTGAAAATGTTTCCATCTTTTGAGGAACATGGTCTAGGATGCACGTCGATAGAAAAACACTCTATAAAACTAGTAGAAGGAGCAGAACCGGTAAAAGATAGATATTATCCAATTTCACCAGCGGTGCAGGAAATAGTTTATAGAGAAATTGATAGCATGCTAGAACTTAACGTGATAGAAGAAAGCGAAAGTCCGTGGAGTAATAGGACAACGGTCGTTAGGAAACCGGGTAAAAATAGGTTTTGCCTAGATGCCAGAAAGCTAAATAAAGTTACTATTAAGGATGCCTATCCACTGCAGAATATCGACGGGATATTAAGTAGAATAGACGAAACCTACTATATTAGCAGTGTAGACTTAAAATTCGCGTTTTGGCAGATAGAATTAGATGAAGAAAGTAAACCTTATACCGCGTTCACTGTAGCAGGCCGTCCACTCTACCAATTTCGCGTAATGCCCTTCGGCCTATGCAATGCGGCTCAAAGACTTTGTAGGCTGATGGACAAAGTTATTCCACAAAGGCTAAAGGAAAACGTTTTCATATACTTAGACGACCTGCTTGTTATCTCGGATAGTTTTGAAAAACACCTAGATCTATTAAAAGATGTAGCTCAGTGTCTTAAAAACGCAAATTTAACAATTGGTTTGAAAAAATCACAATTTTGTTTCAAGCAACTTAAATATCTAGGATTTATAATTGGAGGTGGAATGTTAAAGACTGACCCTGAAAAAATTAAGGCAATAAAAGAAATTAGAATACCAAAGACCCCAAGAGAAGTCCGAAGTTTTTTAGGAACAGCTGGCTGGTATCGTAGGTTTATCAAAGATTTTTCTACGATATCTGCGCCTTTAACTGATACCTTAAAGAAATCCAGCAAATTTGTAATGACACCTGAATCTATATCTGCCTTTGAAAATCTAAAAAAAGCTTTAACCTCAGCTCCAGTTTTGAGGCATGCTGATTTTTCAAAAAGATTTTTTATACAGTGTGATGCTTGCGATTATGGCATAGGTGCAGTTTTGTACCAATTAAATAGCAATAATGAAGAGCATCCAATTGCGTTTTACTCTCAAAAGTTAAATCCCTGTCAAAGAAATTACAGCGTGACGGAGAAAGAATGCCTAGCAGCAGTAATAGCTGTAAAGAAATTTCGCCCATATGTAGAGATGATGCCGTTCACGATTGTCACAGACCACGCCAGCCTCAAATGGCTGATGTCTTTAAAAGACTTAACAGGTAGATTAGCTCGTTGGTCATTGCAACTTCAGGCTTTTGATTTCGAAATCATGCATAGAAAAGGATCTGAAAATACTGTAGCTGATATGCTATCACGGCTACCAGAAGAAAGCGTTGAAGAAATAAATCTAGAAGATCTTTTTGATTTTGAAACAACCGAATTTCAAAGTGACGAATATTTGGAGCTAATAAAAGATATACAAAGTAATGAACAACAACTACCAGACCTGAAAGTAGACAACGGAATGGTTTTCAAAAAAATGGCGTTTGAGCGAGAAGAAAATGATGAAGAATGTAAATGGAAACTGTGGATACCACCAAATATAACGCAACCGCTTATAGAGAAAGCACACTCAACCCTAACAACATCACATGGGGGAGTAGCCAAAACTATCGAAAGATTGAAAAGGCACTTTTACTGGCCCAAAATGGCGTTTCAGGTTAAAACGTTTATAAGAAATTGTCAAATATGTAAAGAAACCAAACCTACCAATCAAAACCTAAGGCCAGAAATAGGTAATCAAGTTGTCACAGAAAGGCCCTTTCAAAAGCTTTACATAGACTTTATGGGTAAATACCCTAGATCTAAAAGCGGAAATTGTTATATTTTTGTGGTAGTCGACCACTTTACAAAATTCACGTTTCTAAAAGCAATGAGAGAGGCATCAACACAAAATGTTATTGATTTTCTTGTTCAAGAAATTTTCTACAAGTTTGGCGTGCCAGAAATAATTCATAGCGACAATGGAGCACAATTCATATCCAAAAATTTTGAAAACCTGATAAAAACGTATAAAATAAATCATATCAAAACAGCAGTATATTCCCCACAAAGTAACGCAAGCGAAAGAGTAAACCAGTCAGTCTTGTCAGCAATCAGAGCTTATTTAAAAGAAGATCACCGAGATTGGGACCTATACCTATCTGAAATAGAATGTGCCTTACGAACAGCAGTTCACTCAGCTACAGGCTTTACACCGTTTGTCGCCCTATTCGGATACCATATGTATTCCAGCGGAAGTGATTACAAACTAAGCAGAAAGCTACAGTCACTTACAGATCATCAAATAGCAAACTTAGACCGAAACGATAAACTTGAGATAATTAGGCAACAAATAAAAGATAACATGCGAAAAGCCTACGAGAAAAGTGCTGAAAGGTACAATAACCGAGCTCGTAAGGTAACTTTTGTTTCAGGCCAAGAAGTTTATCGCCGAAATAACACGTTAAGTGACTTTGCAAAAAACCGAAACGCGAAATTTTGCAGAAAATTTTTAAAGTGTAGGGTGGTTCGGCCTGTACGGAACAACATGTATGAGCTGGAAACATTACAGGGCAAATCAGTAGGAATGTACCACGTAAAAGATATTAAGGTTTGATGGCATCGGCCAGAAAAATAAAAATGTGCAATACTAACGAATAGGCTCTATTTGTGAAACACTATAGTAGGTATTTATACTTAGAATTAGCAAATCCATTTTTTTTACATACCATAGCAGTGCAATATAATTTAGGTAGCCGCAATAAAAAGTGTACAAATCTGTGATCCAATTTAATTATAATTTTCCTTGACCAAAGAAATGTATGTTGTGATGTCCAGTTTTTTTTTACATTTTTTATTTTCGTTTTTATACACGATGATTTTAGGGAAAGTGCAATATTTGAAATATTTTCAATGTTGTGCAATCAATATGATCTCTTGTATTTTGACGAATCTAAAAAGAAGAAAAAAAGAAATCACAAAGTACATATTCTTAAAATGAATGAATCACAAGAATATACTTCCCGTGAGGTAACCAACGGCTGAGCTGGTTATGCATCCTAAGACATCTCTCAAAGCTTTGTCAAAAAAAGATTTGTAGAGATGTGTGATGACAGCTAGACAATAATTCTAATAAGGAAAATAATCAATAGAGGCGTTACCCTATAATTAAGACGCGGTTTGTAGAAACTTAGATTTTTAATAAAAGTTTTTTTTGCCTCAAAACAAAGGTTTTGTGGGCGTTCGATATTATATATATATGTACATAAAAGCACATAATTGTGCCATACTGGCTAAAAACCAGTAACACGAAATTTAATTATTAAAAATGGGTTGCCTCTACTAATTTTTTTCTTACCACAGTAAAAATTTAGGAAGAGAGCTATTGTCTAGTCATCATCAAAGCGGGGATAGATTTTACCAAGTTGCGATCAGTATCGATGATTATAAATGCGAGGTTTCCTGGGGAAGAAAAATATATTAAATTATTTTGTGGCTATGAAATAAGACATATTTTATACTTACATTTTAAGTGTATTGCCCGGCTAATTCGTGAGTAGAGTATGAGACTCTTAATGTCAGGGTCGTGAGAGTTCCCCACGTTGGGCTTCTGTGGTGCGAATGTTTAACCGCACACCGTTCCTTCTGGCTAACAACAACCAGCAGCACCGGAGTTTTGTTGCGGGTTAAATCTATTAAAATGACAAATGTCATAAAATTTATTTTTTGTTGTAGTTTGATTGGGACAAATCAACGCAATGATCTGGACGAAACCCCAAAACACAACAATGGGTAGTACACTCTGCCGGACACATGAAACACATTTTTTCTTTTGTTTCGCCTAGGTAGGAGGAGGATATTGACAACGGCGAGGAATTTTACACAAACAAAAGGTGGTAGTTTTTTGTACGGGTGTGGATGTAGCAGTTACTGGGGTTTGGTGCGTTTTATTGTTTTTTTGTGTTTGGAGAACACACTAATTAAATAACATTTTTCATTTGTGTTCGTATTCTTTCGTTGGCAAAGGGCAATAAACAATCAGTATTTAAAAATAAAAAAACCAACGAATGTTTTTTTTGTGTTTTTAGGTACTGCTGGGCAGGCTGAAAAAAAGGAAAATGTTAGTATTAGTTTTTTTTGCAAATAAAAATACCTAAAGGAACGATACATATTTATACTCACGTGTAGTTTCTTATCCAGTATCCATAAATGTATTTACGATGTCCCAAAAACCTGAAAATAAAGAAGAAAATTGAAAATAAAATTATTAATTGGTACTCACGTGTATTTTTTTTTGTGATGGCGACCGATGATCAATGAACATATGTTTGTGTGTGGGCATGCTCAAGCGTAGTGTAAAAACGTATGTTGGAAAATCAACCGCAAAAACTACATTGAGGTGGCAACGCGGGTAAAAATGTAGTAAAATAGTGCAGAGCAGGGCATAGTAAAATTTTTGCAGGGCTGTATTTTTCATTCAAAAGTGAAAAATAATATTCAAAATATAATTTATTAAAATTTATGAATGAATGGAATTTCCTTGTGAAATTTTATGAACGCCTGGTAAGCAAACTGGTTGAGGTAAAGGAGTTATAGATTTTATGGTCTATTTATTATATAGGTAAATAAATGTTTGTGTCTGGTATTAAAGCCGCGGTATTTTAAAGATTTTTAATATTCGGGCATTGCTATGAATATCTTAAAATAAATAGAACATTTTTCAGAAGCGCAAAAATTTAAGTAAATTTTGTTTGTAGTATATAGTTTTGGTACAGAAAGTTAAAAGGCGCCAAGAGGTTTTTTTTGAAATAGATATTTTTAATATATACACAGAGGCGCGAATAAAGAAAGTATATTATATAAATATATTTAGTATTTTTGTAGTAATAGGAGAGGCGCCAAGAGAAAAATTAGGTGCAGATTTTTGGGGAGATTTTGTAGTCTGATTTGGAAGTTTAAATGAGAATCTTGGAAAATACCGCCAAAGGGCTAAGACGAGTAGGGTATTTAAATAAACAAAATAAGAGAGCTAATTTTATTAGTAAACTTATTGTGCAGTGAGACAGACAGTCGAGTGAAAAGTAAAAGCTGGTTGAAGTGCCTGAAAAGTAAACAAATATTTAGTGTTTTTGTGCGGTGTTAAAAGTAGCTGCAACAGTAGAGGAAAAGGGGGAACAAATCCCAGATTTTTAATTGAAAATTTAAAATAAAAAAATTACAAAAAAAAAACGTAAGTTAGTACAAAATTGAAGGTGTTAATAATAAAATTAAGTTTTCATTTATGAAGTTTGTAATAAAGTTTTAGATTTGTTAAAGATTTATAAATCAGATTGTTAAGGCAAATTGATACATAAATGGTTAATAAATCTGGATATTTTATTATGAAAAGACCATTGAAATAAGAAAGAAACAAAAACTGAAATAAATGAAAATTTGTTGAGGATAGTTAAAAAGGTAGTGTAATAATAAAATATTATTACATGTTTCTTTTCATAGCTGGCTATACTCTGTTTTATTGGAATTGGCTAGCTTGAACAATCGGATGAATTTTCCCCACACCACATATGAGGCATAGCCAGGTAACCAGTTTTATTTTATTTGTATTTATATGCGTATCCAAGTGAGTTTTGGTCAGTAATTTGAAAAATATTGAAGAAAGGCCATTTTCCAAACTGCATAAAAACCCAAAGTTGTGAACATTGCTCTATAGTGTTAAAGATTCATACAAACCATTTTTATATTCTGGATTAAAAGAAGAAAATAGTCAAGTGTATGTAAAATTATTAATTTTTATTTATGTATGTATTGCCATATAAGTATTTACATGCCAACAAATAAGATAAGCAAAACAAGGCAATACTAGATTGAGCTTATGTTAAAAAATTGAATTTTTAAAAACATAGGAAAAAATAGATAGAGCAAAAGGAAAAAATTATATAAAAAAAGAGAAAACATAAAAAAAAAAAAAAAATATTTAAAAAGAGGAAAACGTAAAAAAAGCATTAAAATAAAAAAAAAAATAGAAATTGGAATAAATAAAAAAAAAATATTGAAATTAATAATAAAAACAGATTGGATAAAATAATACAAAATAATATAGGTTATAAGATAGTACAAAGGAAAAAAAAAGAAAAGAGAACATTAAAATTAAAATTTAAATATTGAATTGAATAAAAAAAAAAAAAATAGAGGAAATTAGTATAGTTTATAAGCTTATATATATAAAAAAAAAAAGAAAGAATTTATAAGAGTATATTTAATTTAGAGTTGAGATTTAATTGTGAAGAAAATAGTGTGTCCTTGTTTAGCAATCAAGAAAAAAAAAACAGCCTAGAAAAGAAAAAAAAATCAAAATTAATTTGTATATAGATTATATGAGTTGAAAGGAAAATATAATAACATATAGAGTTCCAAGATTAGTGCTCAAATTAGGTGCGGAAATTATTAGAGAAAAGAAATATAAGAAATAGAAATATAGTGGACTTCAGGGAGCTCCTTTAAGTTTTAGAAATTGTAAATTAGTAGAAACATCGAGATTTAAGAAAATTAAATAGATTTAATAATTTGAGCTCTGAATAGGAAACAATATATGAATTAAATTATAGAATTTGTTGCTTTGAGCTTAACACATATACGAATATATATACAAATTAAGTTAGAAAAGAAATATTTTTTGAATTTATAATAAAGAAATAACGGCTGGAAAGTAAAGAAATTAGGGTTAGATTATTATTATATTATTTTAGTAGTATAATTTATGTTAGTAGAATTATAAAATATAAGGAATTATAAATTTGGTAATTTATATTTTTTGAATTTTATAAAAATGAATAAATTTTGTTTTGATTAAGTTATTTACAGTATAAAAATGATGGCTTAATTAATTGAGGTTTGGGCAATGGTAGACCGGTAAGTAAAAGTAGGGTCAGGTGGATTTTGGGGTCGAAAAATAAAAAAATGTTTTGGACGATTTTTTTCGGCTAGGTTGGGAGGGCAAATAATGAGACCAACATCTGTCTCATCGTGATGATTCGTGTGTTTGTGGAAATATGTTGTTGTAGTTTCAGTTTTGATGTGTTTATTTTTATTTTTTTTTGTGTTCGGGTACGCGGCAGGCGAGAAGGGTTGGAACCACCTGAGAGTCACAATAGAGAAATAAAAAAAAGAGGAAGCTAGTCGGAAACCTCGCGTGTTCAACCGGCCCGTAACAACTAAAGACTATATTATTTAATACTTTTATTATTATTATTAGATTATTATCACTTTATTTTATTAAAAATCTATTTTTATTTTGTTTTTTTCTTTGTTTTGATATTTTTTGAGAGCTAGTTCAGATATACTAGCGATAACTGTTATCAAAATTGGAGATGATAGTACATTTTTCCTGTTTCGCAGCCTGTTTCAAAATGAAACGACCTGTTTCGCTCTCAAAATTTTGTATGGGAAAACAAGTCGTTTCATCATGTTTCGGGCGCGAAACAGGAATAAGAGAGTGAAACACGAATATTGCTGTCCGTGTGAACATGGTATAAACAGTACATTATTTAGCATTCCGCTCACACACCCAGGAACGATATCTATTTTTTTAGTGATTGTGTAGACGAACGCAAACATAAGTACAAAATACTTTTACTAACTTTATAAATGCCTTGCCAAATATTTAAAAAACGCAAGTTTTTCGGTTACGCAGTTATTCGATTTTTTTGTTAAATTTTATGTAAATTCGGACAAAAATGATTAAAACGGGGAACGCATTTAAGCGAGGCCATTTAAGCGGGATTTTGTTCATGTAATTATGTGAAAATTTTGCTTTCCAGCACATTTTGCGCATTTAAGAGGGGTTATCATTTAAGCGGGTTGCATTTAAGCGGGAACTTCTGTATCAGTTGAGTTTGAGATTAGTTAGTTATTATCAAGGCTCAGATTTTTATGCAAATGCATATTTGCTGTCGTCAGTCTGAGATTATCATATGCTAAATATCTTTGCGAATCAAGACATTTGCAGTAAAATGGCATCGATTTGTTAGTGCATATTTTTGCATATTTTCCTTTAAATGCATATTTTTGCATGTATTGCATATTTTTGTTGCATATTTTGAAAAATTGCTTTATTTTTCCATGCACCATGTTGCAGAAGAGTTAAGATTCAACTTCGATGATAATTATTTGATTTCTTATGGGAAAAAATATTTTGTAAAGCACTTTTGCGAGTTGCCGTATATAAAGAGAAGTTTCCCGATTTATGTCTTCCTCCACTGCCTATAAAAACAAGGTGGGAAACGTGGTTAAAAGCAATTATGGTTTATTCTGAAAAATTTTACCAATTCAAAGATGTTGTGGAAGGATTCAACAATGTTGATGCAGTGTCTGTACAAAAATTTTAAATTTACCATATAGTTATAAAAAAAGATCCGTTAATATTTGGGTACTTTTGTGAAATTAAGAAAATCTCATTCATTGAGAAAGCAAATTAAGTTAATTATAAATAAGGTTTATGCTGTGGAGGGTAACTTTTGTTAACAAATTTGTATCAAGTTTGATAAAGTGAAAGAGGAGGTCAATAAAACAAACTGTTGGCATGTTTAATTTGAATTTTTACGACAACAGCGAAAATTAATTAATATATTAATATTAATAAAATTTGTGTTCTTACTTCATTTCATATTTGGAAATATCTATCTAAAGAGCGACTTAATTTACATGATTGTTTTACTTTTGGGTTTTCTTAATATTTTGTGTTTTACTTTATTTTTACTTCTACTTTTGTAGTTATTGTGCCTTTCTTAAGTTTATGACACAGCATTTTTTAAGTTTTTTATGTTCATTTACATAGCTTTTTCTTGTTATTTTTACGTTATTTAATCACTAATAAATGTGTTAAAAAAAATTCAAGTGCATATTTTTTCAATTTTTAGCGCATATTTTTCTATTTTAGGTGAATTTTGTATGCGCATAAAACGCGATTTTAACTGCATTAAAGTCCTGGCCCTAGTTATTATGTACTATATGTCTAATGCGATTATGCGTGTTAATCCCATAATTTATTCCAGATTTTGGCCGTTGGAGTATTTGGATTGATTTGGATTGTTTATTAAAGAATAATTCTCTTTTGGCATTCTTGCATTTAAGTTTAAAAATCGAGTTGGCTTTTTTATAGGCAATTAAGTTATATATGCTAGGATTATCTTTAAAAGTTCTAAAGAGATGTTTTTAATTACCCCGCAGGATTTTTAGATCAGTATTCCACCAGTATGGACATTTTTTCCTATAACCGTTTCTATAATGGGGTATGGAAGAATTTGCCGCTGATATGATGATTTTTTGAAGTTAAGCGGTTTCTTTATTTATATTTGTGGTTAAATTGTTTCGGTGTTTGTTAAAGCGAACTTGCGTAGTACTAGTGTAAGAGGTTGTGGGCAGATTAAATTTTATGTGAGTATGGAAACGATCACTACCCTGAAAGTATTCATCAGTGCGCCATGATAGGAAAGTAGAAATATCAGCTGAGGCTAATGAGAGGTCGACATGTGTAAATGTTGATCTGGTTGAGAAATGAGTAGGCGACCCATCATTTAGAAGTCATATTAGACTGATTCAAGATGCTGTCAATTTTATATCCTCTGTTATTGGTATTTGCTTAGCCCCAAAGAATGGAGTGCCAGTTAAAGACTCCTAATATTAGCGTGTTGCATTTATTATCTGAGAATAAATTGTGTAATTCTGTTGTTGGCAGTATGTTGGCCGGATAAAGATATATAGATATTATTTTTAGTTTAAAACCTATAGATTGAGAAATCGTTGTGTTGATGGATAGCTAGTAGAGTATCCAATTATTCGACTTTTGGTTTTGTTCGAGTAAGGAATTAATTGATTTTTGAATTTTAAAATTGCTCGATTAATCGAATAAAGGTTTAAAATTGTTCGAATTACTCGTGGAATTCAAATAATTTTATTCAATGGGAAAAAAGCAAACACCTCTATTTGAACTCATTTTCGTTTTTTGTTCGACTTTTTTTTGGTTTCGACTACAGTTTTTTAAACCCTGTTAATAGTTTATTTTAGTTTACAATTTTTTCACACACGCTCAAATCTAAAAATGGACTAAAATATGTTTAAAAGTATAAGTAATGAAATAAATGCAAAAGGTCACAACATTTAACTAGTTTTAAGTTTAGAAATCTAATCAAAATATTTTTACATTAAAAAAGTAGAATTTTCTAAGAAATTCGTTATTCGAAATGGGCTATTTTAATTATTCGATCAAAAAATGGCGGAAAAATTACTCGTTGTTCGTACTCTAATAGCTAGTATATTGATGTTGTTCTTGATAAACAAGGCAGGATTAAAATCACGAATCAAAATTTGGAGTTCATGGAGGTTTTTTAAGAGGCCGTTTAAATTCCATTGTATAGGTAAATATCCATGATGATATTAAGTAGAAAGTGGTGGGTGTGGAAAGAATTTTTAGAGATCCATAGGACTAGAAATTTTTAAATTTTGACAGATATTTTATTGTTAAATGGACTTGTTTCCCAATATTCAAATACATATGTACATACATATATTAATGATTTTGGGCTTAAGGGCTCATTTACATAAATACGAAATTCCTTTTGGAGAATATTTTCATTATTTGCTTCTACTTCAATCTGAGGAATTGAGTCGTGATTTTTCCATATAGAATCTTTAATTCTTGTTTACCTCTTTAAGAAACAATATAATTTTTCACAGCCGAATTTAGAAAAAAGTTTGTAGTTTATTATTGCATGGTTTTGTAACATTTTCATATGATGGTATTTAAAATTTCGGCTTTCGACAAAATTAATGTCGAACACCGACTATTGGCCGATTAGCCATTTTTGGCCCATAGAGAAGCCGATTAATCGGTCGGACACAACATATTTATAAATAAAATTAATAACAAAATTTTAGCAACTTCAAGAGATTTGGGGGGGGGGGGGGGGGGTGGGGCAAAATCATTTTGATCTATACAAATATAAATATGTTCATAACGCACTATAAATCATAAACAACAGCCACAACTCAAAATTCAAAAATGTATAGGAGAGGCAGGAAACTGGCTTAAAAAAATGAGACCAATTAGCATCTATAAAAAAAGTTTGTAGGGGGGCCATGTGAAATTATAAACAGATTCTCCCCATTTCTAGTAGGCTTTTGCGATAAAATTTAAAAATCTCATACAAGTTAAGCCATTGAAATTTGTACTGAAAATATTTTTCAAATTGGACTTTCATTTTTTGAGCACCCTGTAACAGTGGCAACAAATATGATACATGGGGTTTTAAAGATAAAGACGTCTTTTACTATTTTTAAAATAAATTTATTACATCAAAAGTTATAATTTTTACAACGGAAAAAGTTAAAACGAGCCAATGTGCGACGTCATGTTCTTGTGAACATAACAACAGATAGTCTGGACGGTGTGTAAGAGGTTTTAAAATCCGCATAACTTCAAACCCGAATAAAAGAAGATTGAATGTATAAAACTTTTGTAACACGAAACAAGTAGTTTTCACTGTAATTTTCTCAATAAAACTTAACATTTTAATTATTAATATGTACTTTGTTTAATTTTATTAATACATACTTTCACTTTATTCTATGTAATTACTTAATTACTCAATTTTTATAAACTAATTGCAATAATTTCGTTTGTGATGGATGTTATTTATTCAATATGCTACAACTAGGGACGGAATAAAGACTTAAAAATTATATTTATATAAAAAAATACCTTAGAATGGTGAGATTCACACATTTGTTTGTTACAATATAAAGAGATTCCTAAATATTTTCAATTAGTGTAAAATATGTTTGGTAAAAAACTGTTACCAAATAAATTTCAATTTTCGTAAAAACCTAAATAGACCATAGGTTAAACATAAAAGCGTATAACTTTGAATAGAATGGCCCCCAATGCTAAAGCTAATACAATTTGCATATCTACTAATGTTTCAATACGATTAGAACCAGCCTTATAAAAGTCCCAGTCAAATATAATATTTGAAGCATCTGATTGACGCCAAGGATTTTCACCATCATCAAAGTACATGGGACAATCATCTCGTTCACGTTCATATTCAATGGCATCAATGGCAACAGCTGCTCCTTCACTGTGATTCCAAGAGGTAACATCTTGATTTAGCTTACAAAATGCGCCCACCGCTGGAATAATATTGATAACAATTTTATAATACATTTGTATCGTTTTGTTAATTACAGTGATTACCTTGTGACATTAAAACTCTATTTAAATCGGCTCTTTGATATACCCAACATCTGTATTTTGATAAAGGATCCAAATCATCATAGGTTATTAAATAGGATTTTAAGTTTTCTTTCCAAAAACCAATACATTTCATGCGATAATCCGGATCACCTTAATTTGCGCAATTTTTATTATTTAGTGGTTTTTATAATTTTTATGTTGAATACTCACTATAAATATCGACAGGTCTACCCAAGTGGTCTACAGATAAACAATAATTTTCATCGACTGCCATTTCCTTTTGATCTGTATCACACACTGATAAATCAGAAATATTTTGCTTGCAGCGTATATCAGGACGTGGACTTAATGTGACACCACCCAAAATTCTTTAAAGGAATAGAAATTAAATTGGGATATCATCCTGGTTATGTTTTTTTACAGTGTAATTTCAAGTATTCAAGTCAAGTATTTTTTTTTTGTCGGTATATCAGGATTGGCATCCGTAGTCTATACTTAACACTAACATCATATTAGTGTTAATGTTAAGCATTTTATGTTAGTTGTAGAAGGCGTGTTATGTAACCATCATACATACTTTAATGTGTGTGAAGATCATAGATGGGGGTAGTGCATTTATTTTGCAGTTTCAACTCACACTTAGTGATATGTTGTGCAATAATATTGCAATCATTTTGTTGATGTTGAGTGATGAATTGAAAATGCAGCCTGACTAAACATGAGTGATAGTTATGTTAAAATATTTTGAACTCAAAAAAAAAAAAAAATTGTTTGATTTGAAAAAAAGCAATCATCAGTTTATTGCAACTTTTTTTTTCTTCACTCATTTGAGTGCAACTAAAATTGTTGCACTAAATTTAAAATCAAAAACTAGTTTTTTCATAATCAAAGCCAATAATTATACCGCTATTGACAAAATTTAATTTTGTTTAATGTTCTTTGCTTATGCATATCCTCCATAAAAATCAAAAACAATGCACATACAAAGTTACATTTTTTAAATTTAATTTACTCTTTTGAATTCTCTAGGGGAAGAGTACAGATTTGTGAAAAGGATTAAACGATTGTGAAATCGATTTTGAGAAGCGATTAATCGGCTTTAAAAATCGAAATGAAATAAAAAAAAAGTCGATCGAAAAGTCGAAAATCGATTTTTGAGTCCATTTACCATTCCCTAAGTCCTAATTTGCACTAGGGCATTTCTAGCCGTACAGACGAAGTTTGATGGCGAGGGTTCGAAAAGGTATAGTGTGTAGTACATGACAATCTGTACTGGACATTTTTTCATTTCTCTTTCTTACTTTTCGTAGTTTACATACAAGTATTACTTTCTGTCTGACTTCTAATGTTTTATATGTAAACGCTTCAGGTAAGATTAAAAGAGAATTCAAAAAATGTCCGGCAAGAAATGTCCCTAGTGTAAATTGGGACTAAGCTACATTTGTGAACTAAAACCGTGATAACGAAATTTTTTGTCTGGCACTGGCAGGACATAAAATAAAGTATTAGACTATGATTTGTTTAATTAATGTTAGTTTATATTTAATATATGTATGAAGATTCAATAAATATTGAGGAAAAAATATACTGTATTGAAAAAAATTAATAATCGCATAAATAAGAAAAGTTATAATTCATTTAGTTTAATTTTAAACCATATAGCTAATACGGCGCCACCCTGTACAACCCTATTTTGAATAAAAATTCCCCGGGAATTTTTTCCTTTGACCATTTTTTCAATTTATGCTCCTATTACGGTTTAAAACTCAAATCTAGTTCTTTTGAAATTTTGCTGTTTTTGTTTTATGGTTTACAACTCTGTTATATGTATTGCAGTTAACAAAAACATTAAAAAATTGCAACTTACGCTAGCTGTTTTTTTAATTTCAACTCAACTGAGTTGAGTTGTAAACCGTAATAGAAAAAATGGGACAAGAGAAAACAAGCACCATGGCAATTTTTATCCACAATTGTGTTGTTTGTTTTACCTTGATGACTTACCTCGTTTTAAACGCATGTTCACCTCTTTGTGTAAAATTGAATTTACCCGCAACGGGACATCTAACTGGTACAGGATTTTTCGCCAAAAACAAATCATATTTCCAAGCTTCATCGTTTTTAAATTGAACCCATGAACAAACAGTACTAAAGTCATCCTTAATAACAGCTAAACCCTTACGATAACGTATAATATTATGATGACGTGGCATAAAATCAAAACAAACATAATCCTTTTGACAACCATCAACGGTAAGACGAGCCATCATAATACGATTGCCCCGACGTTCGCGGCACACATAAATAGTTCGTCTATAACGTGCCTTATCTGGGTAATAAGTTTCATTTATATGAGTCTCACTTATAATGACATCAGCATCAATGTTGGCCGTATTAACCCATTCACCGGAGAAATTTTGTGGTAACGTACAACCAGGCTCTACATACTCCGCTTTGACAGGTGTTAGTTTCAAACGTTCTGGGGAGTTTTCGGGAGTTTTAAGAGTATTACACTCAGCAGTTATGGACACACCAACATACAAATCATCATCACGATTTTTTAAGAAACAACGATATTTTTCATCTTTACGAGATTCTTTTGTATTTGCCACAGCAAAGTAATGATTTTTACCCACAAACCAATCGCCCAAGCAACTGTATTCTACAAGACCACTAAATGTACCATCCATACCCTCACACTGCTGATAAGTGATGTTGAACTTTTGATTTTGTATCAAGAATTGAGTCCCTGCCGTTTGACAGGATTGTATTCTAGCATCGGGTTTATCGCAAACGCCAGTGAAACGGAAACGATTTTGGTAGGTAAAATGCCAAACACCTTCTAGAGAACTGCGACAATTGATAGGAATGAAATTCTCATTCAATAAAGTAATCAATTGTTGGTCTTCTTTAATGCCGCGACAAACATTTTTAACTGAAGGCTTTGCACCTTCTGGAATAGTAACACAAGGACCTAAAATACAAAATTTTTGATTAAGTACCTATTTTGTATTTAATATATTTATACTTACTTTCAAATTTTTCGAAAACATTAAGGGTCCTTATAAATGTTTTCACACAATGGAAACAGCCCCTACCGCGATCTTCGAATACAAAAGAATACTCATCGCCGTGATGTTTTTCCATTGCTATACAGTAACCTCGTTTACTCATTTGTCTTGCATCTATTACCGTCTGTGTAGGAAGGCCAGATTCCCAAGAAAACCATGATCCTTGCAAGATTTTAGGTATCGTACAATGTTCTTCTTCTAATTGATTAAATTGTCCATTGGCTGTATTACATTTATAAAATTTTAAATTAATGAATTAATCAACAAGCTAGGTTTTCAGCCAGGGGTGTGGCTTGTTTTATATCAAAATTTAATTTTCAAGACGCAAATGTTTACCTGTCATAAAAATGCCCAAAAAAGATAAAAATTTATATAACTTCATTATAAATTTAGAAATACACTATAAATCTGTTAAACTATCAACATATTTTTTTAATTATTTAAATTTTTTAAAAAACCATAAAAAATTTAACAAAACAATAGAACGAATGTAAAATTATAACTATGCGTTGTGCTCTGTGCTATGCGTGCTTAGTAATTGAGTTGCCAACTATATGTAGCCAGGCTGCCAAGACCCAAGCAGGGCTGCCAGGCACTTTTTTCGTTCTCCCCAAGGCGAATTCAAACAGGTAAACTCATCTCGTCAGCCGTTCATCAGCTGTTTCCACGGCGAATTAAAAAAAATGGTGAAACGTCAAAATATGATTTTGTTTTGAGAAGAAGTTGAATGAAGTGTTAAAAATATTATTTATTTTTATAGTAAAAAAATTTCAAAACTGCGAATGATTGAAGTGAATTTATTAATTTCTTTTATAAAAAAGTGATAATTTTAATTTGCAATAAAAAAATTTTGACAACTAACCATAAAATTGTATAAACAAAATACATGGAACTTTTTGTAGTTGTAGAGTTGCACTTACCTGTTATGAATTCGCCTTGGTTCTCCCCATATTTAAAAATAAATTTCCCCAAATGTCCCCCGATAAAAGAAAGAATCCCTAAAATAAGCCCCTGTAAAAAATACATAATTTTTTTCACGGATAATTTAAATATGTATTTGAGTTTTACTTGTACCATGTTCGACAAGAGATAATTTTTATCGAAAGGAAATATGTTGTTGTTTTTTAAATAATGAATTTGCATGGCTGAAGTGCACTTTACGGGCGCACGAAAAAATAAAAAAAATAAAAAAACAAAAAAACCATAATTAAAATTTAAGAGGTCTGAGGGTCCCCCTGGACCCAAAAAACTGCACCGCCCACTTAGTGATATGTGTGGGTACTCAAATTAAAGGTAATTTGCTCACGATTGCAAATATGTATTTTGTTTTTTGTTCGCATATTGTTTTCCTCTCTAGGTTAATTTAAGTATCTTTTAGGTGCAGAAGGCCAGCTACGCAGAAAAGAATTCTTTAGTGAATCGGAAATAGGCTATTACATAATTAAAAATTTTTTTATTTTTTAAAAATCGAACATAAAACATTAAAAAATACAAAATAAAACAAAATATTTACAATCGTGTGCAAACTACCTTTAATTTGAGTCCCTTCACATAGATGTGAGTGGATGGGGGCACTTTTTTTGACCCAGAGGGCGCAAAGTCCCGCCCGCCCTAAATTTTATTATTTCCGTTTTTCTTTTAAAATTACCTTTAATTTGAGTTCCCACACATTCCACTAAGTGGGCGGGGCGGTTTTTTGGATCCAGGGGGCCCACGGGCCTCAGCCCCATAAATTTTAATTTTGGTTTTTTTGTTTTTAATTTCAGAGGGGTTCGAATTTTTTTTATTTTAAATAAACTGCACTTTTGCCAAAAATAATGAGGCTGTTCTAGTTTGGATTACATTCCCACGTGCAGCAGTTATCCATTTGAGAATTTCTTTATTTGTTTCTCTACAAATACAGGTTTGAAGGCTATTGCGTTTAGTGCTTAATTGCTTGCATTAACATTTAAGGTTGCTTTAATCGACCGCAAATGTTGTGCAATGCAATGTAACGTACCGTAACGTACTGTATTTTCAGAAATGCGTAATTATTATTTGACAATTTTTAGTCTTTTGAATAAAAAATGATATTGCCCAAATCAATTTTAAAACTATTTAAGTTGTGTGCTCGCATTTCTAGGTCAAGTTATAATTGGGACATTAGTGGTATGGAGCATCATTTATTACTAGTTCTAAACTGATTTTTTTATTTCTTTTTTAAAAACATATGTTCATTTCGAATTATTTATAATCTAGACCAAAATCTTTTACGACATTTAAAAAATTTTCCAAAAACTTAAATAAGTGATTGTTTTTCCTTGTACACACTATTTGAGATTTCAATCGCCTTTTGTTTACCCAATCGTCACCAAACTTCATATTGAATGTTTTTATATAAAAAGGAACCAATAAGCCCATTCATTGGCTTTAGAGTTCACTTTAATTTTTTTGCTCACCTCTTATACACATGAAGTTGTCCAGAAAAATGCAAATTTTGGACTTTTTGTACATAATCAAATTTTTGACAGATTAACTTCAAACTTATCAGGTATTTTTTTAATAAAAACGATACTTTTTTTTTGCCCGGTGCTCATTATTATCAAGTGATGTTGCAAAAATAGCCACTTAAATGTGTATGTGACACATACTATGTGTGTTGTCTTTTATACAAAAAATAAGCTTATGTATTTCATTTCCCCAAAAATCCCAGTTTTTTTTTATATCAAGAAAACCCCTAATTTGAAGTCAAAACCCCTAACCTGGCAGACCTGGCCCCAAGGCCCAGAGCAAGGCGAATTCGATTAAATTGTTTGTTTTGAAATGTAATAATTGGAAAGAATTTTAAATTATAGAATTAAGTTAATATTCCCCAGAACCACATGAACGGTATATCATTTTGACACAAGGCAAGGCCCATCTATCAGGTCTGCTTATTTGTACAATAACAGAAAACGACATGTATTTTGTTTTGGTAAAATTTCTTTTAAGCTGTCAAAAACTTCCCAACAAACACGGAGGTTTGATTTCATATTTTTGATTTGATTTTAACATTTGAAATCAAATTGACAAAACATTTGATATCAAATGTTACTTTTCAATTCATTATCATTATCAATTTGAATTTAAATGTTAAATCAAACAATTGAAAAACATTTGAGAATTGCGTTTGATGTCAAATGATAAAGTCATTTCATATCAAAGGTTTGACTTCGTGTTTGTTGGGTTACTACCTCATATACAAAGCAAAAGGAAAAAGCGTGTATGTGTGACATACCATCAATGGCGCTTAAATATGTGTGGGAAAAAACAATAAACATAACATGCAGTCTACAACTGACATAAAATGCTTAACTTTAACATGTAGTCTACAACAGACATGAAATGCTTAACATTAACACTAACATGATGTTAGTGTTAAGTATAGACTCATCATGTTAGAGTTTTTCTCATGTTTTAACACGGCTGTTAAGCCATGTGTTTTAACAACTCTTTTATAACATAAAATGACGTTTAAGCTTGACAGAAGTCATTTTGTTGCTTTTTTTTCATTTCACACACACTATTGTTTGGAATATGCTTCGACGACAATCAAAAAATAATGAAATTTCTTAACATTAACATGAGTACTATACTCCACCATTAACATATTAAAAATTCAACATGGAGTCTTAACATCATGTTTTAACAGCATTTCATGTCAGTTGTAGACTCGGTGTAACACTAATATGATGTTAGCGTTAAGTATACAGTCATCATGTTAGAAGTTTTCTCATGTTATAACACATTTGTTAATGCAAATGTTTTAACAACGCTTTTATAACTTCAATTAAACAAACATATGCATGCACATGCAAGTAAAATGTAAACAACTTTTGACAGCTAAAAGGAACATAAACAATGATCACCAGGCTTCTTGCGCAGACCTGTTCAATGGGCCTTGACACAAGGTATGTAAATAATCAGCTGTTGCTTACGTAACAAGATAAGGCCGCCTGGTGTAAATTCGCCTTGCACCGCATACTTTGGCTTAAAATTCTCCTCAATATTTCTCAGAATCTCAAAACGGTTAAAGGGGCAATGCGAAAAAGGCGTTATTACGATGGTGTTTTTCAGTGTTGCACCCTTATGTGTAATTACACGTGTAGTTCATGTGTAATATAAAATTTTAACGCCTTGTAGCATTGATTTTTGTTATTATTTCGTCACAAGATGTAAAAAAGGTTTAATATTCTTGGCAAAACTTAAAAATTTAATTAAAAGAAAGGAACTGTCCAGATAGCCAAACTAAATATAGTTGGAGCATTAACTACAATATTATTCCTTTGGATACCCTACTGCAAATTCTGAAAATGAAAAATTATATACGAATCCCAAATCCGAACAAGAAATGTTATTGAGAGATCTTTTGGAGTTTGGAAACGGCAGTTTCCCATACTGGGAATGAGAGTAAATTTACTAACCGTACAGGATATTATAATACATTTGCAGAAAAAACGCTGATGCAATTCCTCCATTTGAAATTTAGATCAACAAAACAACTATGATATAAGTATGGAGAGGCTTTCACGAAATTATTCTCTAAATCAAAACGCAACTAATACTACAAGGAACAGTCTTAATAATTATTTTGGTTCATCGCAAATCTACTTTGGTGCAATCTTCCTTCCATAACCAAAAACCACAATCCATCGGCGACAGAACTCTTGCTGTAGGGCCTTAACTTTACGCCACCGATTTAAAATGCTAAGGGGTGAAGACAGCTCTTCGGGCTCCGCAGGGGTAAGCATAGCTGTGCCTATCAGAAAGTGGCCTGGGGTAAGGGCAGACAAATCTTCAGCGTTTTCTGACAAGGGCCAAGAGGACGCGAATTGAGACACGCCTCTATTTGTGCCAACACGGTTGAGAACTCCTCAAACGTGAATTTCAGTTGACCGGCTGACTTTTTTAGGTGCATTTTTGCGCTTTTTACCCCTGCTTCCCATAGTCCTCCCATGTGAGGTGCGGCAGCAGGCATAAAGTGCCACGACAAGCGCTGGTGACCATAATTCTCTACAGCCGTGTCACGAAGCTCTTTAACGTGCTTGGCGAAGTCTGCGTCGATTTCTCGAGCGGCGCCAACGAAGTTTCTGCCGTTGTCGGAATACATGCAGCTTGGGCAACCACGACGGGCAACGAAGCGGGCCAAGGCTGCTAGAAAGGCAGGGGTAGATAAGTCGCTAACCGCTTCAAGGTGAATCGCCTTCGTAGCGAAACAGACAAAGAGACACACGTAGCCTTTTGAGATTCTGCAATATCTGCCAGTGAAACTTTTTATCTCGAACGGCCCAGCAAAATCAACGCCAGTATTCGTAAATGGGCGACAAAGGGTAGTTCTTTCAGCGGGCAAAGCAGCCATGATTTGATTTTGGCTTTGTTTTATAAAGAACACAAGCTTTGCAATTACGAACTACTGTCTTGATCAGATTTTTTGCTCGAATGATCCAGCACTCCTGCCGGACCACATTCAAGACTAGCCGAGGGCCTCCGTGCAGGACTAGAGTGTGAACGAACTCAACATACAGGCGAGCCAATCTACTGCCATACGCCAGGATAATAGGGTGCTTTTCGTTGTAGGACAGAGAAGTACTAGAGCTTAGAGCGAATTATATTGTCTTCATCAACAAAGGGCGTAAGTGTCAACAGGGGGCTATGGGAATCAATTTTTTTACTCGCTTTAAGACAGCTGAACTCCCCTGAGATGTGAATTTGTTGAGAGAGATAAAATAAGCGATTTCTAACGAACCTCAACTCATTAACAGAAATCTTCAACAAACCATAATCGACCTTTTCACGCCTTTTCTTACTTGCCTGGGCAACAAATCGAGCGATTACGTGATATGCTCTAGATAAACTTGAAAAACGGTCTAGAATATCTTCCTGATCAGTCGATCTAGCAACAAAAACTTGAGCTTCTTTCGACTCTTCTGCCGTTTCAAACTCTGTCGCTCCTACGGGCCACGAAGACTGCTCTAAGTTGAGCCACTCAGGTCCGTGCCACCAGAGCCTATTAGCTTTTAAATCCGCAGGGATCAGCCCCCGGGTTGCTAGATCGGCAGGATTATCACCTGACGCTAAGTGACACCAATTTTTATTCCCCACTTTTTCTAATATTGTAGCCACCCTATTTGCCACGAACGTTTTCCAGCTACAAGGTGGTTTTCTTAGCCAAGCTTAGACAATTGTGGAATCGGACCACAGATAAAGGGGGACTTGTTCACGTTAAAAGTAGGTACCACACTGTCGACTAAATTTGCCAAAAGAACTGCTCCACATAACTCCAAACGAGGCAAAGATGGTTTTTTTATTGGGGACACTTTTGTTTTACATGTGAGCAAACTTGACAAAACTTTATTTTCGATCTGTACACTTATATATATTGTAGCTGCATACGCCAACTCAGAGGAGTCACAGAACCCGTGAAATTGAATATTACAGCCAGGCGAATACTGAACCCAACGTGGAAGCTTAATTTTTTCAATATCCGCATAATTTGCAGCAAAATTCTGCCATTTTTGCAGAGCCACTGGTTTGATAGCCTCGTCCCACTCGATCTTATCAAGCCACATTTGCTGCATTATAATTTTTGCTGCAACTACCATCGGAGCCAACCAACCCGCAGGATCGTAAAGCCGAGCAATGGTAGAAAGAACCTCTCTTTTGGTATACCAGTTTTTAAGTGTTATCTTTTCACACACAAAGAAAAACACATCTTCAGCCGCATTCCAGCGAATCCCTAACGTTTTCGTAGTTCTTTTTTCATCAAGTGACAAAAATGAAGAATTAAGCAGGTGATCGAGCTCAAATCCTCCCCTATCTAAAATACAAATCAATTCTTCCCGCGCCACCAAAGCATCAGCGATCTGATGAGCACCAACTAGGGCATCGTCTACATACATATTTTCCCGAAAGATTCTAGCGCCTAACGGAAACCGTCGCTCTTCATCATTAGCCAACTGCAAAATGGTTCTAAGGGCCAAATATGGTTCACAATTTACGCCAAAAGTCACCGTTTTCAGCTGGTAATCAGCAATTTCCGCACTGTCACTACTACGAAAAACAATTTTTTGGAAGGGCCTATGTGTGGGATTTACAAAAATCTGCCGGTACATTTTTGAAATGTCCGCATTAAATACAAACTGAAAAAATCGCCATCTTAAAATTAGATTAACTATTTCAGCTTACAAAATAGGGCCAGTGTACAACAAATCATTTAAGCTTCTGCCATTTGCCGAAGGACTTGAGGCATTAAAGACTACCCTCAATTTCGTAGTTGTACTTTCTGGCTTAAAAACGCCATGATGGGGTAAATAATAGCCTGGGCCACTTCTAGCATTCTCTGCTTTTTCCATGTGCAGTAGCGCTATAAATTCTTTAAGGACCTAATCGTACTGGGCCTTACGCTCAGCATTGCGCATTAATGATTTTTCGTTTCTCAAAAATTGACAAATAGGCATATAGCTGCTATTGGGACCAAGCGAAAGCAAACTATTTTTGAAGGGCAGACTAACAGTGTATCTCCCTGCAGAGTTTCTAGTGGTAGTAGAATTATAAATCTCCTCACATTTTTTATCCTCTTCTGATAAAACACCCCTATGAGAAACTTCTTCTAACTCCCAAAACTTCGACAATTGGTCATCAATGGCTACTTTTGTCATATGAGACATACTAACAATTCGAGGGGAAACTCTATCTAGTTGGCGTTTGACCTGTAACTATCCAACCAAAAATGGTTTCTTGAGCCACTAATGACTCAAAAACACCATTCCTAACTCCGCCACGAAGAATGGAGGGGTACAGATCACCTCCTAATAACAAATCTATTTCACTGTTTCATAAAACTTCGGATCAGCATAATATAATCTGGGTAGCTCAATATCTTTTTGGGGCAAAAAGGAATGCGTTGGAATACTACCAGTTACACGAGGGACAATTGGGCCTGTATATTAAGGGACAAGTTCTGATCGAAAAGAGAAACAATCGTAAAAACTGCCATTTTCGAAGATGTGCTAATTATATCTCCGCCTAAACCTGAGACTTCTGCAGAAACTGGATTCGTTGGCAGGTTTAATAATTTTTGTATTTTTTCCGAAATAAAACTCTCGTCAGAACATGGATCTATCAGTGCTCGTACCTTGTAACTTGTACCCAAACTAATAATGTCAACCCATGCTGTGGCTAACATAACCTTTTTTGCAACAGAGGTATGATGCGCTTGAACCACACCAGAAGGACCTGCAACATTAGTGGACTGTATTTGAACTTGATTGTTTTGACCTTGACCTTGCGAATTAGTGTTTGAATTGCTTTGGTTACTACTTCTATTTCTTACTACTTCTTTATGTATTAATGTATGGTGTTTCTTTTTACATTTCGAACAACTATTGGGACTCGTACAATCCCCATACATATGCCCCATAGTAAGACAATTGAAACAAAAATGAAATTTTTTCAAAGTAGAAACACGGTCCTTGTGATCCATGCTCAAAAATTTATTACAAACACTAATCTTATGATTTTCCCTACATAATTTGCACGTGCTAGAGTCAACTTTTGTGTGATGTGCCTTAAATTGCTTAGCTTTTGTAGAATTGTTGTTATTATGTGAAGTGCCTGATTGGGAACCACTGGCGGCTACATTGTTCGCTATTATAATGTCAGAAACACTTTCAAGTGTATGAAATCTATCGGGCAGAAAATTATTTAATTCTTCCCATTTGGGAACCTCTGTTTTATTTTTCACCGATTGCTCCCACAGGTGTAAAGTATTTTCTGAGAGCCGAGACGAACATTGAAACACAAAAATCGGGTCCCATGAGGCAATATCTACCTTGTACAATTTCAAAACAGAAATACAATTATTTATCTCCCTCTGGAGCCGCTTAATTTCTGAAGCATGGGGACAAATTAAATAAAGTTTTTAACTGACTATTAATTAAAACCCTTTTATTCTCATACTGGGATTTTAAATTGTTCCACGCTATCTCAAAATTTTCTGCCGTGAGGGCAATATTTCTATTTATATCCCGTGCCTCATTATCTGTTTTTTGAAATAAATAAAACAAATTTTCTACTGGGCAAAGTCTGGAATTATTTATGTAGATTGCCGTAAACATGTCCCTAAAGGTGGGCCACGATACGTAATCGCCATGAAAAACGCCAGTATCACATGGGGGTACAGGTATAGAACAAATATTGGGAGCCACTGCTTCCTTACTTTTTTGTTTCTCCTCGTCTAATACCTGTTTCGCATTAGCCAAAATATTTATGCACCTCCCATAAACTTTCCTCACTTGAGGAAATTTTGTCTTAACCGCTACTAATTCTTTTTTCTCCTCTATAGTGTCCCCGGTACACTCGTCAAAAATTTTCTTAAACTTCTCCCAACTTTTGTCTAATTCGCTTTTTTCAAATTGAAAAGCCTCATTGGTATATGAAGAAAAGTCTTCCTTTTTCAACATAACCTCAACGCTCACAATTTCTTCTGCTGCCCGAATAAATTGCTCAAAAATAGACATTTTGTTTTAAAAAAGCGCACTACCGAACAACAACAAAAATTAGCGAGACAGTTTTTCTTTTTCTAACGAGACAAAAATTAGCACTTTTCCAATATATTGTTAGAAAATTTTCCAAAAACTAGTAAAGTTTAAAACTGCACCACGAATTTAAAACGAAAAATTTTCTCACGTACAATGAGAAACACCAAAAACAAAAATTTTTATTAAAAAATTCGAAAGTTGGCCGTAAGCAAAGGGTCAAGTGTAAAAAAGGCAAATCTCGTTTCTTCAAAAAGGTTACAATAATAAACGGGATCTATGTAATATTTTTCAATGTAAAATTCAAACAACAAAACACTTGAATAACGGTCCCTTTTTTTCTTTTCTAAAAATCGCGTGTTAACCTTTTCAAGGTGACCTTAAATCACTTTGCCGAACCACAAATTAGCACGAGCCTCAATATGTACCACTTTTAAATTTTAACAAAATTGAATTGTACGCACCTTTTATTTCTCCAAATTCCCGGTAGAAGGACCAAAATGTTGGGGTGTATAATCGGGTTACCTGGTTCTGACGAAAAAAGGCGCAAGGGCTATGGCACAAAAGAAATGTTGTCCGGGAACCCTCAGTTGTGATCCTCAATAGGCTAGTTGACTGAGTCTTACGCACTTGTTGTTTTAGAAAACAACCCTTGTTCCCAGTCGCTCAATACGTGGTTGGTTGTGGCAGGTCGTGTCTCGCACACATGTGGCTCAAATAAAACCAACCCTTATTTTTGACGGCTCAAGCGGCACTTTTATGGCTCTTTTTGATTTAAATAACAAAACACTTTCTTTTAATTCTCCAATTATTTAATATTAATTTCTTTATTTTATTTCACTTTGGCCCAGTTCACAATTTATTTAATATTTTGAAAGACAGTGATCAAGCGAACTCATTTTGCAGGTGGCGTTAACAGGCCGTCTATATTAGACATCGCTATGCTAAAACAACAAACAATTTCTTGTGCACACATGAATTTGGATAGTGAAGACTGCTGTTGTCCGTGTTTTGTTCTTGTTTAAACAGCGTTGTTAAAACAATTGTTTGCACAACTATGTCTAACATCACTGCAGTATTGCCATATAAATAAACGCCATATTGTTTGTTATTGTTGCTTTTTATAGGGGTTTTCTTGCCATTCGTTTTCTCCGCATAGAAGAACATAAACAATTGTACGTCGCTAATTCTGCCATCGTTTTGTTCTTGAGCAAACATAACAATGGAAAGTCTGGACGGCATGTAAAGCACAGCTGAGCCACAGACCCAATGATGGGTTGCCAGATGGCACCATGAAATCCCGTTCCACACGAAGGAAGGACAGTCGCTGCCCACACGGGCAAACAAAATCTGTGTTTACACCAGCCAGACGCCATCTTGCATTTCGAACCATCTACAGCAAACTTGTCTAAATATTTTATACTGTGAAACATTTTTTAAAGGAATTTAAATTGTAAAGGGTTGAAGTATAACCCAAGTGCCAAAAAAAATAATTAATATATCTTTGTAAATGTTAAAGTGAAAAGAGTGCCAATAAAGAGACACTATAAGCTCGCAAAACAAAACAACCCCAATAGTGTTTCATTTGAAAAGAAGGGAAAAGAGGAATTTGTCCCACCTTTCAGCCATACCACCGGCGACAGCAACGACTCCTGAGTAGCCACGAGACGCTTACCGTAATCACCAACCCTTGTGCTCGACTTCACCCACGGCAGAGGACAAGTGGTTGCTCCCGCACATCCCAGCGAGCGGCTGCGCAACAGGTTGCATTACCAGCGAACGGTGCGCCGCCAGAGCGCTTAAAGTGTCCACCCCAGCTATCGAGGTAAACATAAATTGAAAAAAAGTTATTTTAATTATTAACAGCTTTCATTCTGTGTCTTCAACTTCACTTCCAATTCTTCTTTTTGCATTTTTAAAATTTGGAGATCCATATTTAAAATTTGGGTTTCCCTCTCATTTTGTTCTTTGAAGTACTTTGTTTGTTCAAGCAAGAGTCGTTTTCGATCTTCTTTAAGATCGGCATACTCCTCGATTAATTCGTTTAGTTTGTCTGCTTTTCGTTTTCTAGTTTTCGGCTTTTCATAGCATTCATACCGCAACAGTTCTATTTGTAACAATTTCAAAGTTTAAACAAAATCATTAACAATAAACAGTGAGTTTATCTCTCCTTACATTCCCCACAACAATTGATTGGAATTCTTCCATCATTAATTGTAGTTGTAAGTAGGATAAGAAAAAACAAAACAAAAATTTATTTTTTTTTAATATCACAAAAGAAATGTACAAAACCAAACTTCATAATTAATCAAGGCCTATCTATCAGGTCTGCTTACTTGTACAAAAACAAAAAACCATTATTTTTAGTTGTCAAAAAATTACTACCACATATGCAAAGCAAAAGAAAAAAACGTGTATGTGTGGCATACCATAAACGTAAACAAACGTATACATGCACATGTAAGCAAAATGTAAACAACTTTTGACAACTAAAAAGAACATAAACAATGATCATCAGGCTTCTTGCGCAGACCTTTTCAATGGGCCTTGTATTAAATGATTAAAATATTTGACATAAATAATAACATCAAATCAATCCAATGACGAACGACATTTAAAAATGTTGTCATATTTTATGCGACATCTATGCTATGCCTACAGTGACATCAATTCGATGCCACATTTTGTCTATTACGAACATTATGTTCATGTTTAAAAAGTAAAATAACAGCAAAAATTCCCATATTCTATTTGCTTAATTTATTTAGATAAATACATCAAATTTTCAAAGTAGAATGTTTACGAAAACCATAGCGGTCATGCAGCTGGTGTCTTATAATTAAGAGTTCTTCTGTTAACAAAGGGCGGAATACTACAAATCTGGAACAAACATGTGTAACGGGTAAGTTAATAATAATATTATCTCACTTTGACTTAAATCAATCCCGATGACTTAATTTAATGACAGTTAGTTATTAATTTGAGCCTAACACTGCGTTTACATTTGACAGTACTGGCAAGACAGTGAGAATATACATATGTACATATAAGTTGTCAAAAATACTTCTAACTGTCTTCGTAGCGAAGGCGTCCAAACAGTAGTTAAGACAGTTCACTTTTAAAAATATGTCAAACGTGAATGTTGCAGTGCAAGTCCAGCTAACGGTGTTTTACATTAACTAACCAATTTTAAAAATAGCTTAAAATAATTCTATAGTGTTTACAAACATAACACTTAACTAAACTATTCAAAATCAAAACAGAATATATTTATTTTTTTACATTTTGATTTTTTGTTTTTCTTTTGCTAACAAAACTTAAGATTACTGTTAGCAAATGTCAAATCACTGTCCAATTTTACTGTCTGCTAAATTCGCTAGACAGTAGACAAGACAGTTGGACAAGTTTGCATGTATTAGTGAAAAAGTTTGCATGTATTGCAGCTGTCTTGCCAGTTCTGGCAAATGTATGCCCCGTGTAATGAGTTCATTCGATGTTACTGGGTCATCGGACTGATGAAATTTTTTATTAAACTGATTCCGATTTGTCGTTTCTGTGATGCCGATGCCGGTGTCATCATGAGGTCAAAAACGAAGATATTTCTCATATTACTGATGTCAAAATACATCAGCGTTGTTGCGCCTTTTCTATCAGTGTTGTATCCGGCGTTAAAGAAGCCCTAAAGACGTGGCCAGCTGGGAAATTAAGTTAGAACATAATTTGTAATTGTATGTACATACATATGTACATAATTGTAAGATTAAAAAAAATGTCTGAACTTAGAAAATGATAGCAATTTTTATAAATGAAATCCTATTACATAAAAGGAAAAATATGTACATATGTATGTATATGCATTTGATATATTGTATGTATTTTATATTTATCATCCATTATTATAAAAAAATCACAACAGTGTTCTTATATACGAAAACAATTACATACAAAAAAATTAAATGGTTAAATGGATAAAACTACAATATTCGAATAAAATCGTTGTCAGAACAAATAAAATCTTTTTTTTCGACCTTATAATCATTAAGATTTTAGGCCTTATAAAAAAACCTTTACCCTTTAATTTCACTTACGAATTGTGTGATAGAAATTTTAAATCGAATTCTTAATCCTACCCAAGGCCCATCTAGCAGGTCTGCTTACTTGTACAAAAACAAAAACCGTAATGCATTTTATTTGTGGAAAATTATTTTTAGCTGTCAAAAACTTACTACCCCATATACAAAGCAAAAGGAAAAACCGTGTATGTGTGGCATACCATCAATGGCGCTTAAATTTGTGTGGGAAAAAACCATTAACGTAAACAAACATATCCATGCATTCACATGTAAGCAAAATGTAAACAACTTTTGACAGCTGAAAAGAATAAAAACAATGATCATCAGGCTTCTGGCGCAGACCTGTTCAATGGGCCTTGATCCTACCCTGTTAAGAAATTGCGAAGTAAAGGCAGAATTAGTCTTTACTTTCCAAAGACTTTCTAAAATACCTGTGAAATTGATTAGTTTTTCTGTTCTGTTACGGTACAATCTGTAATAAACTTGTTAAGGCTCAGTTAGTCTTTACTTTCTGTTCTGTTACGAATCAGCTGATTGGTTTTTGTTATTAAAAAACCTGTGAAATTAATTAGTTTTTCTGTTCTGTTGCGGTTCAGTTTGTTAAAATCAAAAACTTGTTAAGTAATTGTAAGTGACAGCAAAATAAATAATAAAAAATACATATTTATATTGAAATAAACAATTTTTTGTGATTTTAAGAATTCATATGATTTAATTTCTTCAATTTATGTGTATTAAACTTATTGAAATAAAACAATGGACCGTTCAAAACTAATAAATTTGTCATAAATAGCAGATAAGTTGCTACAGAAAAAGTAACTATTACAATTTTGAAACAGAACGGCACGGAACAGAACAGAAACGGAAAGTAAAGACTAATTCTGCCTTTAAGTAATTGTAAGTGACAGCAACAGAAACAGAAAGTAAAGACTAACTGGGCCTTAAATGTTAAGATTAAAAAATCGATCAATTCAAAAATTTTTTTGGTTAATTAGAGCGAATATGAAAGCAAAAATAAAATTCGATAATTAGAAATAAAAATACGACAGCAATAAAAAACTCAACATCTCAGTAGACGCCATTTATATTATTGTGAGACGAAGGTGTATTGTTTTCCTGAGCAACCAAACGCCGTCTTGTAGAGGATGTTGTTGAAGATGAGCCAGTAGAAGTTCGACTACCACCTACTTTTTCGGCTTCAATACGACCCGATAAAAAGGTAGCCAAACGTTCCTATTCATAAAAAAATAGACTTATTCCTTTGACTTTTTGGATATATGTATATCATAATTACCAAATATGCATTAGAAAGATATTGAAGACTACCATAAAATTTAACCATACGTTTAATTAAGGTCTCGGCTTCTTCCTTGGACAAGTTTTTGACTTTATCCAATTTTGTTATGCTTACCAAACGATTGTTAAAATAAAGCATGTGGTGTACAGCTTCTGTTGTTGTATGAGATACAGTTCTATAAAAATTAGGTAGAAGTTTATTTTAAACATTAAATATAAAAACACTTACTTTGGTATATTAGCAGCCATATTGGCGCCAAAATTTACTACATGAACCAATCTTCTAGCTGATTCCCGTGTTAGCAAAACAATTAATTGTTCCAATGTTACTGGTCTGGCTTGATTTTCTGGCTCATCTTTACTTAAATAAGTCCAAAGTTCCTTAGCTTTTTGTAAAGCCAATTTTGGATCTGTTGCAATCTACGTACAGATATGGGGTTTAAAATATAAGTTACTCACATACATACATACATACATATGTATGTCTATACATTTGGGGGATTTCATGTCAAGTGAAATCAATGTATTTCGATGAATTAGTCCTATTATATAGGTTCCCATATATGTTAGTCCTATTGGATAGTAGTTTAGACACATATTTTCAACAAAAAGGTCAAAAAGTTTCTGAGTTAGAAAAAATTTGTCCCAAACAAATTATGTATATACATAGCTTTTTTATCAACCTTTCAAATTTGTTTTTTCTTTTTTAAATTTAAAACTTTTTTTAATTTCTTTTAAAATTGGTTTTTTTTTGGCTCAAAAGAAAGCCATTGTCTATTCCTCATGACGAGGGTTTTTCAATTTTTAGCATATGCACAATTTTGAATTTATTATTATTTGTGCGTAAGTGTTTCTAAAACCTTAACTATAAAACTAATGCTGAGAAACTAGACAAATTAACCTTTCCGACGGTAAGTAACATACCTTACTAGTATTTTATACCTTCGATTCTACATAATTTTTTTCTGTAGAAATGTTGACAAATTAATTTTTTTTATTAATTTGTAATAATATGTAATTAAATTAATATATGTATAGTTATAATAATATTTATATCTAATAATAAAAATAAAAGATAAAAAATTTAATCTTAATCACATTAGATCCTTTTATGTCATAAATATTTTTACACATAATTTACTGTGTTTAAGTTTTTCAAATTTTCAAATACAAAGTCTTTAATCCTCCCTATTTTCAAATACAAAGTCTTTCATCCTCCCTTTATTTTCTACTCTTTTGGCAATCCTTTCTTGGTGTTACTAGTTTCAACTGATGATCTGTGAATTTTTTGTTAAAGGGACTAAAATAAACAAAAGCTTGGCCTTTTAAGGAGCTGTTGATATTGTAAAAATTAATTATGTATGTAAATAACAGACAGGGACAGAGTGGATTGCAGGGTGTCTAGGGCATTATGGTCCGGATTGGACGCGGGGGCAACTAGGGTTCTACTGGGATTGGATAGGAGTAGTCTTAGAACGCTTATAGGGTTCTTGACGGGTCATTGTCCGGTCAGGGCTTTTGTGGGCAGATGGGACAACGCCATACCGGACTTCTGCAGATTGTGCGAGGATTCGGAGGAGCTGGAGACGATCGAGCATGTACTTTGCCATTGTCCCAGGATGCAGGGTCTCAGGCAGAAGTGGCTAGGAAATAGGTTTCACGACGAACTGGGGTGCATCGCTGGATGTAGTCCAGCTGATCTACTGGGGTTTGTCAGGGAAATAGTGCGGTTGTTTCTGTTGAGGGGACAGTAGAGAGGGAATTTGTTCTTCACAGTACCTACTAACTTTCCTATATTCTATACTCTATCCACCTCATACTTCTTTTCTTAACCTTTCTCTTTTTCTATCTTCTTTATCTATTTTTCTTCATGTTGAAGGGATTCACAATGGACCGTACTGGTCTCCGAGTGGAAGTGTGCCCTTGGGCACATAACCCTTCTAAACCTAACATAACCTAACCTAACCTAAATAACAGACATCTAAACTTTGACGCTAATTCAAAAAAAAAAAGATTGACAAATGTCTTTAGAATGACAATAAATAGTACATATAAATAAATTTTTTAAGATCATGCAGGTAGCGCATTTTCATGAATGTGTCTCAAATCTTTTCTTAGGGCCATGAAGGGCTTAGTGTGGGTTAAACGCATGTTACAAATATTACTAATAATAATAAAAAAAGCTAACTGTTAATTTTTACTATTTAAAAATAATACCTGTTAACTTCTATCTTTCACCCACTTTTTAAAGTCGTGTCATAAATTAAAAAGTAAACTCGTATTTCGGAGAATGCCGATAAAATATTTCCACCTGATTCACTTGTCTCTGGGGCACCTGATATTTTAGCAATAAAAATCAAATTTAGTACTGCGTGCGCTGAAAACTACTTATAGGATTGACAAAAAAAAATAACTTGCAATGAAAGGCAGAAAAAATACTTAAGAAAACTTTTGGCGTTGGAAAATTAATGGCGATCGGCCTCACATTGCAGCCCTCCAGAAACCAGCTGAACCTAGTAACGCCAAGAAAGGATTGGCAAAAAAGCAGAAAATAAAGGCAATTAATTGGGAGGATGAAAGACTTTGTATTTAAAAATTTGCAAAACTTAATACATAGTTGTTATATAAAAGGATCTAATGTGATTAAGATTAAATTTAATTAAATTAAATTATTTATCTTTTTTTTTATAATTATTTGATATTAATTTTTTTTTTAACCTTTATTTATTAAATTCCAATATTATTTATTAAGCTTGAGGTTTTTCTTTTTTATATAAAAAAATTAGATAACATTTATTTTATAGTTCCAATATTTCGATACAGCAATGTGTGCCATCGTCAGGGAAATAATTAAACAATAAAAATAACGTTCACAAAATAATGAAAAAAGAATAACAATTGTCACAATAGAAAAAATTTGATATTATTATAATTATATATTAATTTAATGGGTATTACAGTATCGAAGGTATAAAATGCAAGTTAGCTACTTTTGTTAAATACCATCGGAAAGGTTAATTTGTCTAGTTACTCAGCATTAGTTTTATTGTTAGGGTTTTAGAAACACTTACCCACAAAATTGAAAAACCCTCGCCTTGAGTTAGAAATTATGTTTTTATACATATCCCACTCGCAGCCCACTAAGCGACCAAAACTACCTTTAAGCAAAGACATAAGCTTTCTTTTGAGCAAAAAAGTACCGCTTAAAAAAATTAAAAAAAAACAAACAAATTTTTTCGAAAGATTGATAAAATAGCTATCTAAGCTACTTGGGGCAAATTTTTCTAACACCAATAGGTAATAAATTACATGGATTAGAAAGAACACCTGTTTGGCCAAATTGTAAAATTTTGACCCTTTCTAACTTCGAAACTTTTTGACCGATCTTGTTGAATATTTATGTCTAAGCTACTATCCAAAAGGTCTATCCTTGATGCAAGTGCATCCAATCGGACATCGATTTCACTTGACATGGAATCCCCGATATCTATGTAAGTACATATGTATATACAATTTTGTTAAATAATATACCAGTTCAGCAGCATATATTAAAATATGTATGGCTTCTTTACTTTGCTTCTTCAGAGCTCTGGCTTCGGCAAATGTTCTTTGAGTCAAGCGGCGCTTGAGTTTACGCGAAAAACGTTGACCGTGATGTATTGCCTTGATGGCGCCCTTTTCACCTGGTGCATCTACATTATTATCTTCATCATTTGGTGCTGTAATTATATCAATGTACATATGTATGTGTTTATGATATTATGTATAAACAATCATATAATATAACCGATAGCATCTTAAATAACTTATTTCGATTTTTAAATCAGTAAAAATGTTTTAATATGTATGTATGTATGTACATATATTTAACTGCGTCGAATTCTACATATGTACCCTTTACGCAACCGATAGTTCGGGTTCGGTGTCTGAGTTCGGCAAAAAGCTTTGGTCGGTTGAAGTTTTGCGTTCGGTAAAATTTTTGCCGAATTCGGTCACATTTAAAGAGAAAGGCAAAATACACTATTCACACAGGTACAAAGTGTCTGCAAGATAAATTAAAACGCTTTTCAAACACCTTAGTCCCAAAATTAAGAAAAAAATATATTGTGCTTATATTTTCATGAAATGTTATCAAAGTAAAAAATAGAAACACAGATCTTCATTAAAAGCCATTATAATAGGTTTCCGACTTTTATTTTCTTAAATGACGTTTTTGCGAGACTTTATTTTTCAAAATGTGTAACGATAAACCTGTCCTTATACGTTTATACATGTGTGCTTGCAAGTGCAAATTAAAACAAAAACATTATGGGAGAACAACATAAAGCACAACCGTCGTTTACACATGTGTGTTTGCAAGTATGATGCATCCCTGCAAATATAAGTGGACCATCTTATCCATTTTCATGAAATGGACTACTCCATGGACTGGTCCGATGTAATGCAAGCATGCACCAAGTCATCGTTAAAAAGTGTTTGTAGTGAGACGACATGTCTTCGTTTTTTAACGACATGTTTTCGTTTTTAAACGAAGTTAAAACTAATCCTCTTGTGTACACAATGGAGTAGTTTTAAAACTTCTCTTTTGTAGTCCGAAGATGGGTTATATGGTCCTGCCCTAGGACATCGTAATGTTAAATAGACCATGTTTTTTTCCATACGTTTGGGTTACTTTTGGACTAGTCCTAGTCCCTTGTAAGCTTCTCTTTAGGCGCGTGTTTGGTCAGGTCCTATTATTTGCAGGGATGGTACAACTACACACCCCAGTAAGAACCCAATTGTCAAATTTTGTGCATATGAGCCAAAATTTGTACATGTTTGCGTTAAATTGTAAATATAAATAATACATGTATGTGTGTGTGTTTTCAAGTGAATTTTAAACGCTTTTTAAACCCTTTAATCCTGAAAATTAGAAAAAATACCTTTAAAACGATATATGTATGTTTTATTAAGATCGGTGGACGATAAGATACTTCAAAATCAACCACAAAAAAATTGTTCCCCTGTATTAGTAAGTATTGTTGAAACAGATACACCAGATATGTATGTATGTACACTCTAAAATTTTGTCACGAATTTACGATCATATTTTGTCTAAATTCCTGTTGAAAATTTCTTGTTGTCTAAAATTATATCGATTTTGTTGTTAAAACAGATAAACGCGCGAGAAAGAAACATAATTTGTCTAATTTAAAACATAAATACTAATTTCATATTAAAATTGCTTATTTTTAAACAATTGTGTTTAAAAATATGTCGAATATGCCTAAATAACAGGAAAATGTTTAATATTAAGCAAATCTGTCCAAAAAAACAACAAATAATGGTATTATAAATTATCAAGAAGAAGCATTCAAGAGTTTTTTTGCATTAGCACATGGCGTCATTTTTTCTCTGAGGAAAAATTAAATTTCGTTGTGATTTAAGTATTAAAAAATATTAATAATTGGGTTTCCATGAAGCTAAAGCGATATACTAAAGTTATTTAATAAAAAATAATCAGACAATATTGCTTAAGTAAAAAAATGCTAGTGGGTCAAATTTGTGAAAAAAAGTTTCAAAGTTTAAGAACATATCATTTGCATTTGTACACACATAAATATGAAAAAAGCAATGCATTTAAGTGTTTGTATTCGAAATGCTGAAAGTATTTTACTAATTATAATTCGTATGCAGTGCATTTCACACGGTACCATACTTCTAAAATGCACAGACAAAATTTGGAGTCATATATTCAGATAAGGTGTTTCAGAGAAGTTGCTGGCAAGGCAGCAAGTAAATTTCCCATTCCCCTGTTTCCCGAATTGCTACAATGAGAAATCGCAATAATTTTTTAACGCTGCTCCCAAAAAGAAAACAGAAAATTCGAGTATGCCTTATAAAAAAAGAATTTTAAACGCAGAAGTGGTGTTAATTTAGAGCAACGAAACGCAATGGATGTCGATGTAGATGTTAATTGTAAGATGCTATTTTTATTGTCAATTCATTATAAAAACAAAACTTACCGCCAGCGATAATTCAAAGAAACTTTTTTAACAATTCAGAGTATCATCCAACCGTCAAAGACATTCTGAACAATTACCCAATGATTTTTCGAAAAGCAACTTTTATACATCTTCCGATAAAATAAAAAATGTTTTCGGTCTTCAGGAAAACGCTGAAGAAAAATTTATAATAAAAGCTATTTGCAAATTTTTCAATGAGAAAGATGCCCTTATCTTCAAAGAATACAAGGTAAGCCCTATTTCCTTAAAGTTATTATTTTAAACTTTTATACATATGTATATATATTTTTTTTTTAATTTTCAGTTTGGCTCAACACTTGATGAGGACAAAGATAATAACTATACATGAATTAACTCCGTTGGTGACTATAGTTGGTATGTACCATTATCACTAAAAAATGCTCGCATATAATGATTTTAAATTTGTTTATTTATTTACTATATATACATATATATAGAAATGTCAATAGAAGAAAAATCCACAGCCTATATTTGGTTTGAAAAGGAGATGACAGATGTTGTTGGATCTTGTTTTGCAATTACTTTGTTACTATTATATATTTAACATCGTCTATTCCAAAGATATATCTCAAGCCTTTGATTTTATCCTTCGCACATTAGAGTCAAAAAACTTCATACAAATAATTTAAGAAAAATTAATTCTTTAATACAAAAGCTAGATAAAATTGTCTAGAATTAAATAGCATAATTTTTAGTGAATAAGAGCAAACTTTGTTGTTCACTTTATTTTAATTAAATATTTTATGTTTATTTTAATATCAGTTTTTTAAGCTGGCAATATTTACCTTTTAATAATTTTAAAATATAAATTGCCCACTCACAAAAATAGGGTAACAGTTTCTTTCTCATAAATGTTTTAAAAGAAAAGTATAATAAAAACCTTAAAATTAGTTTTTACTAACAAATCGTAAAAAACTGAACAGGCAGTATTTAAAAAAATTGCACTGAAAACTAATTAAAGTTTATTTTTCTTATTCCTTTTTATAAATATAATTTAAGGCAAATATAATTTTGAATAATAATATGCACATATGTATTTTTATTAAAGGAACATGATTAAAATCAAACGTATATATATGTACGTAAAAAGGGGGAACTACACACAATGTGTTTAAAAGAATTAGACATTTTTTGTTCAATGTTAAACATATTTTGTTTAAAAATCAACAAAATGTTTAAAAAAAGGAGTTGTGTAATTTTAGGTCGATAATATTCGGTAAAGTGTTGCCTACTAATATTGACCTAATTTTCAACAGAATTGGTTTAGAGTGTATCTGTTCCCAGGGGGAAAATGAGGAATTGATTACATAAATAACTTGAAAAATAATGTATTATAATTATTAATGACAAAACTAACAAACCAAAACAATTAACCATTAACTAATGCTTTAAAGAAAGAGTATGTCATCCAGATGTCTTCTGTCGAGTTGAACCGATTGTTCAAAACGGAGCCTTGTTTTTCGAGAATTTAAAAAAAAATATCCAGTTATGTCATGCGTGGATTAGGCACACACACCAAACAGATCTTGGGGCAATGTAATTGTTTTTTATGTTTCAATATATATCCATAAAAATATCCAGTTATGTCATGCGTGGATTAGGCACACACACCAAACAGATCTTGGGGCAATGTAATTGTTTTTTATGTTTCAATCGAGGGTTGCGGGTTCTTGGAGAACAGTAACGGCAGTTTTGCTTGTTGACGTGACCGTTTAAGTAAAAATTAACTTTGAACAAAATTTTCGACGAGCAACCAATATTGTCATATACACATAGGTTCGTCTTTAAGAACCTATGGTGATCTAGAAAAAGCGATCGCAAATCCACAGTTAAAAATCATTTTTCACCGAAAAAATAAAAATTCGGTTGAACTCTTAAAAATAAAGTTTTATTTTGCAGTCATAAAATTTTCGGCCTAAAATAAATCTCACTTCGCCGTCAACAAATAAAACTCTTTTAAGGATTATTATTTTTACTTCTAAAATAACAATCATTTTGTTTTTCTTCTTTTTTAATGACGATTAGTTTAATTGCAGTGCAAGCTGATTAGATAACACTGCTTTACACATTTTAGTGAAATGACCAGCGACAAGCTTTGGGTGTCACGGAGTTTTATTTTTTGACGGCTGAATACAATTCCGGTTTTAAAAGTTTTATTTATGTATGTCTTAATTTATGACGGCTTAATAAAACTCTCTTTTTAAGAGTTACATTTGACCTTTTATTTTTACGTTGAAAAATAACTGTTTTATATGGACTTTTTTGTTTTTAATTCAAAAAAATAATTACTATAATTATATTTTTTTTTTGGTTGTTGATAACTTAAGTAATTTTTTGGTTACAAATAGGTATTTATTGGAAAAAATTATTTATTTTTCTGGTTACAAATATCGTTTTTAAACAAACAATTTAATTTTTTGGTTACAAATATCCAATTAAAACAAATAAGAATGTATAGTCCGTCAATCCCGGCCCTATTATACTCCACACCACAACATTTAGACAACTTTTCAGATTTTCCAGTAGTCGGCATATTGATGTCGAAGATGAAATTCGCAAAAAAAAAATCGGTCCAAATTTCGGCAGCCATAAAAACAAGTTTAAATAATTTGAATAATTATAAATAATAATAATTTGAAGATTTATAAATTAAAGGCAATATTTGAACATATTTTTATCTTTTAAACCCATTTTGGTAAAAATACTTATATTAGTACGATTACCACTTGTTCTAGTTGCACTATGTTCTAGTTGCACTATGGAGCACTAAATAAGGACCAATATAGATTTAAGTTCTCATTCTATCCAAATGCAAATATTACATAATGGGAAGTGAGTGTATTTTGAATTAAACCTGAATTCGAAATATACTTTACTAAAATTTTCGTAATTCTTATATATTTAAGTTTTAATTCAAAAATGCCGATTATTCGTGCATGCCGAACTTAGGGGCTTTCACCTTAATAAGAAAAAAGTGGTGTTGTTGTTGTTAAGCAATTTGTTCGACCACAGAACGAGCAGCCTGTGTGTTTTATTTTTGTAAATTTTTTTGTTTAGATTCACGGTCATTTTCGTTGAAAAATAATTGACAATGACGGCATCAGTTTCCACTAGTATCTGCTTTTGCGAAACATATTAACAGATATGATAATCTGTTTCGCTTTTTATCAACTTATATCCACTCTTTTTTTTACATTCATATCAATATCCCCTTCAAACATTTTTGAAATTTTTTGGCGATTGCTTGTTTGGCGATGATTACGCGATCCCATTCAGGGAATACGAATCGCTAACCATCGCCTACGCCTTACAGCTAGGCGATAAATATGCGAGCGCACACAAGTTGCGGCAATCATCAGTGTTTTTTTATAACCTCCACGCGATGCATCGCAGCGATGTTAGACAACTTGCCGGCGATTCGCGGGCGATGATTTCGTGATTCTCCAAAGGATCGCATTTAGCTTCCACGCGATGCATCGCAGCGATGTTAGACAACTTGCCGGCGATACGCGGGCGCTGATTCGGCGATTTAAATTGTTTGCAGGGTCAACTCATATCTGAAACACAAGACCACTCATCCATACGCATCCACTTAAGAAAACACACAGAAACTTGTACAAACAGATATATCTGTGCAGGTCTTTAATTTATATATAAGCTTTTTTTTAATTGGTCATTGTCAAGGTCTATCCAATAGGTCTACGCAAGAAGCCAGATGTTTATTTCAATATACATTTTCATTTTTCATGGTACTCCTTGAAACTATTTTTTAGGCATAAAACATATATTTACATTGCATTTAGTGCAATATACAGTTGTAAAACCATTTTTACAAGGTTTGCAAAGGGACTGCTTTGGTTTGTAACATGGGAAATGACCAGCACCTTCATACCTTCATATAAGAGTTAGTGAATCCTTTTCGCTGATTTATGAAAACTGACTGTGACGTCTAAATAGAAGCCAACTATTCGTGACTAAAAGAAAATTCTCATGTAGTATTTTCGGGATTGGTGATTAATTCTATATAATTCACAGAGCATATCTGCCAAGTCAAGACCTCCCATAAAACGGTTATATTGCTGAACAGAATTTGGAATTGCAATTTCAACAAATTTTTTCTCTATTTGATTCCATCGCCGGCATGTAGATAATGGTTCAATACAATAGTCCGTGGACAGCAGATGTACTGGTGTATTGTCAAGCCATTTTACAACTTTGATATCATTGTTCGATTCCACTCTATAATCGTATGAACCACGTCCTTTTTCTTTCAACATTGCATCGGAGTCTAAGCTTACCTCTCCTTAACGGTTGCCACAAAACCTTTCTCTCTTAGAATCTTCATCAAATGAAAGGATGTAAACCAATTGTCAAAGAACACCTTATAGTTTTGATTATCTGGTAAACTCTTGAGTAGGTGGATAACAATGTCCGAAGAAATACCTAAACCATAATTAGGGCAAGTTCCTTCTCCAGTGCACATCGAGAAGTCATATATTATGCCCGATTTCCCACATCTTGAAACATTTTAAAACCCCATTTATGAGGCTTTTTCGGGTTATACTGTTTTAATGTTTGTTTACCTTTAAAGGGTATAATCTGCTCATCTATGCAGTGATGCTGCTCTGGAGGAAGTTCGAAAGCCCTTTAAAATTGGCTTAATTTATTGTAGTTTTTCATATCCATCCTCACCTCTTTTCTTGTCGTCACAAGAACAATTTTAAAACTGTTTTATTTTTTCAATCTGTCTTTTAAAGGGAGCCTGAAAGTTGCCTCCCATTACATTCTCATTTCAGGGTATTTGACGATTCCCATATATAAAAGGATTCCCAAATATTGCTCCATTTCTTTGAACGTTGCATTCACCGAAACACCACTTTTTCGGACTGAATATAAATAAGTCTTTTCCTAAATGTTGGTGACCATGCTGTCATCAGGGATTGTTGCAACGACTTCCTCCAATTCTAAGCATTCAGCTTCTATTTCTTCAGGAGCTCATCACGTAAATCTGCAGCCGTTATTTCCTCGCAAAGACTATTCAAAACTTTTGCTTCGTCAATAGAAATTTCTACCGAAGGTACATCAGGTTCTATTTCAGCATCTGAATCATCCAAATTGAACTCCAGAATATAATTAATTTCTCTCACAGTCAAGGCTACATAGTTTAAATTGCTAAATATTTTAATATAGATCTTAACCTCAAACCAACCAATTTTAATGCTGATGTCTGTTTTTATAAAGATAAATCAATAATAAATAGACATCATATAGATATCCCTCCTGAAATATTCGAACAGTCGGTGGAGGGTATAAAAGATTCGGCACAGCCGAATATAGCACTCTAATACCATGTTCACACGGACAGCAATATTAGTGTTTCGCTCTCTTATTCCTGTTTCGCGCCCCAAACATGTTTTAGACTTGTTTTACCATATAAAATTTTGAGAGCGAAACAGGTCGTTTCATTTTGAAACAGGCTGCGAAACAGGAAAAATGTACTATCATCTCCAATTTTGATAACAGTTATCGTTAGTTTATCTGAACTAGCTCTCAAAAAATATCAAAACAAAGAAAAAAATAAAATAAATATTGATCTTTAATAAAATAAAGTGATAATTATAATATAATAATATTAATAACAGTATTAAATAATATTTTCCTTAGTTTTATTTACTTTTTTATCTATTTAAAAAAAAAATCACACTAACAACACAAAAAAATGTCAAAGTGAAACAGGAATAAATCGTATGAACAGCATGTTTGGCTACCTAGTTTCAGAGAGCGAAACCAGTGGTTTCTATCGTCGTATGAACATAGCATAAGTTGTTTTTATTCGCTTCGTTCGTATTCAGTAATACCCCTTTCACTATGACATGAGCAAGTAAAAGGTGGTGGCCACTTTGACTGTTCGAGCTAATTTGTATTGGTTTTGCTAAAAATGGTTGACATTTCGAGACATAAACACCAACAATGAAATGTAAAAAACCTACATATGTTGTTTCTGGACTCTGTCAAACAATTTTTTTAATGCTGAAATATCTCAATAAATTGTTACCTAGTATATGATAATTTTAAACTTTTCCACATATTATTAAAATTAAATCGTAATTAACTTTAATCTAACAATATATTACGAATACATTTCATTAAAGGTTGAAAGGTTAGATAAATTCTTGTATTAAGATTGACTGCCTTTTTAAACAAAATTAGTATATTATTGCATGTACAGTGTACTCCATACATGCATACATACTAAGGATACTACCCAGTAAGAAAAATTTGGGTTTTTTGAAGCACTTAAGAGAAAAGGCGCTTCAATAAGAGAGCTCTTATACAGCAGTAAATGACAAAGAATAAAATATAAAAAAATCTGCTATTTTAGTGCTGACAACGAAGAAGGTTTTAAAGCGCAAAAAATAAAAATATACGAAAATGATTAAAAACAATGCATTTAAACATGTAAAAGCAAAACATAACTGAATATGTTTATATAGTTAGCCCTTAAAAAATCACTCTAGGAGTGTGTTCAAACCACTTTGAACACTTAATTAAATATGGAAAAATTAATTAAAAATCTTAAATTAAAAGAATGAATTTAAAAGTCTTTAGAATAAGATATGAAAAAATGAATTTAAAATCGTGATATAAATTATAATGTAATATGAAATGAGAATATTTAAATTTTAACTGAATTTTAATGTATGAATTGTAATCCCTAACCAGTTACATTGTAGTTTGAAAGCCACTGTATTATAAGTATCTTTATTTAGTACTTAGTAGTAACGGAGTTATTCCAAACCTCTTCGGCTATCTGCGAACCGAAGACAGGTTAATATCTAAAAATAAAATTATGTATTTCTTATTTGTCGCCTAGCAACAGAAGTGAACAGTCTGAATTAAATCTAGTTATCTTAACCGGCAAAAAGAACCTAAATACTTAAATTTAAATTAGTTTGTACCTATACTAAACGTTAACTTAAATACCTATCTACTCTATACGCTACCAATTAAAACCCTGAAATCATAATTGCACATCTAAACACTTACAGCCGTATTCATAAAAAATAAAATAAGTTTGAAATCTGTTTTAAGGCAAAATTTTCATATAAATTTTTCTTAAAATGCATTTCAAATCCATTTTAATTACTTATGAATACGGCAGTTACTCTTTTGTCATTGATCTGAGCTGGGAAACCTCAACTTAAAGGTGACTATAAGCCAATTTATTTAAACTTGCCTCATATTTAAAAAGAATTAATTCTCTCCCTTAAATTATTTTCTTTTCAAATCCCTACAATTATAATCACTCGTTGAGTGATTATAATCACAATCTTCATCAAAGTTTCTCCTACAATTTAGTACCCGGCAGTTCTGTAGCCCATAAGGAAGATTGTTTATAGTTTGTGTGTGTCCCTAACACACAGAACTACAGAGTGCTTAGTTCGCATGTTAAAAAAAAGTGCTTATTGCCAGCAGAAAATAGTCCTCCAAACCGGGAACACCCCATACAAAAATCAGGCATCCCATCAGCAGGTTAGAAGCGATGTGAGGCATGAATTCATACATAAAACCTGATCCTTGTGGAGCACATTTTTTACAGGGTTAGGGATTACAAAAAGTAAAATTCCGGGATTTTGCGGGATATCGGTGTTTTTCGGGATTCGAGGTTTTTGGACATTTTAAGATAAATGCTTTTTACAGATATTTATAAAAAAAAAAGGTTCAAAAACGAATGTTTTATTAATCATTTATTTTCACAAAGTAAAATAAAGCTTATTTGTATATTTTTATACGAAATATGAAATGTATACCAAAATAATGTTAAGTACACAAAAAAAAATTAAAATTTATTTTGCATTTATCACCAAAATTATTATATTGATTATTAAAATAGAATCTTACAAATAAATCAATTACTAGCTTAATTGTATAATTTGTTACATTCAAAAATTAAATGAATTAGGATGAACAATTAAAATTAGAATTCAAAATTTGTTAACAAAATCAATTTGTTTAGTTAACCATAAAAAAAATTTTAAACAAAACACATTTTGTAGTGGTGAAAAATATGTATGTATAAATTAATTTCGTGAAATTGGTTCATAATTTGACGTATAAAGTTTTCATTTTGCATTTGGTGCACCAGTTTAATTAGAAAATAAAACCATACGGAATTTTTGGTCTTGTTTTCTGTTTTGCGCATTTCAAAAGACATTTTTTTCTTTAATTATTTTCAACATTCGAACAATAACATTTCTTTATACAGGTATCCCTTGATTTGCACGTTACTCCATTTACGCGATTTATATATAACACGGATCAATAATAGCAACCATTTTTTGAATTACGCGTTTTCTTTTACGCGATCTTAATAAAATACTCTCAAAAAGTTGTAGCAATCCTTATTTTGTACGAAATGCAGCACTGCGATTCAAGAAATTTTATTATCTGTGTGCTAAAATAGAACTGCACAATGCATACATATTTTTAAAAAATAAAATGTTTTTTTGCACTACTTTGTCGTTTTTATTTATAATTTTCTTAAGTTCTGTGAATTATTTTTTTGTATTTTATTTTAAGGATTCTAATAACATACAATTGCCATAATTTTCTTATATTTTTGATTTTAAATATTCGAATATATTTCAAGTATTGTTTTTGTTTTCTTTTAATAAATAAAAAATATTATTTTACAAAAATATAATAACATAGCTTTAAACATTTCATTGTATAGCAATATCCTTTTTTTTTGAGTTTGAGTTCTTGATTAAACACGGTTTTTAGGCCCAAAAATGACATTTTGTATGTATCTTATGTTTTGATTTACGCGATATGTTAAATTTCAGGACCCATAAACGAAATTTGTACCAGCCCTGAATTGAATTTGATTTACACGTGCTTTCTTCGGTCCCAGCAAACCGCGTAAATCGAGAGTTACCTGTAACTGTTTAACGCGCTTTCGTGTGCAAGAATAGTATTAGCTGGGTTAATCAAATAAAAAAAATATTAATATGCATATTGTTCCCTTCTACTGATGGGGGAAAGTCAAGATGAATTTGTTTAACAAAAAAAGGTAAAACAAAACTATTAGGCAACTTATTTCGGGATCCCTGTATTAAAAAAATGAAAATCGCGGGATTCACTGAAATCGGGTTTCGAGATTGGCATCCCTGATACATGCATAAAAAAGATTCGAGGCATGTCATTAAGTCCGTTTCGTCACGTCCAAGGACATTATGACATATTTGAAAGTGAAGTAACTCCAAAAAGTGTCATAAGGTCCGCGCTTCGCTTACTAAAGCTACCCTAAATAGCCTGACTTCGGCCGGGCGGAAGAATTTCCTACGCTATAGTATAACAAACACTCGCTCCGCTAACTAAAGTTTCTAAATTCGGGATTTTAAAATTAAGGATTTTAAAATTCGGGATTTCGATATTTAGAATTCTAAAATTCGAGATTTAAAAAATTCGGAGTTTTAGAAAAGTTGTTCAATTTATGCAAGAAATTAATGGTTAGTGAAATTATTGAACAATTTTAATTGATTAACAGCCATTTTCACCAAGTTCAGTTAGAACTAGTTAGCTATTACTTTAACTTTCAGTTAACAATATGTTTTTGACAGCTAAATTGGTAGTTAATTATAACTGAACTTGGTGAAATTGGCGTACGTTTTTTTTTATTTTTAAATAAATTAAAGATTTAATAAATTGTTTATTATTTAGCAGGAAATGATAACCTTAAGACTTATAAAATATGTTTATTTTGCTTTGTTATTCGCATGAATTAATAGCAGATAAACCAAAATATAAAAATACAATTTTAAATCTGTAAGCCATTGTTTGTCACTTACCATCAGTTTGATCCGACTCACCCTCAATGGGTACAAGATATTTATCCACAAATTTATCACCAGCCGTAAAAGCCCCATCTAAACGTTTTGCCGCATAGGTGGTTATGGGACTCTCCAGTACAGCATTACCAATTTGCTTTACCGAATCAGCACGTTTTAAAACCGGTTTAACCAAATGATCTGTCATGTACTCCTTAGTATTCCAATACATCTTTAAACCCATTATAATTGTCTAATAATCATAATATGCAATAACTTTTAAAACTAAATTGTCGTAACTTACCAGTTCGGGTGGTAAATATACCAAAGGTACACGTTGTTCTAGTATATCCAAGCTTTTGCACATAACCGTGTCCAGGCGTTTAAGGGGTGCTTCGAATAGCTTTACTGCAGGTTGCACCGAGTCATAAGCTGATAAAATAGTGTATTCAGCGGTTTCGAAATACCAGTTAAACAGGCGACTACTGTTTTTAACTTTGGTATACAGATGCTCTACATGTTTTAGACTTGTTTCGATTAATGGTATACTACCAATGCGGTCGATTGTCTCCAAGTGTAACTTTGTACTTGGAGTATTGGCTTAAAAGAGTATTTGAAAAATGCATTTTATTTTTTAAAATAATATTATTTTATTTACTAACCCATTTTTTTGGTTTTTTATTATTATCTTTTATTTGTTAAAAATCACAACTTTGTAATTTAAAGTAACAAATTTTTTTAATTGATCCGCTAAGACGCGTTCCGTTTTGTCTAAACTGTAAATAAAAACTAAATCTTATTCACTTTGAAGCGTACTTTTTACAAATTTGATTTTGTTTTTTAATATTTTTCGTTTCGTACAAAGTTTTTTATTGTATGTATTTAAATATTTAATGCTGTTTGGGCTATATCAGCAATATGTTTATTTTTAAATGATGATTGTTGGGAAACACTTGAGTTCAAGAGTTTCGGAAAACCATAATCTGTATTAAGTTCATATGTTTACGTACATTTGTATTGATTTGATGATGATCTTGCTCACGCGTCCAAATTAATTATGTATGATGATCAGTGATGTTAACTTTTATTTTTTCATTACCTTACGGTCCTCTAAAAATTACCGTTTTTGGTACGAAATTACCGTACGCAAAGGTTTTTAATCAAAGCATTAATGTGCTGTTTCCAAAGGACAGGCGATTGATTGTGAACTAAAATTTATATGAAAAGCACTCAGTCCATCGCCTGTCCTTTAGAAACAGCACTAAGAAAAATTTAAATTGAAATTTTGTCTTCAAATACTTTTGGTTAAATTATTGTATATTTTATGAATACGGCAGTAAAATAGTTCTAAACATTTTTATTTTATACGCTTTGCATACATATGCATGGAAAGAACATTAATAAAATAATACACATTTAGTTTAATTCATTTAAATTAATACATTAATAGAAATAATATTTGAATTGTTACAGTCACAAGAAATCAATTTATCCGTACTTAAACCAAGGCAAAGCGGTGTCAATAGTACGATAAGTACAATTTTTTTTAAATGAAGTGCAGAATGCTTGATTCAAATATAGATTATTCAAGTACCAAACTCTTATCTTTAGCCTCATTAATTCCCTGATCCGTTCTTAAAATAATCCGAAAACAATAGTTAAATTTATCACATTACGGCTACATATTTTATATGTTTAAAAATTTTTGATTTTTAAACAAACAAAAACTTTTAAATAAAATTAAAAATATACAAGAATAATTTTATTTTCCATATGTTGCACTTATCGGTGTTACAAAGCCATTTGCAGAAACATAATGTTCTTAATTTTTTGGAATAACATTATATATTTTTAAATTGAAAAACACCTCTCAAAAGCTAAAATTATAAAACTTACATATGTAACATTTTGAAAATTTTACAGGAAAAGCAAAAAAACTATTTAAAATTATAAATTGATGAATTACCTTAAACTATTTATAATTAATAGAAACTGGGAATCATTTCCTTCTGAAGGTAACTTTATATTATATTCAACATTTTTTATTTTTCGAATTTATTCTATGAGCTAAATTTCAGTTATGTATTTTATAAAGCTTTTTGTAATAGTCATATTCCTTCAATTTTTCAGAAATGACTTTATACACTATCAGACTATTATATTGTATTTTCTTGTTACATTTTACCTTAGCTTTCCGTTGGAAAGCAATGAGGTATATTGTATGAACAGAAAAATTTACAATTATTAGACACCAGCAGAATGTAATGCATTTTCTGGCCCGCTAAGCCAAAATGTAACAAGAAAATACAATGTAATAGTCTGATAGTGTATAAAGTCATTTCTGAAAAATTAAAGGAATATGACTATTACAAAAAGCTTTTTAAAATACATAACTGAAATTTAGCTCATAGAATAAATTCGAAAAATAAAAAATGTTGAATATTTATAATTAATTTTTCTTGTAAAACTTAACAGTTGTTTTGAAAATTGACAGTTTGTATATTATGAATTCTGTTAATATTGTCTTTTAGCGATTATCATCTTTTGTAGATAAGGCCTTTTTTTCTTAATAGGATCACTAATTTTGATCGAAAGATTCCAAAATATTTTTAGACATTTGTGCTGGTGCAATACATCAGAATCAATGAAAAAGTCGTTTTTTTTAATTGTTGGTTAGTTAAGGCCTTTTGCGTTTAAGATAACGTAATGTATTTTAAAAATCCAAATATCTTTAAATAACCGTATTGTAAATAAAATTACCTTGCTACCTTTTGCCGCCCAAAATTACCGTAAAAAGGGTAATTACCGTACGGTTATCATCACTGATGATGATCAATACTAAGATTCATATCAGCATTAATCAAGTCAAACTAAATACATACTAAACTCGGCCTTAGAGAATTAAATTTTACACTTCAATTAAAAATCTGTCTAAATAAGGAATTTTTGCTCATAAAGTCTTTTCGATCCAATTTTTTTTCAAGGTCTTAGTTATAGAAAATAATCGATCTGCTTTTTTGAATAAAATTTTTATTTAAGGTACTTTTACACGACATGTATTTTGCAGTGGCTTTGTCGAATGTAAAATCCATATGTCAGAACTGACATATGTTTGCCAGAAGTGCAGATTTCTCTGCATTTTGCTGATTTCTCGTTGCGAAAATGACGAAGTGAGATTTGCAGATTTTTTGAAATTGAAGATATTGTAAAAACTTTTATATTGAATTTTGTGACCAACTTTTTTTAAGATTGGATTTAAGAGTCCCATATATTATATATATGTAGTTCAAAAAATAATATTGATAGCCTGTATTGGTAGTTTAAACGTCAAATTTTATGCGTTAAGACCAAAACAAGTTAGAGTAAGAGTGCAGCATTAAAATTGGTTGCGGTTTAGACCTACATAAATAAAATTATTGATCGATAATCAGGAAGTTTTGTGCTTTTTTTTAGCAATTTCAACTAGCTTGAGTAAAATATCATAATTCGTAACAGTTTAATGATTTTCAGGATTGGTATTTATATTGGAGCCATGGTAAGTTATAAACCCAATTCATCTCAAATTCTGCAGAGTGATTTTTGAAATAAGTTGTAGCATTTACAGTGAACTTCAGAAGGCTGCTAAATATGGGCTCAAAGGAAAATTATAGACCGTATACCACAAAATTGCATGACATTTTTTCTAGCCATATGAAGCTAAGTCGGAAGAAATTTTACCGCTATATCTTTTATGGAACGTTTTAGGCCTATTTAATTAATTTTTCAGATTGGGCTTCATATGGGGCCTGTAGTAAATTATAGACCCATCATCACGAAATTTATAATTGTAATTTCTAGTCCTATAAAACTGTGAAGTATTATATTTCATTCTGATAGCATTTTTATTACGGTTTTAGCGTACTAAACTGTTTTCCGGGAGAAGAGGTTATATGGGGCCTGGGGTAAATTATGGACCGATCTTCTGGAAATTTTGCAGTGTGATTTCCAGTCGAATAAAACTAATTTTCGCAAAATCTTATATTGTTACACAATTTATGTTAGTTTATGTAATAAAATTATCAATTTTTTAGGGTGGTGGTTCCACATTTTGATCGTACTGAACCGATATGGCTGGTTTTCAATCCCAAACTGACAAACTTAGTATACTTTTTAAATGACTTGCAAAATAGTTGATGCCAAAATATAACACGCTTTACTGAAAATTTTTACACTACAAATTTGAGATGACATTTAGGCCTTAATTATACAAAACGCAACGCCGAATAGTAATATTGGAAGCAAGACCAAAGTCATAAATATTTTGTAATTTTGTTGTTGCTTTCTACAAGTACGAATTTGTGATTAAATCAATTAAATGATACTTGAATCAATTAATTTTGAGATTGATTCAATCGTAGTTTTACTTAAATAAAACTAATTTCGAGTACCAGTAAGATTCTCGAGCCCATAACTCGGGACATCTCCCAATTTGTCTAAGAATCCACTAGCTAGCCACCTCAGCCTGCTCAACTGTCGCCAACTGATCCGGGTCTTCACACAACCCGTACATATCCGACAAGTCAGATTCTATCCTCACTGCCATCCTGCCTTTCATGTGGCCATGGCACGTTACAATATCTATCATAGTTCTAACGCAGACCCTACTACCGTCCAGAAGCGTATCCAAATCGGACTTTTATTTTTATTTGACATGAAAAACCATGGTAGAATAAGAACAAGGTATAGGCATTAGAAATTTTGTTCTCAATTTTAAAACCCATACAATGTCAAACAAAAGAAAATATGGAAAAAATAATAAAAACTCTTAACATACCTGGTACTTATTATACTATGTGAAAAACGAATTTTAAACTTAAATTATTATATAAATAAATTGGTGAAATTGGCCAGAAATGTACCGTTTTTGTAGAAAATTTTTTAAAATTTTAATTTCAAAAATGTATGATAAAATATTAAAAAAAATTTTGTTGAATTATTTTATTAGAAAAAAAATTATTCGATCACGACTGCCAGAAGTAGCCACCAGAATCGTTTTGAAAATTTGTTCCATTTCAATTGAACTCGAATTCAATTTAAGAACGTGGCTGATAAAGAAATGGAGAATATTTCTATACAAATTTAAATATTTGTTTGATTGAAAAATTTGCAATATTATTATTGAAATATTATTATTTGAATATTTGAAAGCATAAGTTATTCAACATTTATGAACAAAAATAACAAAACAATAAAACAAATTTACACCGAATATATGAAATCTAACTGCCTTTTCAACAATTTCGAACGTTACCGTTCGCATAGATATTTGTGTTAAAAACATTCAGTTTTAAAAATATTTTCCAAATTAAATGCGTTTGAAATTGTTAAACACGCTGTAAATTTATTTATGTGCTGATTCCAAATAACAGGCAAGTGTTTGTGTAGTCAAATTTATATAAAAAGCACTAATTTTTTTTTTTGTGATTTTCATATTAATTGTTCTACACAATTGCTTGCTTGTTATTTAGAAACAGCACATTAATTTCAAAGCAACATGAATTAATTAAAAAAAATTTAGAACTATTTTTTGACGACTCCACAGCCCTGCTTACTGGTCTAACAAATTATAGCACCAACTTCGATTATACAAGTTTTTTTAAAGCACATTTATTAAATAAAAAAAAAACTATATAAAATAGAATGCTTCATGACCTTTGATAGTCTTCAACAGATAAGAAAAATACCGGCTAGCAAAGATTAAAAATTACAAGTAGAATATGCAGTTCTTAATGACATGAAAAAAATTAAATTTATAAAAATAGTAAGAGTTAAATAAATAGAATGTTTATTTTCTTTTTGAAACTATGTACATACTTATATAACAAAACACATACATATTTAAAAATGTTTACTATATTTCTTTTGTTATACCCTATACCACTGGTGTAAGTTTGCACTCCGTTTAAAGTTTTTAAAATACCGTTTTTAATTTATTGCCCCTATATATATGTATGTACATATGTGTACATATGTATATATACATATATATATATATATATATATATATATATGTAGAAAAGATAATTTAACAATGTTGGTCTGTTGGTTAAAAAAGGTGTTTAGAAGACCTCATATATGATAGGGTCTAGTTTGTAGTACTTATTTTTTAATATAATTATATGTACACACAGCCATATTCACTTTGAAAAATTTTAATGCAGTTAGAATAAAGTTCATTCATAATACACATATGTACCAAACTCTGGCTAACGATTTGGAAAGCTCTTGTTAACGAGCTGCCAAAAGTTTGTCAGCTCGTAAAAAAATAGCCGTTTAATGGTAAACAATTTTGTTTGTTTTTTTTTTAATTTGCTGTCTTTTTTTTAATTTAATTTAATTTTAAAAACTTTTTAAAATTTGTATATGGGCAAATCCTGCGTGACGAACTCTACATTCGCACGTGTTTTCTGATTGATTTATACACATACATACATATGTATGTATTTACAATATTACAACAGTACTCACAATATTATAACAGTAACGGACTGTAGTTTATTTAAGAAGTTTTCCGTTCAGTAATTTTTTAATAAATAAACATTTAAAATTCCAAGCTAATTTATTTTTAACTGATTCTAACATTTATTCAAAAAACTAAGTGCATATTAATACGGATTTTCAGTTGCAGTTAACATTGTCCTTTCCCATTTTCTAATTGTTAAAATAATGTATACATTAACTATAGTTAAATACATCAAATGTTTAAAGAAAAATAATTGCGAAGCCATATTGGTGATGCTGCTGCCCTACAAACATTTTTGAAAATTTTTGGCTATTGCTTGTTTGGCGATGATTACGCGATCCTTCACAGGGAATACGAATCGCCAACATCTAAAAGATCCTAAAAGAAAGCTGAATATTAGAGAATTCTTAAATCACTTGTTCGCAGCCAAAAAATTTTGCGAGATTTTGACAAAAGGCGTAAACCCTTTGTGAAGTAGGCCACACAACGCACGCTACAATTTTTCCAGTAGTATATAAGCCCAATTTAATTTATTTTAACAAAACAAATTATATTTTAATGATTTGCATTTCTTAAACTAATTTTGTGATGATTAATGAATATCAATTTTTTTAAAGAAATATATAAATTTATGAGTCTGTATGCTGTAAGTGTTATTTAAAGCCCATAAAGCACCTAAAATAATGTTAAATTCATGTATAATATTTATATATCAGGGGTTGGGTAGGGTTTGGCAAGAATTATTGTATTATTGATCATCGAAATACATGTTTAATATAAAGATGAACTTGTACATCTAGTCTTATTTTTCATTAAAAAAAATTAATTTGAAAAATTGTTGGTTGTTGGACTGTTACTGGGATTTATTTATGTGGAACGAAAACAAACAAAAAAAATGACAAAACCAGCGATGATTGAAAACGTGTTGCCTTTTTGAGCAATATAATGTGGCATCATTAAAATTCAGTGTTGATTTATTAAAAGTTAGCAGACGGGTAAAAGTTTGTTATGAATAACTTTGTGCTAACAAGCTGCCAAGCTTAATCGGCATTGAAGGTAGCAGCTAGTTGCACGTAGTGTACAAACTGTGGCTAACTTTTTGTTATGAATACGGCTGTAAGAATTTGTTTTTATTTTCAATATCACTCAGGTATTTTTTTAATACGGTAGATGCGTTCAAAAAAAACCGCATAAATGAAATCCTTATAAAAAAGCCTCCATTTTCACACAAAACGGATGATTCGTTCCGAAAAGTTAAAAAACCCCATAACCTAAAAATTAGACCAAAACCGCATAAAAAAAGCAATTATATAAAAAAATTAACCAAAAACAATTCATTTATTTATTATAAACAACACATAAAAAGAGAAAAACTATAATATAAACCAGTTTTATGAAAGTTAACAAATAGTTAAAGGCATAAATTTAAATTAATACGTAAATTAGTAATGAATAAGAAACTAAAAAAACTATTTATAAAACTTAAATTAATATTTAATATTTAAAAGTAAAACATTACATGTTATCGGAATCACTACTTGGCAGCGTTATAATCCGTTTTTTAATTGGTGCAAAATCACTTTCATCGCTAGAGGACCCAATCAAATCCTCGTCGCTAGATAATACAACGTACACATTAGCAGTTGGTAAAGTCGGAACATTCATACAATCTTTATTTGGAAGGGTTTCGGCAGTTTTTTCAAAATAATTCGTCATAAATTTTTGAGAAGTATTATTTTTTAATTGATGGTGTTGTTAACGATATCCAGATATAAGGTTGGAAATTTCTCTGTACAGTTTTAATGCCTTTTCTGTATCTGGTTCGTGCAGAAGTATTTGATTTTGTAACTCATTTGCTGTTTCGAGAATTTTTCTAACCGTTTTAACATTAATTGGTGCTATAATGTCTTCGTCACAATCGTTTTCTGAATTTTCAGCAATTTCTGTGTTGATGCTATTAAAGATTTTGTCGTCACTTAAAGGAATATCATCGATTAATTCTTCCAAATCATTGAGATTTAGTTTATCAAATCCTGGTTTTCAATTTTATTGACAATAAATTTATACGTATGTTTAATATAATATTTTTTAAATGTAGAAATAATTCCTTGGTCTAATGGTTGGAGAATACTTGTGGTATTGGTGGAAAAAATACTACCTTCGCATTAGGATTATCGATGTGTGGATGCCCTGGAGCATTATCCACAATAAGCAAAACTTTAAATTGTAAATTTTTTTGATTCCACTTCAGGAACAAAGCAATTATTAAGCCATTCGATAAAAATTGCGGTTGTTACCCAGGCTTTGGAATTACCCATCCAATGAACGGGTAAACGCTTTAAATCCTTACCTTTTAATGCTCGTGGTCGTAAAAATTTGTTTACTACCAGTGGTTTTAACATTCGATCGCCTGAAGTATTGCTGCATAGTAAAAAAGTTATCCGGTCCTTGCTGGCTTCAAACCCACTACCTCTTTTTTCGGACTTTGCTATGTATGTACGATTAGGAATTTTTTTCCAGAACAATCCAGTTTCATCTGCATTAAAAACCTGATGTGCACAATAACCACCATCTTTTATAATCATTTTTAATTTTTGGGGATAGTTGTTGGCACTGTCTTCGTCAGCTGATGCAGTTTCGCCTCTAATTTGAACGTTAAGTGAATTTCTCTTTTAAAACCCGGTAAGCCACCCTTTGCTTGCCGAAAATTCTTAAGATGTGGAGGGCTCCGATTCTTTAATTTTTTCATACAATATAAGAGCCTTTTCTGCAATTAAGTAACCACTACTAGGTATTTTTTTTTTTTTGTCAGATCCTCAATCCATATAGATAATAAGAGCTGGCTCCATTTTCTCCAGTTATGGAAAAATATAAAAAATTACATTTCAGTCATTTATGCAGACACATGTCGTAAAACTAATCTTTTACAAATTTAAAAGGCCTGAAGTAAGAAGGTCTTCTGAGTTCTACCGCTGGGTAGTTTTACAAAAAAATAAAATTTATAGACTAAAAAACAATTCATATATGTATTGGTTTTACAAAAATAACATAAACTTAAAGAATACCCAGCGGTTGAACTCAGAAGACCTTCTTACTTAAAAATTGTTTTGATAAAATTCCTATTCTTATCTAACTGCTAAAGAATGCCTCATAGAAGGCCTCGGCTCTTTGGTGTAAAAGATAAGATACACCTTCCACACTCGCTTCTATGAGAAGGGAGTAGAGAAGGAGTAACATTTTTTGTATTGTTTTTTTTTTGCATTCTTATGTACCTGCTAAAGAAGCGAGAGCGGATGGCCTTCTCCGCAATGACAACGTGTGTAAAAAAGATATGAGTATGGAATGGAGCGAGCAGGCCTTGTATATCCAAAAGAAGGAGTACAGAGGCCTTCTAGAAGGCATCCGTACCCCTTCTTTTTCCCGCTGGGTAAAAACAATTCATATGCATATACATACAGCTCTTCCATTCACTTAAGTATTAAAATACTACATAGTGCTTAAAAAAATGAAAAAAGGAACAAATAAATTCATGTTGTACATATATGTACATATATATATTTTTTTGTAAAACTATTGTGCACATAAATAGTGCATTTAATAGTACATACCTACAATAATAAATACCTGCGTGTACACATATAAGTACATTTTTTTCGTTTAAGGTAAAAAAAATTATTTTGAAAAACTTAAAGTGCACATATGCGATGTCTTTTAATTCATTAGTAGTTCCAATTATGCGTGATTTCTGTAATTGAACAAACTGTTCAATTAAACGGGATTCTTGTAATTGAACGAATTGTTCAATTAAACAGGATTCTTGTAATTGAACGAATTGTTCAATTAAGCGGGTATCGGCTAATTGGTTCCCCGGTTAATTCAACAAAAAGTTGTGCAAATTTTGATGTGCAATTAACCGCAAAATACTGTACATAATAACCTTACGATATAATTGAAAACTGAAACCTCCTCATTTTCATGTAACAAGTTCTATGACTCAATTAACACACAGGCTGAATGACAAAAATACACATTTACATAATTTTATAATTTAAAACTGGGAATCCCCTTATTCTGTATGCTTTTGTTGCTTACACAAATATAAACCCACACAACGCGTATGCATCGGTAAAGAAAAAATTCAAATACCTTTTAAATTTTAAAAACTACTATTCAGAAGTGATGCCAACGTTTAAAACGACAAAAAAATATAAAAAATCTAAAAAAACAAAAAATATGTAAAAAAATCGAATTGAAAACCGCATAACTTCAAATCCGCATAAAAACAGACCTTAGTTACATAGATGTTCGGTAAAAAGAGTTTTTTTTCGCAATTAATGAAATAGGTAGTTAATAGGCTTGTGTCGTTCTTGAATGAATTACTTCACCTGAATCAAGGCGAATTCAATTACAGCTGGTGTCGGAAATAAATACATCAATCCAAAAACAACATAGGGTTTTTTGCATTGCATTGTTAGTGCGTATAATTGGTTGGAAATCTTCCAACATTAATTGTAGTTGTAAGTAGGTTAAGAAAAAACAAAATGAAAACAAAAACTTGCTTTATTGTTTTCGCAAACAAAAATAAAGCATGTTGCCAGTTTAGTTTTTATAGCCGTGCAACCAGTGAAATGCGCATAGGAATAGCTTATCCCTTCAACAATAAATTTCAGTGTTTTTATCAAGAAAAAAAATTGGAAATTAAGAACGAAAAACAAAATCTCTTAAATTAAAAAAATAACTCTTTAACAATAAAACTAAAATCTAATTTCAACTTATTATAAAAAACCCTTTTTGTTTTTAAAATGTCAATTTAAACACTTCCTTCTACAAGCTATGTGTCATTCAGAAAGGTGAAAGAACAGAATGAATTAATTCACTAAAACTTTCTGAAAGAAATTGAAAGATTCACATAAATGTAAGATTTTGCCCAATAGTTAAATATAATTTATATGAATTTTCATATTATTCGAATGTGTATTCTAAGTCAAATTTTAAAAGCTTTTATACTTTAATAGTCTTATTCCTTCAATATTTTCCAGGAATACACAAATGACAAATTCTGATAGTGCATAGAAAATATTTCTGGAAAATATTGAAGGAATAAGACTATTAAAGTAAAAAGGCTTTCAAAATTGTTATTTGACTTAGAATACACACTCGAACAATATGAAAATTTATATAATAAATATTACTCACCATGAGAAATAAATTCCCAGATTCTATATAATTTATATGTATAAAAAAATTTTTTAAGTATTGAAAAAATCCTTAGTAGTTTTATAATTTTACCTAGTCCCGCACGTTTAACAAAAAATTAAATAATATCGCCAAATAGGTCCATTATTTCACCTCGCTCCGTAAAAATTTCCTTCGAAGCATTGTTATTTTGTATACGATTGAATGTTGAAAAATAACTGAGTTATTAAGAAATTACCAAAAGTAATACAAAGTTTGGGATTTTATTATGACATTTATTTAACATATTACGGTGCGGATTTTTTTAACATAAAAAACATAGATCCTTTGAAACCCAAAACAAAAAATTTAAAACTATTTCAAAATTGCCTTTTAATACTATGGTGAAGTGTATATATAATTCTGCCAAGCCGAATATAGCACTCTTACTAGTTTATATTTTTATTATGAAAGGGAATAAATAAACAACATACCCCAATATTAGAGATGAATTAATCAGTAGGTTGTTTGATTTTAATATTAATACACCTAAAACTTAATTTAATATATAAGCACTTTTTACAATTTTATGGAGAGACCGTCAAGTTTATTTGTCTTAGCTATTTTAATATAAATTGTTCTTTGGTGAAAGTGCTATCTTCAGTTTTGCCGAATCTTATTTACTCTTTACGATTGTGACACCTCAATAATAAAATTGTAAAATTTTGGCAAAAATATTTTATCATATTTGAAGCTTACAAATTTTATTTTAAAACTTATTTAAGTTTTTTTGCTTAAATTTTGAAATACTTTTGTTTTTTTTCTTAAAAAAGTTGCTAGGTTTTAACGCGGTTTTTTAATTACCTTTACCCTTCTAGCTCACATGCTAAATTTTAATACCAATAATCGACTGATTATTTAATGTAAAACATGCATTTGCATGGAAATCGCATCCCTAGTGACTAAGATTAAATTTTATTAAATTATTAATATTTTTATTATTACAAGGGTTTGCCTAATGGTCGAAATTAGGCCATAATTTTTTTTAATATGAAGAAAATATAGTAAGTATGTACATCTAAATAAGTATATATGAATTTATGTACATGTTTATAAGCATTCATTTTTTCCATCTTAGTGGATCGATTTGGCGACGGACCAACCTCCGGTTCATATGTTGTTTTTTACGTGCGTGCTTAAAGGAAAATAAATAAGATTTCTTTAGAGTAAAAAAAAACATTTCCGCTAAAGAATATTAAGAAAAATTTTTAAATTTAAAAAAAAATTAAAAAAACAAAAAGATTTTTTTCAAAAGATTAATTAAATATGTAGATATCTAAGCTATTTGGGACAAATTTTGCTAACACCAATAGGTAATAAGTTACATGGGTGAGAAAGAAAACCTGTATGGCCAAAATGTCAAACTTTGACCCTTTTTATCTCAGAAACTTTTTGACCAATCTTGACGATTTCATCGAAATCGGAAGACATCGATTTCAAAATTGGGTCACTTGACATGAAATCCCCCATAAGTACAAATAATATGTACGTATTGAAAGTCAGGTGTTTTTAAGATGCTAGTACCTATCAGCGATAATGATTCATTCAGCATATAATATAATTTACAATTAAAATATTTTGTTAGCATTCTTTGTTGTTTTTATATTTAAATAGTTGCTTAGTCCAGTTTAACACAATTGTTTTAATTTAATCTGCTGTAGACATATTTTATTGTTAATGTTTGTATTTATTTTATTTTAAAAATATGAAAATAAAAAAGAAACAATAGTTTAATATGTTATCGTTATCAAAAATGTCAAGATGGTGGAACAAATTTCTGTCTGATCACAGTCTAGAATGTCTGATGCAAGAATTATTCTTTTAATTAAGTATTTACTCTATGAGGAAATAACCTATTTTTTTGTTAATTAAATAAGAGTTTAACACATACATATGTACATTAACACCACCCCAGCAAACAATATGAGTCCCAAAAGAGTCTTTTAGGACTCCTTTTTATGAGCAAAACGCTCAGAAAAAAGCTCCTAAACCCTCAGATATGAGCGTGTTTTCCTATGAAACCGTCAAAAAAATTTGTACTGAATATAAGCGTTTTAGGACTCCTAAATTTAACGATTTGTATGGAAAATTGTGAGCCTTTTTGCTCACAAATCAATCATAAAAACTTCTTAAAAGAGTCATAAAAGAGGGATTTCGGAGCCAAAAAAGAGTGATATAGGAGTGTTTCTTTTTCTTGAAATTAGGGTATTCATTTTATTTGTAAATTTATGCTTGTTAGATTTTGAGGGAAAAGTTTTATTAATATACATATGTTTTGTGCATGGAAAAAATATTCATTTTAAACCAATTTCAACGAACAAAACCACCAAATTTTCTTTTAACAAAGGCTTCAAATGGATAGTTTTGTCTAATGAAAAGATTAACAAGGACAATGTTTAGTCAACTATTCACACATAAAGTACACAAAAAACATTAGTGAATTACTGAGCTCAATCCAAGTGACAAAATATCGGAGGTTGTTATGCCAACAAGACCTGATTTTAAAGGAGAATCAAAAAAAATTTCTCAAAGATTTTATCAAAATCACAACCGACCAGCGCAAAATGATCACAATAATGACAGACAAACGCAAAATATTGAAATTATTAAGAATAAGAAAACAAACTACCGTTGCCCCTCAGAAAACCCTCATAAATAAGAGTTTTCTAGGAATGTGCTCCTAAATTGCTCATAAAAATGAGTCTTTTAGAAATCCTGAATTCTACAATCTCCGAAATCAATCAGAATTGCTCATAAATTAGGAGGGTAATCATAAAACCCTCAAGAAAAGGTATCTTTTAAGAGTCATATTTAGGAGCGCTCCGAAAATTGTTTGGTGGGACGCGATATCGAATATTGGGTTATTTACGAAAACAATTTTTTTGAGTCGTTTGAAAATAAAAACCTTACCTGCAAAAGCGAGTTTCTAAAATCCCTAAAGAAAAAAATTCAATAAAAAAGTTTTAAATATTTTATTGATAAATGAAAAAAGTTAAAAAGTTTCTTAATTATTAAAGGACATGCATTTCAAATTTAATGTGCGTGTGGTTTTTCTTAAGTTTTTGTCTAAATGTATAAGTACAAATAAAAATAAAAAAATTTACCAACTTTACCGCGTTTTATGGGTGACCTTTTTGAAAACCGCGAAAACTTAATATAATTGTTTTTAATAGTTTTCAATGGACTATTCGACTATGCTAGGGCCATTTTTATATTTGCAAAAAATGGGAATAAGTTATACCCCTTCGGTTGTTAAAAATAAGCAAAATTAATTTTTTGTTCTTAATTTAAGTACTCTTATAAAATATTGCGTTTTTAATTGTTTCGTAATATTGAAAAGTTAAAAGAATTGAATTGTTGTTAAATACTGTATTCTACTTTGTATATTAGTTTGTATTCAACAAAATGAATTTGATCAAGTTTTTATAGTTTTATATGTGTAGCAACTACTACCTTACCTTAAAAATACTTGTTTGAAAAATATAATTTTGTAAAAATGTAGCATTGATTTTAATAATAAGTTTTTTGTAAAAAAGAGAAGATAAACAATATTTAAAATTATTCTTAAGTAAACTTAAAACTGGATAACATAATTTTTTATAATTGGTCACCCCGACTTCCTCACGCATTTAAATATTATTGAGGATAAATTTGAAAAATGCCAAGAAATCCAGTTGAAGAATCCGCAGCAGAACCAGTTGCTACCACATCAACAGTAACTTTCCGTATTCCACGATTCTGGAAGGAAACTCCTGCAATTTGGTTCGCTCAATTGGAAGCACAATTTGAAAATCATAACATAGTCAACGAAAACTCTAAATATTTTGCAGTTTTACCAGAATTAGACCCAGAAGTGCTATCTCAAGTAAGTGACATTATACAAAGATAAAGCAACGGCTTATTGACCACTTTTCCATTTCTGAAGAGAAGGGAATTAAAACATTGCTTAATGAAATGCCAATTGGTGAGAAAAACGTAAATGCGTAATCTAGCCAACGGTGGCGTAAAAGATTAATTTCTCCGTAATATGTGGCTCCAACGTTTGCCCTCACAAACCCAAGCAATTTTAGCCACTTCATCAGAATATCTGGATAATCTTTTTTCCAGTTTTTTTTCAAATAATATTGCTGCAATTCAAGGTACAGACGAAATTAGTGAGTTACGCAATCAAATTTCCGCTCTCACTACAGCAGTAAAAGACTTTAAAATTCGTAGAAACCGTTCACACTCACGTTTTAATTCTCGTAATATATACCGAAGGTCGCGTAGTTCATCACAACAGATATGTTATTATCATCGTAAGTTTGGAAACAACGCACGCTGTTGTCGTCAACCATGTTCCTACAATGTCCCGCAGTCGGAAAACTCCCAAGGCGGTCGCTAAGTGTAGCTAGTGACCGAAGCCAAACAACAAATCGTTTATTTATTTTTGATCCACAACTTAAAAAAAGTTTTTTAATTGACACAGGCGCTGATATATCCGTTTTGCCTTTGTCAAACCAAAATTTTAAGGAAAAGCTTAAAAATTTTAAAATATTTGTCGCTAATGGAACAACTATCAACACTTTTGGTGATGCTATACTCCATCATTGGGTTTAAGAAGAAATGTCTCTTGGAAGTTTATAGTTGCTGACGTATATCATCCAATAATTGGAGCGGACTTTTTGCAACACTATGGCTTATTGGTGGGCATAAGGAAGAAAATATTAATAGACAACTCAACAGGACTCTACACATCTTTTTTCTTTAAAAAGGCTAATCAGCTGGAAATAAAAACCGTTAATACAAAAATACCATATCATGATTTGATCGCTCTTTTTCCGGCTATATATAATCCTTCTACAGCATCTTTCAATCAAAAACACAAAGTTCAACATGTTATTGAAACGAAAGGCCAACCAGTAACATCTAAGGCCCGACGCCTATCCCCAGAACAATTCGAAATCGCAAAACGTGAATTCGAATTTATGATGGAACAAGGTCTATGTCGTCCGTCCAAAAGCAATTGGTCAAGTCCTTTACATATGGTGCACAACAAGGATGGCCAGTGGAGACCTTGTTGGAATTATTGACGATTGAATGCCAAAACAGTCCCCGATAAATATCCACTGCCTCATATCCACGATTTGGTTTAAATGGTAAGAACATTTTTTCAACAATCGACTTAGTGCGTGCCTATAATCAGATTCCAGTTGCTCCAGAAGATGTCCCAAAAACGGCTATTTTAACTCCATTTGGACTATTTGGATTTCAATTTATGACCTTTGGTTTATGTAATGCTAATCAAACGTTTCAAAGATTCATGCACGAAGTTCTACGTGGACTTAATTTTTGCTTTAGCTATTTGGATGATGTTCCTATTGCCTCTGAATCTGAAGAAGAACATTTACATCACCTTAAATTGGTATTTCGGCGTTTCAATGAATATTTCGTAGTAGTTAATTTATCAAAATGTTGCTTTGGTCAATCAGAAATCCAATTCCTTGGTCATATGATCAATAAAGACGGTATATATCCATTGTCAGATAAAGAACCTGCAATAACGAATTACCCTAAACCCACCATTGTAAAAGAAGTTCGACGTTTTATTGCTATGAAAAACTTTTATCGTAGATTTATTAATCATGCTGTGGAAACACATATACCTCTACTCGAATTTCAAAAAGGTAGAAAAATGATAAAACTCCTATAGTGTGAACTCCTGAAACCGAAAACGCTTTTAACAACTGTAAAGCGGATTTGGCTAATGCTGCACTCCTTGCCCATCCAACGGATAACGAACCAATTTGCATAACGGTTGATGCATCCGATCGTGCTATAGGTGGAGTTTTGCAACAATCTGCAAATGGCTGGCTTCTTCTGAGCTTCTTTTCAAGAAAGCTTACAGAAACGCAAAAGAAATATAGCACATATGACAGGGAGCTTTTAGCTATTTACGCTGTTGTCAAACACTTTAGGAATATGTTAGAAGGCCGTCATTTCATTATTTTTACGGATCATAAGCCTTTAACGTTTGCATTTAAGCAAAATCCTGAAAAAGCTTCCCCTCGTCAATTTCGTCAACTCGATTTTATTTTACACTTTTCAACTGACGTCCGTCACATTAGTGGTCATGTAAATACAATTGCTGATACACTTTCACGTATTGCCACTTTAGAAGTTCCAGCTTCTATTGATTACGCAGAGTTTAGCAAATCCCAAGAGGATGATATAGAACTTCAATCAATTTTAAAAGCAAACTCAATGTCACTTGTGTTAAAGTCAATAGCGTTTTTTGACAATAAACCACCAGTTATTTGTGACATTTCTACGAATAAAGCAAGACCCTTTGTGCCGTTGAACTTCCGAAAAATTGTTTTTAATTTACTTCATGGATTGTCACATGGTGGCATTAAAGCTACTTAAAAACGAATTCAAGATCGTTTTGTTTGGCCAAATATGAGGCAGGATATACAAATTTGGACTAAAGAATGTATACAGTGTCAACGCTCTAAAATTACTCGACACACACATAGTGCAATTGGAAGTTATCCGATGACTTCAGAACGTTTTTGCCACATCAATATAGATTTGGTTGGCCCATTACCCTCTGCCAACGGCTACAGCTACTTATTAACTTGCATAGACAGATATATCCGATGGCCTGAGGCAATATCACTTAAAGATATGACAGCTAGTTCAGTAGCAGAAGCTTTGTACAGAGGTTGAATTTTTCGTTTTGATGTTCCTTCCAAGGTTACTACCGACCAAGGTCGTTAATTTGAATCTAATCTATTCAAAGAACTTACACTTATTCTTGAGAATAAGAACTACAGCATACCACCCATCGCCCAATGGTATGATAGAACGATGGCATCGTTCATTAAATGCTTCTTTAATATGCCTACTGTACTTATGGGACTACGTTCCAGTATCCGAGAAGATATTCAGCCTTATTACGGTTCTCGAAATTATGTTTCGACTACTGTGGAACTTTTTGTCGAATTTAATTTTTAGTGGTACTACGTAAAATTTTCGACTACTTAAAATTTTGTAACAGATTAAATATTACAGGACGTTTCATAATTTTTTGAAACTGTGACAAAATGTCAAAACAATTTAATATATGTAAATAAAAAATAAAATTAAATTTCAATTTACATAAATTTTCATATTCAATTTGTATCGTCGTAATTTAAGAGAAAAAAATGCTAAGTTTAGCTGTACTTTTATCTTCTGATGAAGAAGATGAGTACACTGTGTCGGAATTAAATAATCTGAGAAAACAAATAAGACAAAAATCTAATATATTTTCTTTGCCAAATTACCAGTAAGTAAATTTGTGGATGCTCCTGCATTTATGTACACATTTAAATAATCGTTGTTTTGCGTTCAGATTTGTGGGACTGTTTATATTAAGCAAACCTGCTTTTAAGTATGTTTTGGAAAAAATAACTCCTAAGCTACAAGCAGCAAAAAGAACATCATCAGTGCCAAACGTAATGAAGTTAGCAGTAACAATGCGCATTCTTGCAGAAGGAAGTTACCAGAAGGGAGCTGGTAACGATTACAATGTTGGCCTCTCTCAGTCTTCAACCAGCAAAGTATTTAAAGAATGCATTAATGCAATGCTTTGCTTCAATTGGATATCGTTTCGTATGAGTGAAAGTGAAAAACAGGAAATAAAAGAGTATTTTTATAATAAAAATGGTTTTCCTGGTGTCAAAGGATGTATCGATGGCACTCACATCAAAATTTTGGCTCCAAGTATACGAGAGCGCTTTAAATATTATAACAGGAAGGGCTTTTATAGCCTGAACGCAACTGTTGTAGGTATATTGAATTAATAAAAATTTTTAAATTATTCATTTAATGAATTTGTTGAAGGTATGTGACCACAAGCTCCGAATTAGGTATATATCGTCACATTATCCAGGTTTAATACACGATTCCCTTGTTTGGGAACTTGGTTGTTAGGTAAGACAAATTCAATTTATAAAAAAATTTAAAACAAAAACTACTTTCTTTTATTTTTCAAGGCGATGCTGACTATCCATTGGAGCCATATTTAATCACGCCATTTAGGTTAGCTGGGGAAGGAACTCCTCAAAGTAAATTTAACTACATTCATTCACAGACTAGAAATGTAGTTGAGCGTACTATAGGAGTATTAAAAAACAGGTTTCGCTGCTTATTGGGGGCAAGGCAATTGCATTATTTGGCAAAAACGGCTAGTAAAATAACAAATGTTTGTGCAGCTTTGCACAATATTTGTATAGCCTATAAAATGGAAATGCCTGAAATTAACGATGGGAATGATTTAACTGAAGACTTGAATATTGTGGGAAATGAGGACTTGACAGCTTCAAATATAAGAGAAAAACTTATGCAAGCAATGAATCTTTAATCCGTCAGTTGTACCAAAATATATTATCATAAAATAGTATTTGAAAAACTTACATATGTAGTTATTTAATTTTATTAAAATATCTTAAATAAAATTAAAAAATTCATAAATAAGAAATTACATGCTAAGTAAAAATAACTAAAACTTAAATCACACTTCATGTTTCAATTTGTACATAAGGCAGAGGATCAAAAAAATAAATTTTATTTAACAAAATCGATGTTTAAGTTTTGAAACGATGTTTATGTTCTTCCAATTCAATTTTACGTCTTTTAATTTCGATTTCATCTACTCTTAATTGCAGCAACAGCTTTTTATGTTCGTTCTTTTTCTTTAGTTCCTTTTTGTAGAGTTCAAAATTTTCTTTTTTTATTTGAATTTCATTTGTATATAGCTTTAATGCTGCAAAGAGTCTTTTACTTCCTTGTACAACTCGGTTTGGACTTTAAGCTGTTGTTCAATCAACTCATTTTTTACTAAGCTATCTTTTTTTAAATTTTTGTTCACGACTTTACATTTTGGTGTGCTTGCGACAATTTCTTCACTTTCCAAATTGCAGCCAACATAAACTGGTTCTTCACAGGAATCGTTGGTGATACCTATTTCCTGTCCATCAGGATTTATCAGACTATTTAATTGTAATAAAGCAGATGCAGCTTCTTCTACTGCAGACAAAGTAAACTGCTTGTTTGAGCCGCCCCCCGTGGCACGACTCTCAGTTTTGTTGTGCAACATTTTTTTTTTAAATTGCATTTATAATCAGCCCAAACCTTCACCCACTCAGGACCAGTTCGAAAAGGCGGTCCTAATGAGTTGAGTTTGTTTGAAATTTCCTTCCATTCCTCTTTCGTGTTCAATTTGTGTATGCCGGTTTGGTAGGATTGTGCCAGTTCTGGTTTTTGCTCTAGCAACTCAACCGTCTTCTCAAACTGTTTAGCCGTTGTAATTTTTATTCTGAAATCATATTCATAGTATTACAAATGTATTAAAAAAATGTGAATTTTTACAAAATACTAACGTTTTTGTTGATTTCATTTTCAAAATTTAATAATTTTTCCTTGTCATATGAAAAAAAACGATCGACTATTATTTTAACTTTTGACAGTCGAATTCGACACTCGTGGCAAAAAACTTGTAATAGAATTTTAAGCAGGGTTGAATTTTATTATTATTCGAGAAACGTAGTACCTAAATGTATAATCGAGTATTTTTCAGCTCGAATACGAGAACCGTAATAAGGCTGATTAACGCAACTCCGGCTGAACTCGTATATGGTACTACAATGCGATTGCCAACTGACTTACTTCAAAGCTCATCGGAGGTTTTACCTAATAATGATTTTATTAAAAATCTAAAAGCCCAGATGAACATGCTGAAACCAGTTGAAATTAAACACAAAACTAATAGAGCTGTATTTTTTCACAAGAACTTAGAAAGTTGCTCCCACGTTTTTGTTCGTAATGTTGCAGTTAAGAAACCACTTCTACAGCCGTACGATGGTCCTTATCGTGTAATAAAGAAGACAAATAAAGTTTTTACTGTTGAAATTAAAGGAAGCAACAAAATGATATCCATTGCCCGAGTGAAACCTGCATTTATGTTTAATGATGTAATAATCGAAGATCCAACAACTATTATTATTCAATGTAATTTCTTACTTAATTCAAATTTATCCTCAAATAATAAGATAAAACCAACATCAAGAATTCCTAAAAGAGTAAAATTTTCGAGAGTTTCAATAAACTCTCGGGTGGGGGAGTATATGTAGCAACTACTACTTTACCTTAAAAATACTTGTTTGAAAAATATAATTTTGTAAAAATGTAGCATTGATTTTAATAATAAGTTTTTTGTAAAAAAGAGAAAATAAAAAATATTTAAAATTATTCTTGAGTAAACTTAAAACTGGATAACATAATTTTTATATACCTATGTTTTTGTATATTGAAAACATATTACTTACATACTTCAAATATAATTTTCAACCTTATTGTATCTTTTGGATAAGCGTAACGCTGTTTTCATTACAATAGGTTATGGGCCCAGATCCCATTAGGTTACAATAAAAAAGAATTACATTGAGGATATTTAGTGGCCGTTAATTATAAAAATAATAAATTTCAAGATTTGATCATGAAATCAATATCTGGAAGAATTCCCTTGTTGAACAGAACCAACTATGGAACATGGAAGGCTCAAACGGAGGCGGTGCTTCACAAAAATCAAAAAAATAGATTATTGAATATTGTGATAGGTGAGGAAAAAGTTCTAGCAGTGAGAAAACTTCCAGAAACACCGACAGAGGAACAAACTCGTGAGTTTCAGCAAGGCATGAAGCTTCTTCAGCAATATATCGATAAAGATATGGAAGCAAGAGCAGAATTTTATTGGCTGTAGAGACAAATATTGTAACAATGGTAAAACATATGAAAGGCTCTAATGAAATCTGGTGTTATCTGCAAGAAACATTTGATCGTTAGTCCATAACAAAGAAGATAGAGTGTTACCGTAAGTTATTGAATATGAAAATGACAGAAAATCAGTCAGTATCACAATTTTTAATTGATTTTGATGTGTGTGTTTCATATTTAACGGAAATGGGAGTCGAAGTTGACGAAGATTTGCTTGTTATTATTATGGTTGATGCGTTACCAGAGAGGTTTTCAGCAGTCAAAGCAGCTGTGGATACTGCAAATGAATTTCCAAAAGTTGCTGTTATGAAATCAAAATTATTAGAGATTGGAGACAAAGAAGAAATCGATACCAATAGTTCAGCACTCAAAGCTAAGTTTTATAGAAAGAAATCTAATGATAATTACCCAAAATTTAAAACTCAAAAAGAAGGTATGTCCAAATGGCTATATGTATTACAAATGGATAAATAAATAAATAAATAACTAAATGTTTTCGGTGCGGAAGAAAAGGTCACAAAGCAAAAGACTGTAAATCGTCTGGTGAAAATAGTCGTTTAGTTGAACAAAATAACAGGCATAAGAATGCAAATGAACTTTTTGCACTAGTTCATCTAAAACGTGGCTAATTGATGGTGGTGCGTCGTCACATATGTGCACCCAATTATCTTTATTTGAAAATTTAGATTCAAAATTTAGTGGCAAAGTTAGATTAGCAGATAATGACGAACTAAATATAAAAGGTATTAGAAAGGTCAAAATAACTGTAAAAATAAATTAAAAAACGTTAGAAATAGGCCTACGTGATGCTCTGTTTGTTCCAGACTTACGATGTAATTTAATATCAACTAGCAAATTAACATATAAGGGTTGTACAGTTGTTATGGAGGGAACTAAAGTAGTAGTCAATAAAGAAAAAGATGAGATAATAGAAGGTTATAAAATGGATAACTTATATTTTTCAACATTATTTGAAAATTCAAGGAATTTGATATATGCAACTGAAACAAGTAATGATATTGAAACAGAGCTTTGGCATAAAAGGTACGGTCACCTAAATTTTAACCAATTAAGAAAATTGCAAACAGATGAAATGGTAAAAGGATTGCCTGAACTTAAAGATGACGGAATTAATTGCATTTCGTGTATTCGTGGAAAACAAACTTGTTTACCTTTTCCGCAGAAAATCGATAAAGCAACTTCCGAAATATTAGAATTCATTCATACTGATATTTGTGGTCGAATAAGAACTGAATCTCTTGGTAGAAGTTTGGATTTTGCAACATTTATTGATGATTTCTCGAGAAAAGTATTTGTTTATTTCATTCGACACAAGAGTCAATACTTAGAGAAATTCATTGAATTTACGAAAATGGTGGAAAATCAAACCGGAAAGAAAATTAAAGTGTTGCGAAGTGATAATGGTGAATTTTACAAAATTTTTAAAAGAGAATGGAATCAAAAGGCAGTTGAACGCAAGTTATACACCATAGCAAAACGTCATCGCAGAAAGGATGAACAAAACTTTAGTTGAAATGGCTCGATGCTTAATGCGAATTTATGGACAGAATTGATAAATATACATTGAAAATCGTTGCCCAACAAAATTAAATGATTCTAAAACCCCTGAAGAATTGTGGGCAGGGAGAAACCCCATTACACGGTGCTACAGTGTAAAAAAACTTGGAAAACGACATAGCGTGGGTTATTGGTCTTGTTGAGTACATAAAAAATTGTGTCAAAAAAATTCAGAAACACCCTCAAATTCAGAAGTTATTTAAAAAAAACCGTTTTCAGTGATGTTCGTCAACTTATCGACCTGTAACTGAGTCAGTTCTTTTTTTTTGGAAAGAAAACTAATTACTCTTTAAAATGACGTGCATTTTTTATACATTTGTAAGTTATAACAATTGTTTTTGTTAAGAATATCTAACAAAAACAAACGAAAATTATAAACATTTTTGATTTTAGGTGCTTTTCATTGCTTATTTTATTATGAAAGCTTATAAAAATTTATGTTAACGTATGAAGAAAATTTAGTTCTTAACAAAACATGGTTTAAAAAAAAAAAAAAAAAAAAAAAAAAAAAAAAAACATGGTTTTAATTTTTCAAATCGGATAAAAATTGTATAAGTTATTCAACTTTTCATTAACACCTGTTTTTAGTATTTTCTCCCACCGCGCAAAACATATGAATAAAAAAACAATTAACTATACAAGCAAATTTGTCAACTTAATACTTTGTTTGTTGTAATTTTACAGTTACTTTTTGGTATTAACTAATGTGTGGTTTACAGAACACGAATTCAAAATTTTGTTTTTGTTTTAAATGTAAGTTGAACGGACGAATAAGGCGCTCGTGTTCTGTAAACCACATATTAATAAGTTATTGTTAATCTGTCTTTATAAAAAAAGAACTGGAAGATAATACAGATGAATAGGTTTTAGTATGCCCTATTTTTTTAAATCATTAAAAAAGTTTAGAATGTTTTTATATTCAATTTTTAGTTATATATATTTGGATAAATACATAAACTAATCGAATTTATTACCAACACAATGGCAAAGTTTAAATACTACCTTTTGGTGAAGGATATTGTTTTTAGATAAGAGTAAAAAAAAGTGTAACTAGTTTAAAATTTGTGACAAGTGAAGTGATATTAATATTTAAATTTATTAAATCAAGTAAGTTTGTAATTTTTGTAATTTTTGCAATCTTTTACAAATTTTTAATTGTGTGTAATTTTTTTCTGCAGTGTGTGATAAGCGTAATAATTTTTGTTATGTTTGCGGTTTATTCGCTGACAAAAAACATCGCTTTGATCTGAAGAAAAATAAAGCCTTGGTAAATGCCTTCAATACAGTTTTTAACTGCTCATACAGTTCTAGCAAATGTTGAGAACCCGAAAGTATTTGTACAAGCTGTTCCAGTATGCTTAAGAAAGCTAAGTCCGAAAAGTTTATAAGCCAGCCATTACCATTATCTTTCCTAATGATTTAGAATCATAAAATATTCCCTAACCAACAAGACTGTTATTTTTGCCAAACAAACATCACTGGTTATCAATATAAAAATCGTGATAGCATTAAGTATGCTAATGTGTTAACTGTTACTAAGCCAGTATTAAGTGCCATTAAATGTAATGAAACTTTACATAAACAAAGTGATGATGAATCTGAAAACGAGGAATGTGATATGGAATATTTACCAAAATCGGCTGAGCCACATTTTGTGCAAATGCATATTTTTGCGATCTTGTGCGAGATTTAAAACTTTAGTAACTTTTGCAAATATAAACCGATTTTAACAAATGATATCTCGTTTTTTTCTACATAAAATTATCTTTAAAATACAGTGCAAATAAAGATAGGTTTTCATAGAAAAAAATTAAAACAACTCGTTGAATTTGAAAAATTAGGAAAAAAAATAAAAAAATTAGATAATTTTGAGAAAAACTCACCTAATTTTTTGGAATATATTTTTTATGAATACATTTTATAAAAGCTTAATTCTTTGCCTTTCCAAAACAGTTTAAAATTTTAAAATCGATAAAAAAATTTGTGAGTTAGAGGTACTAAAGTGCTACGACCTACCCTAAAACAGTTTTTTGAAAATAACTCAAAATTTTGAGGGTGTTTCACAATGTTTGAAAACGGTTTTTGTATGTCCTCACCTAGGCCTACAACCCCCACTAGGTCGCTTTTCAAGTTCTGACAAAAAGTGTTTTTTTGTAGCAGTGTGTTATTAAACATTTACGACGCATTGGTTGTATATCGTTTGTTTTAGATAAGTCATCTAAACGAACCAAATGGTATGCTAAAAGTAATGAACATATTCTTGTAGGTTACTCAGAGCAATCAAAAGCTTATAGATTGTGGAAGGCAGGAACAAAACAAATCATTACCAGTAGAGACGTAAAGCTTATAGAAAACAAGATGTATGATACGACAAAAGAAGTATTAGGGAAACATAATGTTAGTTATTTTAAAAGTGTTTGTTTTGTTTTATTTTGAGTAAAAGTTGTTTAATTCTAGAGCCAATATAAAATTTTTCAAAAGTGGCGCAATTTTTGTTGGCGTTTTAAAGACTGTCAAACCACAGAATTTTTATTTCGTGCTTAAAATTTTGTTTTTTCTGTTCCCGTACTTTCGTGTAATGTTGTCTTTTTATGAGAGAAATTTATGCTTGCTCTCATTTGCACGAACTTTACCCAAAAAGTAAAGAAACAGAGCTACTATTTGTGTTGTACAAAAGCACAACTTTTAAGCTGATTAGTGGACTATCGATGAATATACGCCAATCATCTTTTTTATAGGTTAACCCTATCGTCTCCAATAAATTTTCAATATCGTTCACATTGAAGAACTTTTCAAACTCTTTTTGGCGTTTTCGATATGCTGTTACTTTGTTACCTTTCGCCAGCAAATTATTTAGTTTCAAAAATGAAGCCAGTAGTTCAGATTTTTCTGAGTCAAACACAAATTTTCAACAATTCCATCCAATTGGTTTTGTGTCACTAGGATTGGGTCCTTTGTTGTTTCATAGGATATACCCCCTAGAATGAAAGATATGTCAATGAAGTTTCTAAAACACATTAAAAGAGGTAGAACCCAATACAAACACAAAAAAAATCCACAAGCAACTTCATGGAATAAAAGTCTAATTTATTAAGTTTCAAGAGCTTACAAAATGTTAACAACGCCCTAAAATGCAGACATTTCTGTTTATACTTATATAGGTATATATAATATATATACTATTATAGGTATAGTAGTTTATAGATCGCATTCCTGTTTCGTTTAATATTGTCAATAAATTGGTTTATATATTTCACTTACCAGAAAATTGTCATACATTTGAGAAACTTGCGCCTCATAGAACTTTTTTAAAAATATTGTACAATATTTACATTATAATTTTTTAACGGCGCTGCATATTTGCTTGAAAAAAGTTGTGACGAAAACTACCTTTTCTTCTATGTCGCCACCATATTAGCGAGTTGTTAGTGAAATCAGTGTTTGAACTGAATTTTAAAAAAACATCCGGACCAGAAGTTGCTCTCTTCAACCGATTCTCAAAATTTTGGAAAAACATTGACGTAACCAATTTTTTAAAAGGAACTTTGGACGAAGAAGTTCTTAGTAATATAATATCATCGCAATTGAATATGTAAATAACAGGGACGATAAATGGTAAAACCAATAACGTGCCAACCAACTTTTAAAATCGTACTTGTTCGGCCCCAATAGTACTAAATTTTTTTTTTTAAATTTAACACAACAAAAACAAAAGGTACTTTAAAATTATTTGTAATGTAAAGTTTAGGTAGCGCTTTTGTTCACTTTTTAGAATTTATCGTCTATTTTTGTAGAAAATTTACGAAATTGTTGTGAAAATGGACGAATATTTCTCAAAATGCAATCTCGAATTTTGAACGAAAATATAAATTTTAAGCGTTCTAAAAATATGTGCATACGAGCATCTTCGGATTGTTTACAATTTTCAATATGTACTGCAGAAACAGGAAAGGAGTAGAAAGTCCGAATATAATAAAATTTAATTTAGCGCTTGTAAAATCTCCTTCAAAATAATTCGGAGAAAAATAATAATCGCGTGGGCTCCCGTGGACAAGTGCAAAAATCTATTCACAATAGCGGAGTTCAGTGTTTGGTGCAAAAGAGCAAATGCAAAATATTATAGCTGTTTTGTAAAATCCAACAACAAAAAAAAGAGTTCCCTTAGATTTCATAAAAAAGCAAGACTATTTGCACCAAACACTAAACTCCGCTTATATTTATTGGACAGTAAATACGAGTTGCCATTAATATCAGTTATAAATATGTAGGTTTAAAAAATTTGGAAATCTTCATCGATGTTTTGCAAGCTTTTGATAAAGTCTGGCATGAAGGCTTATTTCATAAATTGAAGCAAAATTTACCAGCAAACAAGCACAAGCTGTTAAAAACCTACTTAGTCGGCTGTTAATTTATTATTAAAGAAGGAAATTTCTTAAGCTCACCTCAGCCAATTGGCGCTGGAGTCCCACAAGGCAGCATCCAGGGCCCTCTATTATACTTAATTGATACTTCGGACATGCCAACAAACAACTACACCCAAACTTCAACATTTGCAAACGATACAGCTTTTCTAAATTTCGAAAACCGTTATGAAGCATCTTGTTACTTACAACATCATATATTTCAACTACAAATATGGCTAAGACAATGGAGGATAATGGTCAATGAAACTAAAAGCCATTCAAATTCATTGGCTTATTGGAAGAAATTCTGTCCTTAGTCTTAGTTTTCAACTATGGGGCACTGCCTCGGCCTCTAATATCAAAAAAATTCAAAGGCGTCAAAATAAACTTCTTCGAACAATCACAGCCGCTCCCTGGAATGTTAAAAACTCAAACATTCATAAGGATCTCAACGAGCCTTTAGTAAAAACGTTGATTACAAAATATGCAGTAAAATATTTAAAAAGGCTTGAACAACACCCAAATCCACTAGCTCGAAATATTTTAAATCATGTCGGCCACACTCGCTTAAGAAGAGACACTGCAGTACTTAGAGACTAAGCACAATGTTTGCGGTGCGGTGCGATTTCTCGTTGCGGGAGAAAAAAATAAACATAACACAGTGCAACACGAAAAGAAATAACCATATACGGACAGTAAATAAAGACCCGTGTCTCCCAACTTTGCCCAAAGTCATGCACTATTTTTTATGGGCTCTTAAAGATTTAGGGCCTCGGTGTAATTTTTGAAAAAAAGTGAAAATTTTCTCAGGCTCATATCTTGCAAACCTTTTTAATTTTTACCCTCTGAGACAAAGTTGTAGCTCTTGCCATAAATTGTGAACATATAAAATCAAAAAAACTTCATCTTCAAGATCAAAGACAGTATTTAAAAACTTGTGCTGGTGTCAATTAAGAAATATTTTTTTCTTTTTTTAAAGTATGTATTACATTTTTAACAAATAGAATCTGGGAATTTATTTCTCATGGCGAGTACATTTTTATTATATAAATTTTCATATTATTCGAATGTGTTTGCTAAGTCAAATTACAATCCTCAAAAGCTTTTATATTTTAATAGTCTTATTCCTTGAATATTTTTCAGAAATACACATTTGAATAATATGAAAATGTGTATTACATTTTAATAACAATTAAAATTAATTTCAATTACTGAATAAAACCACGAAATAAAATCCGATTAAGAACTTGATTTTATTTGCAACATATAAGTAGCATGTAGGTTCAAATAAAATACGTTAATTCAAAAACAAAATAAGTAAATAAATAGAACTAAACTTAATATTACTCATACTAGAATTCTTAACGTAACAAAAAATTGTAGTTAGTAAAAAAATAATGATGAAGAAACTCATTCATATGGACATACATACATTATGAATTTGTTTTATTTAATATTTCACCGGCAGCCGAAAAGCATCTTTCTGAAGGAACCACTGCTACGAATACACATAAAATATTTTATTGCAACTTTAGATAATGTTCTAAATTGGTTTTTGGCATAAGGGCTGTAACATGTTTTCATAGCTGTAATTAAAATAATAATATCAATATCGAAATTTTCCCTATCGATATTTTAAGACTATCGATAGTTTCCCAGCACTACTGGGGTGGGCAAAATCGGGCCCCTAGCTACGCCATAAATGGAAATCAATTTTAAAAAATTCAACGAAGAACATAGAAAAAATACTTAATTTGTATCATGATCATCAGGGAAACCAGAAGTATGTACTAAAAAACGAGTTTCATGTGCATTAAATATGAAGTAAAAACTTGAAAATATGACCTGTTTTAAATATGCCCCAAAAATATTAAACAATTTATTAACAGTTCCATTTAATAAAACCAATCCTAAAATTATATTCGGTAAAGCCCAAACCTCATAGCATTTACAGAAGATTTTTGAGGCGAATTCAATCTAAATAGCAACAGAAAGGTGTTAAAAACTTTAGGGTATCCAACAAAAGGTATTTTGACACATATTTGCTTAAGATTATTTTATTAAATTTATACTTGCATATATATTTGAGAAAAATAAATTAATTATTGTTATATAGCATATATGGTGTACCATCACTGAGCGTGTTGGTATTGGTCTCATTTGAAAGCGACACATCTCATGACGTCAGGAACGTGTTGGTCAACCTTGAAAACGCGCGTCGGTCGTCCCTACTGTTGTATAGTTGGTTTTTACTGTTCCCTTTCTCTATGCGCTGTCACACATATGGCACCAAAATCGGGTAAGAACTATGTATGTAAAAATCTTAATCATACCTGCTGGTAAATTTAAATTCTCGTGTTTTCGTTTTTTAATTATGGGATTTTTAGGTCTCATTTATATACTTCTGCCTTTAGTTTCCAAAATTTTCACCCGATTAAGTAAAACCTTTCTGGAGGGCTGATAAAATTATCCTGTTAGCTGCTTTATCAGTTGTTTTAAAACGTCAACGAAAGATGGCGGCTATCCAGTATTTGCTAAAAAAAACTATACTAATTTGCCATTATTTGAAATTTGTCAAGGTTGGTATGTTTTCAAAAACTTAAGAAACAACCATTCTAAACAAAATTGTAGAACATTGTTACGTTATATTTTGAGGTTTGGAGGGTATAATTGGTGATTTTCTTCAACAACAGAAAAATAACGGTATATTTTCGGATAGGCCGAATATAAAAGTCGCAGAACAACTATTCGAGGAACCACTTTCAACAATAAAAAAGTTATTTTTCGCGAAAAGTCGAGTTTGATATATTACAACTTATAGGTATACATAATTATTTTAACATCAAAATATTCAAATATATGTGATAATAAATTTTACGTTGCAAAACAGTCACCTACTACACCTTTTCCAGTTGTAATTCAATAATCGTCAATTGTAATTCAGATTAGTTAATTATAATTACAAAAGTATCAATATACTTCAGAAAATAATAAATGTAAACAAGAAAAATCACTAAAAAATACGCCAGCCTCTCTTTTGCGACTAGGGCCCTATTCTCCGATTCATAAACCCATTGAGAATATGTGGTCTACATAAAATTAAAACCTTTGGCAAAATCAACACTCGTGTTCTAAACGTTGCAGGTCCTGGCGTAATAGAACAAATATTGATCTACTTGCGAGGATATTATAAATCATGCACCGACAACCATAACTAAGATGATTGCGCTCGTGCTGCGCAATACTACAATGGTCAGTAGATTTAAAAAAAGTATAACGAAATACTACATATTTACGGATGTATTAACCCTCTTCAGTGCACATTTTTTTGTCATAATATAATAAATATTTAATAAAACTTGTTTGCCTTCTGAATTTCAAGTAACACGGTCCGATTTGCAACTGCACATTCTGAATTACAATTGACTCATCTGAATTACAATTGACGCTTTATGAATTACAATTGACGCTTTCTGAATTACAACTGACTAATCTGAATTGTAATTATGGCTTTATGAATTATAATTGACGCCTTCTAAATTACAATTCGAAAGGTGTAGTTCCTTGACTTTAAAATTTCATTTACTTATTCCATTAAATATTTTCTTTAAAAAACATTTTTCTAAAAAACTTTAACTCGTCTATGCTGTCGTGTATATCATCTAAGCTACGATGAGCAAATTTCTTTTCGGGCGCTGTATCTAATAATTTAGGATACCAACGTATGGCCAGTTCTTTTATTGTAGAAACATCAATAATACGATAATGCATGTAGTCATCTACAGATGGCATTTTTTGACGTAGAAATAACCTAAACAAATAATTTTAATTATTTATATGTATACTTTAATTTTTAATTAAAAAATGCTAACCTATCCATATAGACTGAATTACCCGCTAAAGGGCATTTGCCTTTAGGTATATTCTGTTTTAAAAAATCTAATATCAATGTTTCACCCTTTTCGTTCGTTATTTGAGATTTAAGACATTTCTCTACCAAACCAGATGCATTGTGATGCTTAATACACCAATCATCCATTTCCCGAAAAACATTTTCCGGGTGATAAATAGCAAAGCATGGCCCTTCAGCTATAACATTTAAGTTTTTGTCTGTTATTAGGCATGATATTTCCAATATTTTATCTTTAATTACATCTAGGCCCGTCATTTCAAGGTCCATCCATACGATGTCGGTGCAAATGCTTTGATTTGAAGTCATTTTTTGTGATACTCGGGACGTGGTGTTTAAATCTCTAATGATGATTATTTTGCGAAGAATTTTGGGTAATGATTTATGGACAGATAATAAATTATTTAATACACAAAACATTTACAAATTGTTTTTTTTTTTTCATCAATATATGTAATGGTACTTCTAATAGCACGTTAATGCAAACACTAATAGCACGTTAATCACAGATTAGTAATCTGTGACGTAAACACAAAAACACACAAAAACATGATGTTACTCAAGGCGAATTCGTTATTTTTTTATAAATGCCAATCATTCTGGATTGATATCCCCAGCAGCGTTACCGTTATGCGACTAAAGTCGCATTTTTGTCCCTTTTTGACTGTCTTGACACTTTTTTGGCCCCTTTATTTTAAATCCCCTTTTGTATAATTTCGTAGTTTTGTGTGCCCTTTATGAACCAAATATTTTTATACTGGCAATCAATGAAGGCGATGCACAGCAGAGAGCTGCAAGGAGTATGATCGAGCCAACTCAATCACTTCAGCTAAAAATTCAGTATAAATCAAAAAAGTATTCTACAGTTTTGTTCTTGTTCAAACGTCAACACGAACCAAAAAATACAGTAAGATGTATGAATCGATACCAAAATTATGCTTGTATTTGTTTATTTAAAAGCGATGCATCTGTTTATGAACAACAGCTTACATGTACTCGGGGTTCGGCTCGGTGATTCGAACATGATTTTATTGTAATCAGTTGCAACCACCACTCGAACTTTATGATTCAATCGTTTTTGTTCAACAACAAAAAATTACTTAAATGCAAAAAGCTCGTTTCAAACAGTCCGTTTGAATTCTTGTACTCGCAACGAACATGAATGTATATATTTCTTTGGTATGATAGAAGTAAAATTCATGTTATAAGCTCGAGCCACTTGTTTAAATACACATTGTGATTTATTTATATAAGAATATAAAGCTCATGTTATTGTGAGCGTTGCGTGTTGTTCATAGTAGTACTGTTCCTTTTATAATTATAAAATATATTTTTGTTATATAATACTACTTGTATTGAAAAGAGAAGTTAATTTAACGTTGTCCGTCTTACGCTTGAAATGTGTTTTCCGGAGACACCAGACATGTTAGCGGCTAGGTTGTTTTACATTTATGTCACATATAGACTACCATCGCTTGCTATTGAAATTCAGCAAGATCGGTCCACAAATGGCTGAGATATGGGCAACAAACCACGACTACCTCTAATTTTTTCCAAAAATCCCTTGTGGTTGTTGTATTTTTATTACTTTTTGCTGTACATATATCTGGGGAACGGCAAAATCCAAAGTTTCCAAATTAGGTACACACATTTAGGTAGTCAATACACACCATCCTAAATTTTAGGGCTGCCATATGTCCTATAGATATGACTTACATACCAAAATAATTTAGTAGAACATATTGTATAAAAAACTCGGAAAAATCGGTTCAGATACAAAAAATTTATGACCAAAATTAAATTTTTTTTTAAATACACACTTTCGGGAGCCAAAGATCTCCCCGAGCCCAAGCTTTATAACTCAACTAAATGGTAAATTTCTTTTTAAACACGTCGGTATATAAATCTGTCAAATCGGTTACAAAATGGCTGAGTTATAACCAAAATACTGAATTCCCAAAAATTACTCATTTTTTTATAACTAAGTTTGTTAAAATATATACAAGTGTATATATGTATACATAACTTAAGTAAATCCTACTTTTTAGTCTGTCATATGACCTATGGAAATGACTTACATATATATCAAAACATCGGCAATTTTTAGTAGAACATATTTTCCAAAAAATTGGTTATTAAAAAACCACATCCGACATAATGTGGACGGTTTGGATAAGTGGGCGTGGCACAAAATATAATTATTTATATCTTAAGAATGGTGTTCACATAATTTGTTGTTCTTATTGGACCATGGTGAAGGGTATATAAGATTCGGCGCAGCCGAATATAGAACTCTTACTTGTTTTCTCATAAGTGTTATTTTTATTGGTTTGAAAATGGTTAATATTCACTTAAGCTCTAAAAAATTTCTTAACTTTGATGGAATATTAAAAAAAAGGAAAATATCGTCTATGGGTTTTTTCTGTTTTCAAACATTTAGACAGTTTTCTAATAACTACAAGAAAAACAATTAAAAAAATTTTACCACAACTGGAAAAAATGTATTTAAAAAAATGCTATTTTCGTGTTTTTTCCTCAAATTTTCATAGATTGAATTAGTTAAAACTATTGAGTTAGATAAATTGGAAAGATAAATTAAAAAAAAGTAGTAAAAAAGTTGTGTCTGTTTCTTTTTGTCGCTACAAGATAACGCTAAATTCACAGATGACGTTGGTTTTTCATCGTTTAAAGATCTGCAAGAGCATTTTAAGCGTGTTTAACTCATTTTTCAATAAATGATGTTTTTGTATTTTTAACATTAATAATCCGATTCTACCAAAATTTGGCATACATATATATCTAACAAATATCTATTTTCATACAAAATTTAATTACGATTGGACAGTTTTTGTAAGTGTTGTAGCATTTTTAAGAAAAAGGATATATGGCAGAATCTTGAGTCCTTGTTCAGATTTAAATGAAAATTTACACACACGTTGCTAGTTGTGTGTGTATCATCATGACCATTCTTTGTAGTTTTGTGGTCATTATTGGAGCTAAAATTACATTTTTCCATTTCAGGACACATGGGAGGTAGTCAAGTCCTTGGACCGATTTCTGCAAAAATTCATATTTTTCTTAACTAAGCTATTTTATGCTAGTGTACCAAATTTCTGACAACTCCATCTATTTATGTCCCTTCGTTATAGAGGGACAAAGCAATCAATCAAATGCAATATATTGCTCAGAAGTAGCAATATTTACAAACCAAATTTCACCCAAAAGATTTTTGTCTTTATCTTTTGTCATTTTTGTCTCTTATCAACCCCTTTGCTGTTTGAGAGTATATATCACATAACAACAATAAAAAGCCCTGTTGTTTGTTTTATTGTACAATTGTTGTAATCTTGCGGCTACCTGCTATAAATATACCTTGCACCACAGCCTTGCACGAAGGTTACCCCTAGGTCTACACTAAAGATAATTATCTCAGCAAGTTGGCAATAACGTCGGCAGAATAACAGAGCAATATTTCTTATTGCTCAGCTTATGTTCAAGGCATGGGAAAACGTATTTATGTTACCCCGGGTCTCCACGTAGCAATATTTATTGCGGCAAACGTCAAATTTGATTGCTCCAAAAAATTTGCGACGTATAGACCGCATATTGCCATGAGTGGCAATAAATTGCGCAATGATTGCTCTTCTTATTGCTTGAGCAATTATTGCTTAGCAATCTGCTGTAAAATCAGCTGTTATTTATCTGACATTTAATTTCTCTGTATGTTTTTTTATGGCAAAGCAATTTCACGTGTTCTCCAGCAATATAGTCAGCAATTATTGCGCCATGGTTCTGCCGACGTTATTGCTTGTGCTTAGCAAAAAACATTGCTATGTGGAGACCTAGCGTTAACTCATAGTTTGAAAAAAATCAAGAAAGAAGGTGCAGTGTAAAAAATGGCGGTATCTTACAAGAATTATTATTATTAATATAAATTCTTTCTTATTCGACATTATTATTTTAATTTATATTAATTTGTTTAAACTTGAGGTACAAAAACATTAATTTTATTAATTTTTTTATTTTTGTTAATGTAAAATTATTATTTTTTTTATAAAAAAGAACTCGAACTTAAACAAATTAATATTAATTTTAACAATAAAGATCGAATAAGGAAAAAATTATATTTTTTGCAATTTTATTTTAGTGTTTATTTAATTTTTTAATTTAATTATTTTACTACATTTATAATTTGCTGCAATTTCAAAAACTTAATTTCTTTCTCACACAATTTACTTCTATTTTTTTTTCTTTTTTGCTTCTTTCTTTCAACTGACAACCAAATTGACGTTTTCTGAAAGCAATAATTGTCAACGAAAATGGACTAACAATTATTGCAACATAAATTGTTAGCAATAAATATGTACAAAAAATTGCTGTCTACATTAACGATAACATAATTTTGACAATTACTGCAATATATGTAGCAATAATTATCTCTGGTATAGACGAGCAGTAATATTGAATCTTTGCAGCGATGCCAGATTAAGATTTTACCATCAGTTTGAAAACTCAATCAAAACAACCCTACAAGAAGACTACCGGTCATTTTACTAGTTATATGACCGGTAGTGTTGACCAATATAGTGTTATAGTAATAGTAATTTTTTAGTTTTGGTTATGCATTTCTTGTAGGGAAGATTTTAACGTGATGAAATAAACAAGCGGCATTACTACGCCAAGTGACGATTTTTTGCTCTTGCATTGTTTGTCCAACCTTATGCCAAAGTTTTGTTTACGTTTACGAAAAGTCTATTTTTTTGTGACTAGTGTATTTGATTAAAGTTTTGGATAATTCTAATTAAAAATAAATAAGTCATTAACCATAATTAATAAAAATTTTCTGCCTGTTTTTAGGACCCGAGCGCAAAACTGACTCGTTTAAGTGAAGGCTCTCTCTCATCAACCAAGAGGTTTATTTTATATGTCAAGTTTGACTCGTCATGTCTTGAGCTTTTAGGAGAAAAGGGAAAAGAGAATGCCATTTCTTTTACCCTTTCTCTTTTTTAAAAAACTCAAAACTTGACGAGTCGAACTTGAAGCGTGGAACTGGCACTAACTAACATTGAAAACAAAAACAAATTTAAAATTTTTTTTATTTCTTCACGTTCAGCGGCATTCTTTAATTTTTGTTTTAATTAATTTTTGACATAAGCTGGGACCAGTTTCCATTTTTGTTGTAATGTTGTATTTTTTTCCGTAGCGATGCCACCTGCATTATTTCACCCTTTATTTTAAGATATTTTTCCAAAAAATAAAAAGCGTTTTTATGTCCTCCACAACCACCAGTGGTGAATGGGGTATATTAAGTTTATAATTCCATGTAAAACTATAAAGTACATATATTCTGGGTCCTTGAGTTATTTTAAATGGATTTAGTCATGTATTTCTGTCCGTCTGTTGAAAACACGCTCACTTTCGAACCGTTGTTATAAAATTTAGTGTGCCAGTTTTATAGGACTAAAAATAACACTGTTGAATTTCTTAAAGATTCGTCTTATATTTACCATAGGCCCCATTTAAATCTCTCTCGGAAATCCGTTTAGTGCGCCTAATCCTAAGGAATAATGCCATTTTAGAAACTTGTGTATTCTCATCAACCAAGAGGTTTATTTTAAAGTAGATATTGGAAGCATTTCCGGTATATATTGGAGGTGTTAACATTTCTAAGCCAACCAAATCAACGCAGGAAATGTTTTTGTAAATATTGTAGAAGTGTGACCATATTTTTTCGTTATTAACTCGGCTATTTAATATCTTCGCTTTGGTTTTACTTATACCATCCATGTAAACATGAAAAATACAACAGAATTTTGTTCTCGGTACATTCCGCTCCCAAAAATCCCGAAACTCGGCCTTTTTGCAATTTTTTTAAAAATTATGTAGTTAGAAATCATAATTTATACTAAATCGCAAGAAGAGTTATCGCGTCATTACAAAATAAACTGGTTCTTGGCAACCCTTTGAATTATTGTCCTAATCTTAGTGAGGCCAACTTAGCTATTATGAGACTAAATTTAGCTCTTTTTAATTACACCCAGCTCGTAATTTTTCCTGTATGCCCTTTTTTCAAACGTGATATAGGAACGTTTGACACTTTTAACATCTATCGGTAAATACTTCCGTTTTTACCCTCTTGTTTCGCCTTTCGTTCAATTTTATATGTGTACACATTTTTTGCTTCGGTCAATAGTATTGGAAGGCTTGGGAATCAATTCCTGTGTTTAAAAAATGGATTTAACCAACAAAAAATCCGCAAAAGCTGTATGCAAATATGACAATTAAATATTAAAAGCTTTCCATTTTCATTTAGTACACCATTCGGACACTCAAATATATAAAAAAAAGTATGGCACCATTTAACGATGTTGTACTATCTTAAATAGATATATAGAGATATATAATTTTCGACAGATGTTCGGACAGAAATGTAAATTGCACCTCAAATCTTGCTTTATATTCACCATTTTAGTAATGAATAAACTTTGCGAAGCATATAAAAAGTCAACATTTTATATAAAAAATATGACCTGAAGAAGAATTTAACACGTTTTGAAAATTACTGTTCATATTTTTAATTCTATTTAGTAAAATGATACATATTGGATTTAAAACAGAACAATCTTTGATTTTTATATTTAGCACTGTTTAGCTCTTATTACTGCTCGGTCGGCACGTTTTGCCATTAAATAATTGGCATCTCTGCCTAATCTAAGCATTTTTTTGATAGAACTGTGTATGACAGCTTCCAAAGTGTTGTCAACTTTTTTTTAAAAAAAGGCGCTAATCCAATTCTTGGAATGCGTATTATCTTGGAGTTGACAAACAGTTTCAAGCATAACGCGCATTCTCAAACGTACTGAATGATATTTGAATAAATGTCGATGCATTCTTATATTAGAACAAATTCAATATTTATCGAAAAAAAACAAACACCTACAGAGCTACCTAGGTTTAACAAACGATATAATGTCAGTCCGATTTTTACATTAGGTACTCTTTTTTTAATTTTATAAAAAAACATAAATTTTTTGGTTGCTGAAGAATGCATAATTTTGATATCCTCTTCCACTGGTGTTAAAAGAGGTTATACTAAAGCTACGGTCACACTTATTAAATATTTGACCAAATAAGCGTAACCACTACTTTTGTTAATATATAGTGAGATTTAACAAACTATTATATCACAAAATATAGCTTATTATACAGCTAGACATAGCAAAAAACTGTTTTCTGTAAGATGTGGAATTATAATCAAAATAAATATTGAAAATAATTATTTAGTTTGCTTGTTGGTTCCGTTTTTTTCGTCAAATATTTGACAAGTGTGACCGTAGCTTAAGATTGTCATTACGTGTGAAACTTTTCTAGTATTCATAAAATATAGGGTTATCTATTATTCGGTTTTAAAGTAAAGTCAAATAAAACATACATTAAGCAAAACGCCAGATTTAGTTCATAGTGTTCTGAAACTAGTGCGTTTTGCTTGTGGTTTGCCAAAGTTTCTTAAAAATATTCTAGTTCTCTTGATCATACTTTTTATAATTTTTCCGTTATTTTTTGTAAAACACCATAATAATAGAAGTTTTTTTTGCTAAAACTATTCTTTAAATACATTGTATACATGACAAGGTTGCAAAAAGTAATAAAACTGTTGTCAAGGGAACATTAATCTCTAAATTGCTTTTTTTAATTTTGACGATTTTTTTTGAAAAAAATTAATACGAACATTTATAATTTACTGCAAATTATATGCTTTTCCTGAGCAACAAAAAATGGTCTAAATTCGCAAAAGTCAGTGATAAAAAAGTCTCACAAAATTGCGACTTTGATAACCCTGATTATAATGCTTGCTTGCCCCTTTCCACTGCGTACCAAATATAATGTCATTTTAATTACCTTCTCTAGATTGGTCGCAGCAGTCGATTCTTTCAGGTAATTTTCGACCACTTTTTGGTATATTTCGGGCGGTATTTCGGCGATAAGTTGACGAGTGTTGGTTTTCAAATGCTCCAACGTAAGAGATAATCCGCGTAGACACGGTCAAACTCTAACAGTGTCGAAACGTATGATCTTGATGGCTCATTGACATCGACAAAACGTGAAATTATGCGTTTTGGAAACATTCCATGCAATTTGGTCACAATCGGTCGTGCTGTATGGCTCGTGTCTCCATTCTGTCCAGTTCATAGTCTTCAATAGCGCTCTGAATTGACTACGTTTCTTTCAATATTTTTGGCGTTGCCCACATTCCGATGATGCACAGCCCTGACCACATCTGGAACGCTTCCAGTCTCTTAAAATGTCTTTATAGCCTTGCGGATTTCTTGAACAATAGGTCGATTATGACGACCATTATCACTCTGTAATGCTCGAGAAGTGTTGAAGCTTGAACCACCACTTTTGTAGTTAGTTCTTACTATTTTTACGTATTCTTCGGTTGTTTAAAAATCCATATTCGTAATTGGAAAACTTTCACTAAATAATTGACACTTCAGATGAGATATTTAAAAACTGACAGAATTGATATACTTGCTGTTTTGAAACCACTAAATAAATAACCCTGTATATTCTGTCTGTTGCTCAACTCTTGGTTTGTAGACGTTAGCGGTAAAGTCGGGGTAAGGAAAAAAATATTTAGTATATCAAAAATTGTATTGTCAACTTTTAAAATTAAAATGGTATATTTTATTTTCAATAACAAACCTCTTTTGATTTAAATACGTTTTTCAAATTGTTAAACTTTTAAAAACAAACACGAAAAATTTTTGATTTTAGAATGTTTTTTCTGCTTCTTATAGTATAAACAAAAGTGCTAGCTTTTAATATAAAAGAAAACCTTTTTGTTCTTAAAATGTTTAGTTAAAAAATAATATATTTTGATACAAAAAGGTAAATTTTTGTTTCAAATATGATTTTTATTGCCTAATTTTGTAAACAACCCCGTTTCTTTTTAAAATAAAATTGAACATTTGTTTTTAATATTTTTTCAAAAAAATTGCTGCATTTTTAAAATAAAAACGCAAAATTTTGTTTTAAATAGCGTTTTTTGGTTCAGTGTAGTATAAACAAAAGTGCTACCTTTTAATATAAAAGAAAACCTTTTTGTTCTTAAAATGTTTAGTTAAAAAATAATATATTTTGATACAAAAAGGTAAATTTTTGTTTCAAATATGATTTTTATTGCCTAATTTTGTAAACAAAACCGTTTCTTTTTAAAATAAAATTGAACATTTGTTTTTAATATTTTTTCAAAAAAATTGCTGCATTTTTTAAATAAAAACGCAAAATTTTGTTTTAAATAGCGTTTTTTGGTTCAGTGTACAGACTTTGTTGTACTCGGCAAGTTACTTGCGCAACTAATGGTGTTTTCTTTTCTACAAAAAAATGTGCCTTTTTTAAAAAAAAAATTCAATTTGGTGTCTTTTTCTTAAAAATTTTGCTCCCGAAAAAGGTGGCTTGTTTTATTGTAAAAAACTCATGCTTTTCGGGAGCAAAATTTTTAAGAAACAGACACCAAATTGCATTTTTTGTAGAAATGTAGAAAAGAAAACAGCATAACTTCCGAGTCTGAAAGGGGTATTTAGCGCGTTTTATAAAATACGAAAAATCGCGATTTGCATAGGTTAAACGCGCTGAATTGGCATCGCTGTTCTTGACATTTTACAACTTCAAAAAATACTTTTCTGCATTTTAGAAAAATAAAATATTACCATATATCTATAATTATACGAATAAAAACGTTAATAATTTTATTTTGCTTGGATACAAGAAAGAAACATTAATCGAAATAGAGGAATAGACGGCACCAACTCCAATAGGAAAATTTTTAAAATAAAAATTCTAATAAAATTCTTTTTCCCATTATTTTGCTACAGAACAAAACACAAACTTATAATGAATTCGGAACAACCCAGTACATCGAAAGAATCCTTTGATGATTTTTACTCAGAAGTAAGTAAATCAGGCTGGAATCAAAAGTCTGCTTCAGCTCTTTTTCAATGTCGTTGTTTATGTAAAGAGCCAAACCCATATGTAAACAAACAAACGAAAAACTTTAAAAGAGACACAAATATTGCATTGTGTGACCATAATTAGGTTTAAAATTGAATTTGTTGTAAATTAAAAGATATTTTGCCACTATTCACAGGTTAAAGAAATTGAAAAACGTGATTCCGTACTAACATCTACTCAACAAATTGATCGTTTACTTCGTCCAGGTTCAACGTATTTTAATCTCAACCCGTTCGAGGTGTTACAAATTGAACCAGAAGCCACTGTAGAACAAATCAAGAAACGTTATCGTCAATTGTCCATATTAGTGCATCCGGATAAAAATCAAGATGATAAGGATCGTGCTCAAAAAGCCTTTGATATTATAAATCGTGCCTGGAAAACACTAGAAAATGATTTGGGTCGTAAGAAATGTTTGGACGTGTATGAAGAAGCTAAGGAGAGAACAGACCATATGGTAAGAGGTATAATCAGAATAACATTAAACTCGTTCACAATGTATTTGTCTTTAAACAGATTGCCGAAAAGCGCAAAAAGATTAAAAAGGAAAATCGTTGCTTTGAAACGATACCCGAAGATGATCCAGTAAAATATAAACATGCCATTTATGTTATGGTCATGAAATTATTCGCGGATATGGAACGAAGACGTCAACAGTTGGATCAGCGCGACCAAGAGGAACGTAAACGTAAAAGAGAAGGCGAAATTGCAGAGGAAGAAAAACGCAAAGCTGACAAAGAATGGCAGCAAAATTTTGAAGAATCCCGCCAAAGTCGAGTTAACAGTTGGCATGATTTTCAATCGGGAAAATCGGCCAAAAAAGCCAAAAAACAAAAACGCATGCATGGCATGATGATGCCACCGAAATTTAAGCCTGAAACACGATAGATGTTGGTGCGAAATTAATATTATTATTTAAGTCCAGTCCACCTACTTATGTATATCTACCTTAATGAGCTACCTAAACAAGAGCGTCAGGTCTTTTTTAAACATGAAAATTTTATTGCCAATACATTATCAATTACAGAAAACGACCTAGCGATCTGTCAAATAAGATTTTCCAGCCGGTTGTTGAATTCGCGTTCTAAAGGTTTGTTTCGTATAAACTGTATGAAAATGAGAAGTTTTGACATAAAAACGCTTGCCGGTCGCTCTTATTTAGGTAACTCAGTTACGTTATTTAGAAATCATCAAAGTTTTAAAACATTTTAAATCATTATTCTAATGGTCAGCTGTTAAAAATTAATATAAAAACAAATAACAAAAAAATTTTTAACTTTGCTGCTAATTACCTTATTATGATTGTCGTTGTCGAAACCGGTCGTTTTTTAAATCTGGTATTTAATTGTCGTAAACGACACAAAATACGACAAACTGATATCGACAAAAATGTCAAACGACTACGACTTCGATTAGCAGCACATCAAATTTATTCGCAAATATTTAGATCGAAAAGTTTAAGTTCGTAATTTTATGCGTTTACTCTTTATATTTATGTGAATTTAATCAGGTATGTGACGAAAATCGATAAATTTCAAAGCCATCGTTTTTAGCAGTTGTGACAAGCTGATGATTAGAAAAACATCGAAAAACTAGGACAACGAGATGCGGTAGGAGGCAATTTCTACCTCTCCAAAACTGTCCAACATATTTTAATGAAATTTTAAAGTTTTTAACATATTTTTAATAGAACCAAAAGGAAATATGGGGCATTTTCTACCTCTACGAAACAATATAACTGATTTTAATTGAAAACAAAACGTTTTGTTTTCAAAATCATTTTCCATCACATACCTGAATAATTTATGTTTCTATTAGATTTTAACGTGCAAACATACAAATAAGATCAACATCATGTTAAAAATAAATTTTTATATTTTAAAGTATAATTAAATAAAAAAAAATACAAAGCAAAAATTTAATATTTAACAGGTGGCCAGTGTATATGTTGCTGAATAGATCTTATTATTCGTATGACACCAATTTAGTTACTAAAACAATTATGTACTGTAAAATGATTTTCTACTATAGTGAGCAAAGAAATCATTTACGGATTCGAACAATTTGTACTGAGTATTACGATTTTCGTAATCTTTGTTTCGAGTAAACGGAGGTTTTTTTATACTTCATTGAAAATAAAAAACCCTTTTTTATCAGCCACTCTCTAGTACGAACACAAAGTGTTCATCAAATTTCCCATTTTTTTTTAAATACAACCTCTGTCATCGTTTCGAACGATTGCCAAAATCGTAATACACAGTACAAATTATTTCTTTCGAAGGTTTATGTGTGACACCGACGATGCTGGATGAAAAATCAAACCAATTAAGATATTCAGCCCAATTATGAATACAAATTCCCTGGGAGTTTTTCCCTTTTCCCATTTACAATTGAATTTCATAGGAAAAATGGGAGAAAATAGAAAACTCCCGGGGAAATTAATTTTTGTGAAAATGAATTTTTGTACCTCGAGATATTCGTATTTCCATCACGAAATAAGGCTTACGTCTTATAAGTCTCCTTGCACGGCCTACATTTTAATGAAGGAAGGCAAAACTTCCAAAGTCAGTTCCTTATTATTATACAAAAAGGTTTTTTGTTGGTTATCCACCACGGGGCAAGATGATAGGTTCAAAACCATTGGTAAATATCGAGCCTTGAAAACTGCAACGAAAGTACAGCTGTTAGCGACAAACCATTCACCAATGCGGATGAAACGTTGAACGCGCGAAGACAGTTAAACAGAGACAGCCTGATTGACATTAAGCAATTATAACAAAGATGCGATAGATGTTTCCCTACCTAGAGCAGTTGCAACTGCAGGCTTTATTTATGGGTGTTTCTACGTTAATAGGTGCTATCTACGGCTCCATTAAAAAATCATATATAATTAAAAAATTTGTGGAAATATCAAACGTGTTTAATAACAAATAAAGTAAACTTTTTTGACAGTAAATTGCAATACCTAAATTACCTTAGTTTTGTCATAACTTCGTATTTACCTAGAAAAAAGTATCAAATCTGGCCTGTCCCCTTACTATTCTGTAACAAAATCTTTGAAATTTAACACATTACTTATTCATTAAACAACTAATCGTTATTTATTACATAAAGTAGTATAAATAACAATAAAAGTCGTTTAAATAAACTTTCATATTACTTTCATATTCTATTAAAAAAAATTACATAGTTTTTGTCCCTCGTATTTTAAGTCTCCTCCCCTGCATATTTTTCGACCGTTTAAAAATGCCGCTAAAATGCGCTGGCGCTGCAAATTTAAATTGCAGAACATTTTTTTTGTAGTGAATTTAACAATACAAATCGAGCAGGCCATTAGCGTACTCTTATTGGGACAATAATTCGACCACACCACTCGGATCGCTCGCACGTGTCAGTGATTGATGTATCTCCACTGGTGAGTTTTATTCGCTTGTTATTTGTGGCTTAAGTTTGTTTGGAATATTTATTTATTTTAGTTTCAGTATAATTTACTGTGTTAGTTTGTTTTTTCGTTAAAATACATATTTTTCTGATTGTGCTTGTTTTTTAATGAAAAAATCTCTTCTGCCGTATTTCCCCTGCTTCATCTGATGCCAGGGTAGAGATTTTGCGTCCAGGGTAGATGAGGAAGTGAGATATTACTTCTTTCTTAGTTTTTCATGTATATTAATAAGTGTTTTAACGCTTTAAAAATGTATATATGCCTTATTTAATATAAAAAATTATAAAAAATCGTGCTAACCAACTTGTTACTAAAATAGTTAATGTAGCAGGGTGTAAGAGTAACTTTATTACGTATGGTAGACTTATTACCATAGATGAGAGTGTGCCTTTGGAATGCAGGATAACGGATTCTATATATTGTATTTTTCTTCTGCGAAAATAAGGTTTGTTTTCAATTTATCTTTCCCTGTAAAGTAAGGTATCCTGTCCTGGTCTTGACTGGCCATTATTAAACATGCATTCAAACTACCTGATTAAATACGATTATATTGAAAAAATTATTATTTTAAATATTTTGATCACGCCACCATTCCTAATATCAGTTAACCTCTTTACGTAGAATGACCCTTATACTAATTTAAGTTGAATTTGTAAAAAAAAATATAAAACACAGTATACTGCTTAAATTTTTACTAATCATTTTAATCAAATAGTTAAGAAGATACATTTTGTTAACAAAACGCCTTTGAGAATTTGTGTACGTAGAAAGGCAAACATTTTAGGGGTCCGTCAAGCAAACCAATGGACAATACGTTATTTACATTTAGCCAATTGGCAAAACGTGGAATAAAGTTGTGCTTTTTATTTGTTAAGGCCAAATAGCTTGCATTGCTATTCAATCATAAAATAAAAAAATCAACAAACTGTGTTAATACATTCTAATGAATTTGTTTTTAGCTTTCTATCTAGTTGTACAAAATTTGACTCTCCATATGTGACGCGCAAAATAGAAAGGAACCTAAGGGTAAAAACGGGTTTTGTTCAGGAGAGCCATTTTAAAGATTAAAATACGTGTATCTTTGGTGTACCATCACTGGGCTTGTTGGTATTGGTCTCATTTGAAAGCGACACACCTCATGACGTCAGAACGTGTTGGTCAACCTTCAAAACGCACGTAGGTCGTCCCTACCTCTTGTTTTGTGTAGTTGATTTTTACTGTTTTCTACCTAGCGCGCTGTTTCCATGAGTTTGATATCAATTTGGCTCGCGTTTTTTCGAATCCAGGTTTATTTTCTGAAATTATTAATTGTGAATTATAATAACTACTCATTTATAATTCTTTCAAATCGTGAATATCACTCTGTTAGTACGAACATTTTTTCACAAGACCTTATTATGATATTCGCGAAAATAATTTAAAACTAATAACATTCTTACTGACTGTTTTTGGATGAAATGGTGGACGAATTCGAAGAAGTAGATTTCCTTTATCGCTTCCCTGATGACGATCGCTTCTCAGAATTATCGGATAGTGACTCTGAAGATGATAGCGATAATATATATATATATTATATAAATCTTATCTTGATTTACGCGAAGAAAATGTAGTTGCTCGACTGTATGGTTTAAAAATACCTCCGTGTTGTTCAAATGAATGCCACGAAGTAATCCCTAAGAAGATGGCTGTGGATTTTCGTACGTCTTTCATGAATTTAGATAAGGAATCACAAGATTTAGTTATTCTCGCACATCTGGCAGCTCACCGTGGCGATGCAATGCTCAGGTCAAAAGTTGGTGATCGATCGCGAGCTATGAAGAAACGGTACAATCAGATTTATTCAGCCTTATTGTGGTTGTCGTTTTCGTAAACAAACGTGTCGTTTTTTGAAGTAGATTAAAGAACACATGTTGTGTATTACTTTAATCTATTACACAGTCGTATACGACAACGACAACCACAATAAGGCCGATTATTTTTGAAGTTTGCCGGTATGCCGTGTTATGTACTTCTTTCTGTATACAATGGGAATTAAACGCTACAAAAATCTAATCGAAGATTACGACAAAAATGGTGTTTATCCACGCGAACATGGCATGACGAATAAAATTAATCGTACAGATGCTTTAACTACGTTGAAAAAAAAATTGTTTCATTTATCTGCCGTTTTGCTGAAACATTTGCTATCACTTTACCTGGACGTCAACCAAATCATCGTGATTATCGGTTATTGAAACTTCCGACTACTGAAAGTAAGACTTCTGTTTACACTAGATACACCAACAGCGTCGAACCGGGTGGTAAAATCGTAAAACTTCGCGCTTTCCAAACGCTGTGGAAGAAATATTGTCCACATCGTCACTATGACGATTTGTGCGAATTGTGTCGAAATCTTGCAAAAGATGCTGTTAATACAGTAAACGTTAATGAAGTTGAAAAAGAAGCAGCATTGAAGGTGTATTCTGATCATTTGCAATCTGCCAGCACTCAGCGAGAGTATTATAACGACTTGAGAACATTAGTCAAGCCTGATCCAAATGCCATGTATCCAGGTATTCCAGAGGAGGATTGTCTAGTAATATCTATGGATTATGTTAAAAATGTTAGCTTTCCGTCGGGTCCACATCAAATAGGAACTGCATACTTTAAATCAGGTCGCAAACAGCAATTTTCGGAATTACAAACGAACGTCAAAATGTTCAACACATCTTATGTATTGACGAAAGCGATTCCATTGGAAAAGGTCCGAATTCAGTAATATCAATGCTTGATTACTACCTACGAGAAGTGCATTCAAATAAAAATTTATTGATATTCGCTGATAACTGTGTTTCACAAAATAAAAACAATGCGATTATACGATATTACAACACCTTGTCGATACCTCCAGATGTGAGTCAGTTGAATTGAACTTTTTGTTAAGCGGACATACAAAGTTTTCACCTGATCGTTTATTCGGAGTCTACAAATCAAAATATGCCCAAACTAATGTCGACTGCTTCATGGATGTAGTTGATTGTGTTAGAAAATCATCTCGTAATGGATTTAATGTTCCTGTACCTATTCGACTTCCAAACTCAAGTGAGCCTGTTGTTGAGTGGAGAAAATGGGACGAATACTTCTCCACTAAATATAAAACTTTAATTGGAATATCGAAGTATCATCACTTTGTATTTATTGCTCAGTCACCAGTGCAATGTAAACTGTTTGCGAATTCAGCCATCATAAATGAAAACATACATCTGAGTAACAATACCAGTTTCGATGACAAACCAATTATAATTCCGTCACCAGGGTTATCGATGAAGCGTCAATGGTACTTGCATAAAGAGATCCGGGGTTTATGTTTTGACGATTCAAAAAAGATTCGGTTGCTCCTCTTCCTTTGGTCTCTGGAAATGGAAACGAAGAGGAAGATTCGGTGGAAGTGGACAATCCTCAAGAAGTGGAGGCAGCAGACGTTAAGAAGAAATCGAAAAAAATAAAGGACTGGTAGCGTCAAGTTCTAAGAAACCAATTCGCAAGAACCGTCGATTAATATGATTTTTCTATTTTTTTAAATTGTTCATAAGGAAAAAAATAAATAAATAAATGAAATAAATAAATTTTACCGTTAGGTCCCTTTCTATTTGCGCTTAGAATCGTCGACTTCAATTTCATAAAACGCTTATATCTCTGGGAGGGAACACTTTTGGGGCATGGGATCGATCTCATTCGATGCTCAGATGTTGTCCACATCAAAAAAAAAATGAAAATTAATTTTTTCCCATTAGGCCCCTTTCTCTAGGCGCTGTCACAACATATATTGATCCCTTTAACTAGTTTTCATAAAAAGTTTTCGCAATTTTATTATACATATGTTTAAGAAAAATTTTGAAATATATTTTACAAAATTACAATTTATTGTTATTAGCAATTACTTTGAAACAACGTGCGTTCGTTTATTTTTCCAGTAAAACCCCAGTAAAATCCAGTAGGTGATTAATATGAAAATTTTACAAATTTATGTGTACGCGAACGCATTTCAGTAAAATCCAGTAAAAATGTGTACAAATTTGGGGGTAAACGAACGCAGCTACAGTTTATTCAATTATCAATTCTTAAATGCAAATAAACTTACCCACCATTTGTAAACAACCGGGTTTTAAAATGTTGTATACAAACTGGCCGTAAATACAATGTCACGTTTAATAGCGTTTGAAGCTTCTTCCATTTTGCATTGTAAATCGGGATTACCAATGCGAATGGCAGCGGTCTTAACATCACGTAACGTTTCATCTAACTGCTGAATGCAACGAACTATAATTCCTTCCTGGATTTCAGTAAGTTTCATAATGTCTGCAAAAGGCTAAAGATATATATATTTTTGAAATTCTTTTAGCATACTGTTTTCATAAATTCCACCTTATTGCGAGCCCATTCATAAACAACTTCAAGTAAACCAAAATTTAGGCGTTCTTCAGATTCTGCTACAGCATGATGTCTTAACTCCTCGGCTAGTATGTTGTCATTGATTTCTTCAAATTCTTTAACACACTGGAGACTCAATTATATAAAAACAAACCATAGATTTTATTTACAAGATTTTTTAATTTACCTTTTTTAATTTTTCCGGTATAACAGGTTCACCTTGAATTTTAGCTTGGAAAACTAAACCTGACAGTAAGGCTGCAATTTCGGCTGGCTCAAGATCGTTAAACATATTACAAAGTATTAACTCTGTTATAAGCAACTCATTTTGCCCCATTTCACAGGCTACTTTACCCTTAAGGGTAACTTAATATAAAAAATTAAAAAAATTAATTCTCTGGAAAACACTTATAATTTCTAAAGTACCTTCATTTAACTCATCTATATACTTTAAAGCTCTTAAAACTTCTAACTTGTTACAGTAGTCTGGATACAAAGAAAGATTTTTCGTAGAATTTTTAAATTTCAATTCTTCAATACGTTGCTCAAGTATTTTACGCTCATAAACGGTTGCAAATTCTTGTTCAAAGCCTGCAATATTTGTATGCGGCAAAACCTCTTCTAATTGACGTCGTACATGTTCTAAATAACGGATTTGGGCCAGCTCTGTATCGGCATTGACATTGATTTCTTTCGACATATTAATAAATTTTAACGAATCAGGATTTTGTATATAATTTTCATTTATTTGATGTAGCTCCGAAACCACCTTTACTACCGTACTAGACTGGGGTGAATCTTGAAAACGTTCAATTTGTCTTTGTTCCCAGTTACGTATAACAATGTCAGCTTCAATTTTTATTGAAGTTTTTGTAATATCAACAAAATCGGCGGCTTTTAAATCGAGAATTGTATGACCTCCAATGCCCTCTGGATGATAGAATTTTTGTTGCGGAGTAAGAGAAACCATTTTATAGTATAAATCACCACGTTGAAAGTCGTCCTGTAGGATGTTTTTAGGTTTATTTTTAAGTTGGTATATTTTAGTTAAGTTTATAAGACATAATCGGCCTTATTGTGGTTGTCGTTGTCTTATACGACTGTGTAATAGATTAAAGCAACACACAACTTGTGTTCTTTAATCTACTACAAAAAACGACACGTTTGTTTACGAAAACGACAACCACAATAAGGCTGAATATTCAGGAAGTATTGCAACAAATCTCCATTTTTGTAGGTTCGGTATTAAATAACAAAAAACTTAAATCTTCATATATACTCGGACTAATAGAATTAGGTTTTGTTTTTTGGTAAAAACCAATTAAAAGAATATCATTAGCTAAAATGTAAAAAGGCGTAACAAACAAAAAATTCAAAATCGTGTTTTTGATTGGTTATTATGAATGCCATTGAACTACATATGTATGTACATGTCTTGACAAAATTGTACACTTCTGCGATCAAAAATTAAGCTTCTATTTACAAAAACAAAGGTATGTAACTACAAGAATGTTTGTGTTATAAATGCAAAATTACGTAATAACTCTTTTTTTTCTATCAAAATATAATGAAATGGTTTCCTTTACCATTGTTAGAAGAATTCCGTGGACGACTTATCAATGCATGTTTTCTGACATGGTTATAGTTTTTATTTTATAAAGTTGTTTGCTTCTCCTGTAAAATTATATTTTTGTTTGTTACGGCTTTTTGCATTTTAGCTAACGATATAGAAAGTAAGTTTCAAGGCCCATCTATCAGGTCTGCTTACTTGTACAAAAACAAAAAACGATTCTTTTAAGCTGTCAAAAGCTAACTACCACATATACAAAGCAAAAGGAAAAAACGTGTATGTGAGGCATACCATAAACGCCCTGCAAAAAATAGGACCAGTCCAAACAGGCGTGTAAAGAGTAGCCCACAAGGGGCTAGGACTAATCCAAAAGTAACCCAAACGTATGGAAAAACATGGTCTATTTAACATTACGATGTCCTAGGGCAGGACCATATAACCCATCTTTGGACTACAAAGGAGTAGTTTTAAAACTACTCCATTGTGTACACAAGAGGATTAGTTTTAACTTCGTTTAAAAATGAATCAGGTAGTCCAATATTATTTGCAGGGCGTAAACAAACGTATACATGCACATGTAAGCAAAATGTAAACAACTTTTGAAAGCTCAAAAGAACAAAAACAATGAGGCTTTTTGCGCAGACCTGTTCAATGGGCCTTGGCATGTTTAATTCCAAACCACTTCGAGGTTTAGGAATACAACCGAAATGAAAATTGGAGATTACTGTTAATAAACGTTACTACACTAATAATAATAGATGCGACGTAATACGAAAGAAACATTAAAAATTTGTTTGAAATATCTAAATTGACATGTTTATTTCAAATGTAGTATTTTATTTAAAATAAAGGTATTAATATTAAATTAAAATGCTTAAGCTCGAGGTCTGTTGTATGTAAGATTTTTCTTTATTTGTTTCCGATATTTTGATATGCTTTGAATATCATCATCAGGGAATGTTTAATTAAAATTTACATTAACCACAATAAAGGAGTTGATGCTGAAACGTGAAGAGCTATTACTCCTTTATTGTGGTTAATTGAAACGATTTTGAAAACAAACCGATTTGAAATCGATAATGCTGTTTTCAGTACTTTAAGAAATTGATTTCCAATATATTTCCCTCTTTTTTCTTGTCTAGATTTAAAAAAATATGAAGACTTATTCAGAAATGGATTTTAAAATCGATGGAAACACCAGCTAAAAACGATAATTAAAATCAATATCAAGGCCCATCTATCAGGTCTGCTTACTTGTACAAAAACAAAAAACGATTCTTTTAAGCTGCCAAAAACTTTTTCCACATATATGTACAAAGCAAAAGGAAAAAACGAAATATTGGTTCAATAAATTTTATATTTTTTTTAAAAAAAAAGACCTCAAGATTAATTAAATAATAATAATAATAAATTTAAAATTGATATTTATAAGATTTTTGGTAAAAAAATAAAGTATTCTTTTGTGGAGAAAGACGATTGCAAAAACCTGTTTACACCAGACTTGCATTGAAAAATAGTTTCTTTTTTAAACTAGAATCTTACTAATTTTGATAAAAAAAAATGTGTACATATTTTTAATTTTACTTTTAAAGTAAGTCAAAAATTATCTTTGGGTGGGCAACGCCGCAGGAACTGCTAGTAACTTAATACATGAAAAAAATACAATCTGTTTTTAAAAAAGTATACATTACCTTGTTTTTCGTTTTAAATTGATGATCTAATACCAAAACTCGATATACAGCATCTTTGCCCACAACAGATTTAATGGACAAAACTACACCCAATTTATTATAATGTTTACCTTTAGTCGCTATCAGAATACGGCCCACCTTAAGTTCTTTTACAATTTTGGGTTGAGCTATTAAAAATTTCTTAAATTTGCAGTAAAATGTAAAAAAATAAATAATTTTGCAAAAAAAAAGAACTAAATAAAATTTATAACTTACCATAAGTCTTTGCTTCTCCGTTATGTACTCCCAGGCTAAATCATAAAATTTACACAGTGGTTGCAAATGTTCTCCCAACTCAGGCATTTGGGAAAATTTATTTTGAGCCAATTCTAATTGTTTTTGCTGTGCTGGTAATTGCAATTTCTGATTGAATTCCTTAAAAGAATATTTCATGATGTCCTCCACTTTAATACTTTCAATACGTAAACAAGTTAAAATCACGGCATAACGCAAGATAAATTGTGATTCTAATTTCTCAGGTTTACCCAAAATCATTGAACGTAAATCTTGCACTGGTGGCACGTTTGATTTGCATAATAAAATTACACAACCATTTTTATCGTGACCTCTGCGACCGGCCCGACCTGCCATTTGTATGTATTCACCAGGTTTGAGATTGCGAACCTCTAGGCCATCATATTTGCGATGAGAATCGAAAATGACTGTACGTGCTGGCATATTGACACCCATAGCGAAAGTTTCAGTCGCAAAAAGAAGTTTAACAAGACCAGCTTGAAACAACATTTCAACAATTTCCTTAAGAATGGGTAAAATGCCACTGTGATGTACGCCAATGCCGCGACCCAGAGAATCTTTCATTGTTAAAACTTGAGGCAATACACGATCTGGAGGTTTAAGCTTGTATAAACATTGTTGAAAGAATATTTCAACGGAACCTCTTTCCCGAGCAGTATTGAGATCAATAGATTGAAGGGCCTAAAGAAAGAAACCATATGAAGATCGTTTATTAAAATAAGAAACATAAATTCTTGCCAAATTTATCCACTTACCAAAGCATTTCTATCACAACGATTTCTTGATAGGGTGAAGGCCACTACTGGCATTTTGTCATTACGTCTAAGAAAATCAATTAGACCAATCCAAGTATTTTGGTCTTGTTTAGGTGTAGTAATTTGGTTTTGAGCTCCTGTGCCGCCACCAGCCATTCTTTTTGCTTTACTTTGCGTGGCCCCTTTCATCTCTACAGCTTTATCATAGCCCTCCTGTAGAAAACGACCATGTTCATCGACTAAAAGAAATATATCGTTTTTACTCTTGCCTCCAGAACCCGTATAAAGATAATGCATTAAAGGCACCGGTCTTTTTAAAGTGCTTATTACATAGACTTTACGTTTCTTTGTACTGCCTACCCAGTCAGCTAATTCCATTGTATTTGGCACAGTGGCTGATAACATTATAATATTAACATGATCTGGTAAAAGTATTATAACCTCTTCCCACACATGTCCCCGATCAGGATCATTGATGTAGTGTACCTCATCAAATATAACATACTCCAAATCACGTGTAATATCACTGCCACAATAAAGTAAAGATCTTAAAATTTCAGTGGTCATAATGAGGCAAGTAGCGGTGGGGTCAATCTGTAAATCTCCGGTTATTAGACCAACATCTTTAAAAGTCTTTTTAAAATCACGATATTTTTGATTGGACAAGGCTTTAATGGGTGAAGTGTAAATAGTACGAGTCAAATCTCTTTGTGATAATGCTATGGCATATTCGGCCACTACCGTTTTCCCAGCTGAGGTATGGGCAGCTACGAAAACATATTGTCTTTCCTCCAATTTCAAAATGGCTTGCTTTTGAAAGGTGTCTAACTCAAAGGGATAAGTCATGGCCGGGCAGGGTATTTTGTCTTTAAAATCTGTTATAGGATGCGAAATATCCAACATTTCTGCCCACTCTGTACGCAAACTGGTATCTTTGGTGGTTGATATCTGCAGAACAGGTTTCAGTTCAGTGGCCATTATATGCTCATCAACATCTTTAAATTCCTCAGCTGGAGGGTTATTGTTACCTGTTGCATCAACGTAATTATCAGACTTTTCATTATGGGTTATTTTTAACCATTCATGGACATCTAAGTCATCTTCTAAATTTTTAAGCAAATTTACATTTTCCTCTGAACTTGGTTTATAAATATCGCCTTTGTATCTTGCATTATCTTTAAAATCATAACCGGTTTTAAATCCAGGTGGTACCGTCAGCAATTCTCCCTCAATTTTAAAACCTTGCATATCCGACCTTTTAATTTCCTTAGCCGGCTCATCTAATCCTCCCGGCCAAAATGGATAATTCGTGGCCGAACCTCTAGTCATTTCATCCAGCATTCCAGGATCTCGTTTCATTGATGTGGAATTATTTGCATTGGCTCCAACATCTTCCACGTCTACTTCCACAAAGGCAGTTATTTGACCGGTAACTAAATCTCTTTTAGGTACCAATTTTGTGCTTGCTGGCCCCCGTGGCAAATTTAATAAGCGCATCTCATTATATTTACGTGGTATTATATCTGGCAAAGGATCGTGTATTGATAGCTCCGGTGAGAGTATATAATTTTGCAATTTTTGTAAATTTTCTTCTCCAGTAGCCATTGTTCTTCGTTCATCAACAACTGTTTTCGTATGTGTTATGGTGAAACCAAGGCGAATTCAAACAGGTAAACTCATCTCTACAACTACAAAAAGCCCCATGTATTTTGTTTATACAATTTTCTGGTTGGTTGTCAAAATTTTTTTATTGCAAATTAAAATTATCACTTTTTTATAAAAGAAATTAATAAATTCACTTCAATCATTCGCAGTTTTGAAATTTTTTTATTATAAAAATAATATTTTTAACACTTTTCATTCAACTTCTTCTCAAAACAAAATCATATTTTTACGTTTGACCATATTTTTTATTTCGCCGTGGAAACAGCTGATAAACGGCTGACGAGATGAGTTTACCTGTTTGAATTCGCCTTGGGTGAAACCAAGGTTTGTTTATTGACTAGTCAATTCGCCTTGGTCAGTCTACTCTTATGTCAAAGATTTGTTTATGTTTACAAAAAAACCAAGTTTTGTGCTGTGATTACCCTGCAGATCCGAGACTAGTCCATACAAGGCGAATTCAAACAGGTAAACTCATCTCGTCAGCCGTTTATCAGCTGTCTCCACGGCGAATTAAAAAATATGGTCAAACGTCAAAATATGATTTTGTTTTGAGAAGAAGTTGAATGAAAAGTGTTAAAAATATTGGCCCATAATCATAGTCAAACGCTAAAGTCGGTTCTATTTAAAAACAACTTTAAAACAAAAACCTACTTTAAATTATTTTGCTACCATAGTCAAAATTAAAGTATGTTTTAAATTAAACCGACTTTAACTGGGTGCCACCTTAAATGTAGAAAATGTTTTCATAAAACATATAACAAAATATAACCAAGTGGCAACTCTAAGTGCCGACATTGAAAATTAAAATATAAATAAAACACTGCATATCTTGTAGCGTTGAAAATTTTTAACACGCAAAATGAATTATGTTCGCCAAGATAGCAACGAAAGTTAGCAACGGCGGAAATTAAAAATCAAGGGATTAAGTGGCAACGCCGGAAATGAAAATGAAGGGAAATTTTGGATATCATTTTAGAAATATTTATATAGATATAGACCAAAGATTAAAAAAATCTATATTGGAAAAAATCATCAGAGCCGTTCCAGAGAAAAGTGGGTTCATCCAAAATGGTCACTAAAAATCGCTGCTGATTTATGCCAGCCAAACTAGGCAGTGTCACGGCATAAGCTAACTGAAATATGGAAAAATATCACCTAAAGATTAAAAAAAATCTATTTTGGAAAAAATCATCAGAGCCGTTTCAGAGAAAAGTGGGTTCATCCAAAATGGTCAGTAAAAATCGTTGCTGAAATCGCGCTGAAATTTTTGCTTAGTTTAATGTAATAAAACGCTGAATATGTAGTACTTTTTTATCACTGACACATTGTTTGGCGTCATTGTTATAAATAGCGCGAATTTTTTTTTCAGCAGCTCAGTAAAAGTGCGCAAATTATTTGCGCATTTTAAAGTGGCCATACTTTTTGTTTTTAATTGTTTCTGTTTTCTTGTAAGTTGCTGGCTTGTGTTCAAATTGATAGCCTACAAAAAAAGTAAAAAACATCGATACACACGATAAAACATTGTGTTTAGAAACATAAAGTATCAAACAATTTAATATTTTCGAAACGGAAACACGAACGATTTAGAAAGAACTTGTAGCAAGCTTACAATCATAAGCCTTAAGCTTAGAAATTGTTGTGATTGCTTTTATAAAAGGCCTTTTAAATATTGTTTAATAATAAAAACTGATCCCTTGGGATAATAATACTTACTGAGCTAAGAAGTCGTGTTATTGAATAAGCTAAAAGAAAAATACTTTTCTAATATATAATAAGATTACATTCTTTACGATCACTCTCTTTAAATTTATAGGGAATATTTACAAAAAGTTTTTACTTATGTAATATTTAATTACTTTTGTTAAATTTTGCACTGCTTAAAACACTTCACTCTTCGAACAAAACACTAACAGCCTGTTTTTAGAACGCGTGTGCAATAGTGACTCGTTTAAATAACATTTAAATATTAATTAAACGAGTCACTTTTGCTCTCTGAATTTAGGTTATTCCCAGAATATAAACAGTTAATACCGTGCAAAAGCCTGTGTTCCATGGGATAAATCAGCAAAGCATTTTACTGACCATTTTGGATGAACCCAGATTTCTCAGGAACGGGATGGGCAATTTTTTGCACGATTCGCACTTTTTGTCCGGAAAACTATTAACTTTCAGAATATATACAGTTTATACCGTGCAAAAGCCTGTGTTCCATGGGATAAATCAGCAAAGCTTTTTACTGACCATTTTGGATTAACCCAAATATCTCGGGAACAGACCAAATTTTTTGCAGGCATCGCTCATTGTGTTCCTAAAAGTGTATTTTTTAATTTGTGTTAATTTCTTTTTTGTATTTTTATTAAAAATATTAGTTATTTTTACTTCCCCTTTTTAAATACCTAAATTCGACGCTAACTTTTTGTTCTTATTCTGTATATCACCATAATTTGGGTATTTTGTTTTCCCGGTTTTTAAATTCCCAAATTCAACGTTATTTCGTCGACGCTATCTTGGCTTACCTGAGTTAAAAACAGCTTCATTTAGTTTTATATATAAAGTCAACTTTCAAAAGTATACTTTAACTTGTTTATGAAAAACCTAAAGTCGGCTCTTAAGCAAAGTGCACTTTAGTTTTCTTAAAGTATACTTTATTTTTGACTATGATTATGGGCCATTATTTTTATAATAAAAAATTTTCAAAACTGCGAATGATTGAAGTGAATTTAAGATATTTTTTGAATTTCAGAAGCTTTTGGATTAAAGAAAACATTTTGAAATTTTGAGGAAAGTAAATAAAATGACGTTGGACTTGATGGTAATTGCTGGGAGTGAATTGGTCACTGATTAGCTGTCGACTGTTGTAAGCTCGCAGTTGAGGAACTGGATGTAGTAGGATTTGATAATAAACTATTTCTGGCAACGGGGGGATAGGGCGAAGGTATACGCTCTTAAATTTGGTGGTAGGGTAAAGGTAGCACAGAATACCTTAAGGTAGAAGTATGTACATAACACGCGTTAGTGCGCGCGCGCTCTGTAGCCTTCTGTCAAAAAAAGTTAAACTAGTGTATTTTAATAGAACAAGCTACATGCAAAATATTTTGACGCGTTAGCGCCAGAAAGTTGGTTAACTTTGAACTTTATAACGCGTTGTGAATTTTTGATAAGTAATCAGCTGACAATGAAAAAAAATGTAACAAATTTGCGAAAATTGAAAGTAAAATTTATTGAAGAGCTTCAAAAACATACACTATTTATATAAAACGAATAAATTCAATAAAATAAATAAATCTTGATAAACTTTCGAATCCGTTTTCAATGCACAAATAAGTAAACAAATAAAAACAGCTGAGGAACGGCTTTTGTAACGCGTGATGTGTAACTTGCAATTTTTCATGCGCTAAAGTTTTTAAACGCACGACAGACGTCGACGAATGAACGCGTATTATGTACTTCTACCTTTATTCTGTGCATTTAAGGACAGAGTTACCTTCAATAAGCCAATGAATTTGAATGGCTTTTGGTTTCATATAAGTTTAGTTTCCTCTGTATGGCATTTCCACGTTAAATACGTAAATAAATGCATAAATACATATGTAAATTCGGAATCGGGTGGCATAATTTTTTTTTTTTTAATTTTTTGTACCCGTGAACTGCAATTTAGCCAATGTTTCGGCATTGCATCTTGTGTGTGTAGCATGAAATTTAAAAAGTTTCATGAATGGTATAAACCAGTCGATGTGGCATCCCTGCAACACATACAAAATATTTTGACATTTCTCTTCTTATTACATATTTGTTTCTGGATTTCTTTGAAGCAGTTTTCTACCAAAAAAATCATAACTTTTAAAAGGATAACTGCAATTAACAATAGACATGGCTCTTAATGTGTTGCTACGTAATGCTACCAAGTTCAACAGTAAGTAAAAAATAAAATTTAAAAACTTTTGGACAGAAAATTTTTAAATAATGTACATATATTATATAACAATAATGTCATATCCTGAACTAAATGCTTTTCATATCTGAAAATTACAAATGGTTTATTTGAAGGTGCTGCTGGTTTAATGAAATCTGCACGTTTGACCCCCTTGAAAACCTATGCCACAGTAGTTGCAGCTCAACGCAAAGCTTTGATTAAACCATTGTGTGTGGTTAAAAAGGCTGCGGTTAGTTTAGAACTTTATTTTGTAGCATTTCCAATACATGATTTTTTTTAATTATAGCCTGTAACCCGCAACATTGCATTAAGTGCTCCTCGTATGTCTGCTGAAGGTGGTAGTCACACAGCTTTGTGGACCATTGAACGTGGAGTATCTCTAGCTCTTTTGGCTGTTATTCCTGCAGCATTTTTATTACCTTCGCAAACAATGGATGCTTTGTTGGCTGTGTCTTTAGTTTTGCATACCCATTGGTATATATTGTGCATTTTTAAGTTAGTAAATATTGTATTCTCTTTTATTCTAGGGGTATTGAAGCCATGGTTACCGATTATGTACGTCCAGCTGTGGTAGGTAATGTTTTACCTAAGGTTGCTCATGGCTCTTTATTGTTAATTTCAATGGCCACCTTGGGCGGTCTATTCTACATGATTTATAATGACATTGGTATTGCCAAATCTGTTAAGAAATTGTGGGCCGTAAAAGGTGTTTAGATTTAGTATCTTGATTCCCCTTTTATTTGTGTTATAACTTTTTTTATTTAAAATAACTTGCTGTCTGTTTATCGATATCAAACGAAAACTTCGTTCGCATAACTTGCATTAAATGGTTCGATTACGGATGGCAACACAACTTCAGTTGCGTTGCTTTAGCCTGTTCAATCGGGATAATACATTTTTTTATTGTGCGTATTTTTTTCTTTAATTTTGACCCACTATTGTTGCAAAAACTGTTAAATTTTTCTGCGATACGCTTGCATGAAGTTTCAGTGCTGGCTTTTGTTTTCCCAAAAGACCGAACACTAAGAGCAATTTGATATTATTTTCCATTTCATGGATTATATTTAAAAAGTATTAGCAGCAACTACAATTTCATGGTTGCAATATGTAAACTATATCGCAACTAAAATAACAAGCTGTTTGTTGACGGTAGCCATACGTAATATATCAATAATCGAGCCATAACACTAATAAATTTTTAAAATTTTGTTTTAAATGTAAGTTAAGAGAACGAAATATTCGTTCGATATCGATGAACAGGCAGTTAAATTAGCTATGTATGTACATTTTGTTGTTGCGAAAATGGTAAAAGTACTTCATATTTTCTGTTTTAAAATTAGTAAAATTTTAACATGATGTTTAATTTTTAAACACTACACAAAATAAAATTTATGAAACAAATTAAAAATTGTTTATTGCATAAATGACAACAAGGCACAAGTAACAATGTAGTCATTAGGAAGAACAGACTGAGTAAGAAAATTTATATACATACATAATTAGAAACCACATCTAATGGTATTTTGTTTTCCTTGGTTAATTCCTATGGTATTCAAACGATTAACCGTTGTTCGAATAATTTTGGGCGATAAACTGTTAGAATACTTTCAAATTGCTTATTTTCAATTAACGAATAATTTATGTCGATTAATCGTTTAATCGAAAATGTGTTTTTCACACTATCACGTCACAAGTTGCACCCTTGCGAAAAAGCAAAAGTGCAAAAATATAACAACCACACAGACAATTAGTTGTACGTAAATAATTTTCTTTGTGGTTGTTATGTGTTTGCACATTTGCTTCTTTGCAAGGGTGCAACTTGTGACGTGAATACCCGTACTAAGACCATATTTACATTATGCAATTAACGCCGCAACTTTCGCATGCAACTTTTTGTTTGTTAGCAAGAAATGTAGGGTTGAAAAAGTTAAAAAATGCTTGAAAAATTTAAATGTAAATGTGAAGTTTCGTAGCTACTACCAAGTAAATATACCTTGGCTACTACTTTAAAAGAAAATACAGAAAAACTGGGCGTTAATTGCATAGTCTAAATGCTTTATAAGTTTTTTTTTCTTTTATGTAAAAACGTTTTAAATACCCTTTTATTGTTTCTTAACTCAGGAACATTTCCTTCGAGTAATAATTTTTTAAAATATAAAAAACAGTTCTTTACTCTACAATTTGCATGAAAAGCCAGGGCTGTCAGACTTTATCCCCAAAGTTGGGTTTTCATGTGAGCAAAATGGACAAAGAAAGTCATTTGGGGATTAAAAAAAAAATTCGGGGATTTTACACTTTTTTAATATATATTTTCCCTTCTTTTATTATTTACGCTTATTTTTCTTTGTTTCGTATATGAAATATGAAAAAAGTAACAAAACTTTTATCTCACTCTTATACAGTTTAAAGGGTCCTAATTAAGATTACCATTTTTGTTAAGTGTGTAAAAGGTTCTTTATAAACTTATGTTATTTTCTTGACTGAGTTCTTAAATAAAAAAAATAGTTGAGTTAAATACATTCAATTTATAAAGTATCACTACCCAGTGTGACACAAAGAATGCTGACGAAGGCTGTAGCGGGCCAGAAAATGCATTACATTCTGCTGGTGTCTAATAATTGTAAATTTTTCTGTACATACAATATACTTCATTGCTATCCAAAGGACATCTAAGGTAAAATGTAACAAGAAGATACAATATAATAGTCTGGCAGTGTATAAAGTAATTCCTAAAAATTAAAGGAATACCTTGGACTATTACAAAAAAGCTTTATAAAATACATAACTGAAATTTAGCTAATAGAATGAATTTGAAAAAATGGAAAATGTTAAAAGAATTTAAACATAGAATCTAAAACCGTGGACAACACATACAATTTTTGATTTTTAAAGACAATATAATAAATAAAGATTGGAAAAAAGAATGCTAGACTATTTGTTAGTAGTTATGATGCATCGAAGTATTAAATAAATGACGGATAGGTATATGTATTTTTATTGTTGATTATAAGGATAGCTTAAGCCGATAGAACCAGCTCCAAACTCTTATAAATTGGCTCATTCGTCTTCAATAACAGCATATTGTTCTGCTTGTAATTCCTCACTGGAATCGCATTAAAAGGATTTACAAAAAACATGCCGAAACCTGCCGCTACAAACAAAATACATAAAATAATTTTTTTGACTTAAAATTTTTATTTGGGGATTTCTTATTAAAATTTTTCTAACTTTTTTTTAAAAAAATTTCAAATTTGGTCAGAAAAAAAAACAAAAAAAAATATTCAGAGGTGTCATAGAATCCAAGTCGGTTTTGTAAACCAATATTGGTTTCATGTGGTGGGTGTCATGAAAACAAGTCGGTTTTGTTATTTTCGAATACAAATAAAACCGATATTCGAAAAATCTGTTCTATGTTTTGGAGCATGTGTTTACGGCTTTAAATGCAATTTTTGTTTGTTTTTATAAACAGAAAATTATAGAATAGAAAATAAGAACGGTAATACAGTAAACATATAAAATAATTGTCATCGTTATATTATTTGCATTTGCTGTTTACATTTGTTTAATTTTATTGTTTTGTAAAAATATAAAGCAAATTTTTAAAAGTACAAAAAAAAATATTTATATACAATTTGCACGAAGAAAAAGTTTGGGCTGTTTCGTGCAAGAAGAAGAAGAATTTTATTCTCTCAAATCCGCTCTCATTTACACAAATTAAAAGTACGGGAACGCTTTTCGTGCATATTGGGATCCCGAGGGATCCCAAAGTAGAGTAAAGAAACAGAGCTATAGTTTGCGACGAAAGAGCAGCAAAGCTGCGCAAAAATTCGAAAAGTTTGCAAACATCGCGAAAATTTTTAATCTTTCATATAATCCATAAAATTGATTAAAAGTCCCTAAAACTATAAGAAATGACAAAAATTCGGTAAAAATTGTTAAATTAGCGGAAATTCGCAAAAATTTGCTAACATCGTCATGATAGCAAAGTTTAATATTTATTAAAAATCGTTAAAGCTGTAAAGAACCAGAAATATAACAAGAAAAAAAACGCTTATATTGCAAACATGACTAAAGCAGACTATACACGATTCAATTCAATTGTCAACTGAGTCGGTTGTTGTCCAAATCAAAGCGTGTATGGCCTTGTCAGCAGTGTTGCCAGAACTTTTAGAGGAAAAATCTGCAAAAAGCCATAATTTTTCGTCAAAAAATCTGCAAAATCTGCGCCAAAGTTTTCAAAATCTTCAATAAACCTTCAAAACAAATTTATTAAATTTTTTATGTAGTTTGTTTAGAAAAAGAAATTACAATTAATTTCAAAATATGTTTCCGAAGTTAAAATCGATGGTAGATTTAAAAATCGTTCTGGTCAATATGAGTGGTCCTTGAAGTATTAGGTATAAAAAAGGTACTATTTTTTTGAACTTTCAACACAGAAAAGTTTTAAAAATTTGTTCGATTTTAAGAACATGACTAATAACTTTTGGATATTTTTACATTAAAAATATCTATCTATTTAATTACTCAGGCTGAGTAAGGGGCTAATCTTTGTTATTTTAAAAAACAAATTAAACGTTAATTATTTGACATGTTATTTATATTATCAAGGGTCTTATTGAAAATTTAGAAGATATCAAATATTGCAACTTTTAAAAATATTTGTACATAAGTGCATATAAATATATACGTACATATGTATGCATAATATTTTGTGTAAAATCAGATGACATATGTCCGGCGATATTAATCCCAGTAAAAAAAATTTGGGTTTTTTGAAGCACTTAAGAGAAAAAGCGCATAATCGAGCGCTGCAATAAGAGAGCTTTTATATAGCAGAAAATGATAATGAATAAAATATAGAAAAAAGCTGCTATTTTAGTGCTGACAACGATGAGGTTTTAAAGCAAAAAAAATAAAAATATATAATGGTGTACGAAAATTATTGAAACAATGCATTAAAGCAATTAAAAGCAAAACATCAATGAATATGGAAATATAGTTATCCCTTAAAAAGCGCTTTAGGAGTGCTTTGTTTGCATGTTAAAAAAGCGCTTATTGTCAGCAGTAAATAGTCCTCCAAACCGGGAACACTCCATACAAAAATCAGGCATCAGGTTTGAAGCGATTTGAGGTATGCATTCATACATAAAACCTGCTCCTTTTGGAGCACATTTTTTACTGGGATGTGTCAAGACAATGCGAATTTTTAATTTTTAAGTAATCTTTTGTGCATAAAATGTCTACTAATGAATGTATTTCCACACGGTTCTTCCATGAATGGTTGATATTCTATATTTATTTATCAATGCAACAAGTGGAAATAGTACAATCATGACAATGTAAAGAAGTTTCCACCAAGCTAAAAAATCTGCAATGTTAAACCAAAAATCTGCAAATCTGCATTTTGACAGATAAATCTGCACTTCTGGCATCGCTGCTTGTCAGTGTATTAGTTTGACGGTTGTCGAGTTGGTTGAAGAAAAATCAAAAGATTTTGATTTTTTCAAGTTGACTCCAAGTCTTTCAATTCGATTGTACTGTGTGTGCTTAAGTCTCTTGATCAGCTGTCAAAATTTATGTTTGTAATTTTTTTTGGCAAAGAAAAAGTGAAATATTTTTAAAATTGTCTTTAATTTCAATAAAATTTTAAATAAAAAAATGACATTGGTGGCACACATGGATACTTGGAGAGAAAATAAATTTTTGTAAAATTGTAAAAAAATCTAAATTTGACAGTTGAATTAAAATCTTTCAATTCAGTTGAAGAAGTGTGTGGCCAAGTATCAATTCAGTTGAAAGACTCAGTTGACAATTGAATTGAAAAGTGTATGGGGCGCATAAAATTCGCAAAAAATTGCAAAAGTGGAAACAACCCCTAAAATTTATTTGAAATCGCTAAGTTGGTTTAAAAAACCAAATGTCGGAAAATAGCATAAAAAAGTTTGCAAAAATTGCGAAAATTTTCAATATTTCAAACAAGCCATAAAATTTATATAATAATACATTGCTATTGTTGCATATTTGCTGAAAAAATTAAGGAAAAGACTTTTGCGAGTTTGCAGCAACCCGCTGCCGGAGACGTGCAAAAATACTATTTTAACAATTTTATGTACCTCCATCTATGCAAAAAATCTAACTGTTGAATAAATAAAATAAAAATATTAAGCTTTTAACAACTACATACACCCAATTCTCTTTTTACACGATAGATACGTTCCCAATAAATTCGTGTAAAAAAATTCGTGTAAAAAAAGATACTAGCCAAAGGTGAAAATAGTAGATTGGTTCCAGACCTAAAAAATAACGTAAAAGTACAATAAACAACAATAAAAAATTTTTGTTAAAGTTTACTTGAGAATTTATTTAACGTGCTTACACATTTTAATATCTTAAATACATATAAATACATACATATACATATTATAAAAAAAAAATAATGATTTGGAAAAAAGAAAATAATATCAGAAATTCATTAATATAAAAAAGGAAAACTAATATAAACATACAGGGGTGTCATGGAAATTGAAAACGTAAAACGAAAGAATTTTAAGAGTCGTTTTTTAATAAGATTTCTGTAATAAAAAAAATTTTATGACAATTATTATACAAATAATGCTCTATTAAACAGAATTTTTCAACAAAAATTGTAAAAATTAGATTAAAAAATTAATAAAAAGAACTGCCAAATTCTTTCGTTTTACGTTTTCGATTTCCGTGACACCCCTGATTAACAACTTTTATTTGCTGTACTTTTATTTATTGTAAAAAATAAAAATTTATAAAAAGAATTTGTAGAATATTTAAAATCGTGTTAAAACAAAACAATTCGTGTAAAAAGAGAAAAATGTTAACTTTTTAACTCGTGTTAAATGAAAATTCGTGTAAAAATAATTCGTGTAAAAAGAGAATTAGGTGTATATGTATTTCCAATAAAAAACAACAGCTGTAAGCTGCTTGGTTTGTATTCAATAAAAAACCGATAATATTGGTTTCTGTGACACCTAAAACCGACACTAATTTTAGTTCGAACCAAAAACCGACAATATTGGGTTTCATGTAACAAACTGTAATTTTTTTCCATTGTGTTTCATAAACATCCAAAGGTACGTTAGGATTCATAAAAATCTTTAAAATATCTTTAACAACAACGAATTTTATATGTATGTGATAACAAATTGCCACATTTTATAATGGACAAATGTTCATAAACTTCAAATATATTCATGTTTCAAGGAATTTTATCTATTGATTCTTTCAAGAGCATTTTTAAATATGAAAAACAATTTTCTCGAAGATTTTTATTATCTTCATCAGCCATTTCAGCATAATTAAGTTTAAAATTTTGACCATAAATATGAATGCCTCACATTTAATTCATAAAAATAATATTATTACTTCGTAGGTATTGAATTTAACAAATTTTAAAATAAATTCATGGCTCATCAGAAATAACCAACAAAATCGCCAATTTTTTTTATAAATCGCCATGTCGCCAAATCGAAAATTAGGTCGCCAAACAAGTTTGAAAATCGCCACGTTTGGCGAGTAATCGCCACATCTGACAACCCTGCCCAGACTTTATCTTCGTGCCAAATATGTGAACTCCAGTGGATGATTGCAGGAGGGCTTTAGGCGAATCCTAAGGGAATTATGTGTTGAGACTGTGCTTGATACCGGGTCACTGCAACATCACCGGCAACGAAATAGCTGATGAGTTGGCGAGACTGGATCGGAAATGGGGGCTCCTGACAGTTTGCAGGCGGTCAGGCCTTCAATGCGGTTCTACTTTGGAAGAATTAGGGCATGGGCTCAGAGCGGGACTAATCGGGTGTGGCGGAGCCGAACGGAATGCCGGATATTGCACACGCAGTGGCCGGTGCTTAGTAGGTCAAATTCTGATGCGCTGCTGGGCAAATGTAGTGCCTGGCATTATCACAAGTCACTGTATGATAGGCAAGATGGCGGTGGTAGGTTGTGTGAGGACCCAGAGGAGTTGGAGACAGTTGAGCACTTAATGTGCCACTTTCCCAGGCTACAGATCAGCAGCCTGAGGTGAGGCTACGCGAATTAGGAGATGCCTCGGGGTGCGGGCTCGAGAATCTGATTTGTAATGGGAATGACCTGGCTGCGTGGCAGGAGACTGAGGACTGGGCATATATTAGGCAGTTTTCTGTTTAGTATGGTTGTTTTTGGATTGTGCAGTCCTATTTTTTATCTTCCACTACTTTCTTCTTTCCTGTGCTTTCACTCTTTACTGCCCCTATTCTTTCATACTAGAATTCGTTCACTAACTAAGGCTTCACAATGGACCATATTGGTCTCTGGGTGAGGGTGTGTAGCTTACTTTCTAATTCGTACTGTGGTAATTTTGTTGAACTATTTATGGGCTTTAATCCAAATTTTTCAATATTTTTAATCACGCTTAAGTTCATCAAATTTAATTTTCATTAAATTATTTTTATGAAGAAAAGAATTTTACAACGTGAAAATTAATTAAAATTGTTATTGATAATCATTCATTCTTGACTGACCTGAGATTCGAACCCAGGTGGCTGGTTACCCTGACATGTTCGATTGCTACCACTCGATCTCCTCAGATGGATTTGCCGTCTTACACTCGCAGCCATCGACGACTGCTGACGTCAATAGTCAAACATCAATCCTTAAACCAAATTGTATCTTAACCCTTTGGTAGATGTAACCTTACCTAACCTAAATTGCCAAAATACATAATTTTTGCCGTCTACGCCTTTACATTCTTCAGCAGAATCATCATAATCAAAATTAATATGTAGGTAGGTAGAAAGGCTGGTGTGAAGTCTCCTTCACACCTTCACCCAGAGACCAGTATGGTCCATTGTGACGCCTTAATTAGAGATAGCTATGTATGTAGAGATGGAAAGTAGGTGAAATAAACAGCGAAAGCACAAGTCAGAAATGAAAAATAGATAGAAAAGAAGGTTTCGGACGAGCCCCGAAAGAAATCCTAACCAACCAAATTTGCCCTACGTGCGGCTAGCACCCGGTCTCCTCTAGCGCAGCCAGGCCATCCCCATTACGAATCCTATCAGATTCTCGAGTCCGCAACCCGAGACATCCCCTAATTCGCCCAGGAATCTACTGCCTAGCCACCTCAGCCTGCTGCCCTGCAACCTGGGACAGTGCCACAAAAAGTGCTCAACTGTCTCCAACTCCTCAGGGTCCTCACACAACCTGCACAAATCCGATCATTCGGATCCTATCCTCACCGCCATCCTGCCTATCATACAGTGGCCCCCTAAGCACCGCCCACAGCGTCCGTGATACCCGGCAGTCCGTCCGGTTCCCCCAGGCCCGATTGGCCGCCCCAGGATCCACTCCCTGATCCTTCCAAAATAGAAGCCTATTGGAGGCCTAACCGCCTTCATACAGTTAGGGTCCTCTATCTCTGAGCCCTGTCTTGCCAACCCGTCAGCAACTTCATTGCCACCTATGTCGCAGTGACCGGCACCCAGCACAACCTCAGCGTTTACTCCCTTAAGACTTCCTCCAAAACCCTCCTACAATCATTAACTAGCCTTGAGTTCACAGCCCCTTACGGCCATAAGAGCCGCCTGGCTGTCCACATATATAGTGACCTCAGAGCCCCTATCAATGTTGTCCCTCATTAGTTCCACGGCCCTCAAGACCCCCAGAACCTCCGCCTGAAAGACACTACAGTCGTCAGGAAGCCTATATGACCTTCTGATGTCCAGATCCTCAATGTAGACCTCCGCACCTTTGCCCCTCATCTTCGAGCCATCAGTGAAAATAGCAAATCCACTAAATAATCTGCTCCTACCTGGCACTATTACCTCCGGCGACCGCCCAAAGTCCGCCTTGGTGCTCACATAATCAGTGGAGCCGGGTGGTCCCAGATAATAGCCACAATCCTCAATCATACTCAGGATCCGTGAGTGACCCTGCGTGACATTCCCTATAAATCCTAACTCCCTCAGTCTAAGAATGCTTCTGGCCGACATTCCCATCACATATTGTCAATAGGCAGAAGAAGTAGAATGACATCCAGGGCAGCCTGAGCAGTACTTCTCATGGCACCTGTCATGCCAATTGAAGCACACCTCTGAGCCTAAGAAAGAAGGTTCCTACGACTAGAAAATCTCAATGACTCCCACCAAACACAGCATCCATACGTAAGAATGGGTCTAACCACCGAAGTGTACAGCCATCCCACTACTGACGGCCAGAGTCCCCAGCTCCTACCTATCGATGATCTGCAAGCATAGTAGGCATTGAGACCCCTCTTAAGTCTCTCCTGAGTATTTCTTCTCCATGACAGCTTGCTGTCCAGAAAGACCCCCAGATACTTAGCACAATCAGACAGTCTAAGCTCCAATCCTCCCAGTTCCGGTAGCCTGAAATTCTCCACCTTGTACCTCCTAGTGAAAAGAACCAACTCTGTCTTCTCCGGATTAACTCCCAATCCCTTATCACTAGCCCATGCCGACAGTTCGCCAAGCGCCCCTTGCATGATGTCGCTTATTGTCGGCAGAAACTTGCCCGACACTAATATAACTACATCATCCGCTTAGGCCACGACCTTCTGACCCATTCTGTCAAAACGTCTCAGAACGACATTGACGGCCAAGAGCCACAATAAGGAAGAGTGAACTCCCCCCTGTGGGGTCCCCCTAGTCACCGATTTCCTTAAGCGTTCGTTTCCCCAGTCAGAGTGAATAACTCTGCTGCTAAGCATTATAGTTATCCATTCGACCAAGAACAACGGAACCCCTAGATCAACCAGTGCCTGCCTGATAGCCTCTATCCTCAAATTGTTAAAGGCGCCCTCTATATCCAGGAATGCCGCCAAGGTGTATTCTTGTTTCGCAAGCCCGCTCTACATAACCAACCACATCATGCAGCTCACTCTCAACAGACCTACCCTTAAGATAGGCGTGTTGAGCACCGCTGACGATGCCGGCGTCAATCTTCGTCCTCAAATGTAGATCAATCAGTCTTTCCAACGTCTTCAAGAGAAAAGACGCCAAGCTGATTGGTCTAAAACCCTTGGGTTTAGAGTGACCGGTTCTACCCGCCTTGGGTATAAAGACAACCCTAACCTCCCTCCACCCTCTAGGAATGTACCCGTTCAGCACACATACCCTAAACAGTTCCACCAACAACAGGAGTGATGATTTCCCGATATTCTGTAACATCGCCGGAAAGATACCATCTGGTCCCGCCGATTTGTAGGACCCAAAGGTATTTACCACCCATGTTACCTTATCCAGGGTAATCACCTCCTCCACCGTCTCCCTTTCCTCAGCACCTGAGCCCGACCCAGAGAAGGGGTCACCACATACAGCCTGTTCCCCCGACCCAGGATTCACACACCCCGGAAAGTGAGTCTCCATTAGCAAACAAAGAGATACAGAGCCAGATTCCGTCCATGAGCCGTCCGGTCTCTGAATAAATCCAGGGACTACCGGGTCCTTAGATAGAATTCTCCTGAACCTAGACATCTCATTCACGGATTCAACTGACTCGCTAAACTTAATCCACGAGTCCCTTTTCGCCCTTCTAATATCTCCCTTATACCTCCCGTAACTTAAACTGAAGATACTCCAATCTTCCTCCCTACGCGAAAACTTCGCTCTATTGAACAGCCTTCTGACAGTGGACCTTTGAGTCCTCAACTCGTCTGTCCACCATCTTGGCTGTGTACGCCTGCCCGGAAAATTTTACGGACAGGATCGCTCATAGCTACTGGTCATTACCCCCGTGAAGGTGTTCACCAATTGCTCCACACCGGTCGGAGTCGACCCCCAGTCCCTTGTAACCCTAAGGATACTTTGAACCAGCCCCGAAAAAGAATCCCAATCCGTCCTTCTCGGATTCTTATACGGACACCTTTTCGGTCTCTCAAACATTACACTAAAGGATAAGCGACTATGGTCAGAGATGGAAAAGTCCAGAGCCACCCTTCAGTCCTCTACTAATTCCCTACAGTTCGTCAATGTTATATCTATCACTGCCTCCCTATCCCTATTTCTGAACGTTGGCGTATTCCCCCTGTTACAGATAAAAAGATTGCTGGCAATAATAAAATCAAACATAGACTCACCTCTTTTGTTGATGTCGGCACTTCCCCATTGGGTGTGGTGTGCATTGGCGTCACAACCGAGTACCAGTCTCGAGCCGCTTCTGCCCGAGTGCTCCACCAACTCCCGTACTTTCTCGCCAGGTGGATCGGTAATTTCGTATGGCTACAGTATGGTTCTGGCTAGTGCCAGAACCGTTCTGTCCTTGGCCTCTCCTTTCACGACCGTGAGGTCTCCATTACTGAAAGAATAAGAGATCATAAATTTAAACTCAGTTCTTGCCACTATACAAGTTCGTACCTTATCATCCGTGTGGGGTACGAACAAAGTATACCCCGTGACGTTTAATCCAACTACCCGGTTTTTGTTAATCCAGGGCTCTTGGATTAAGGCCACGCCCACGTTGTTGTCAATGAGGTGGGTTGCTAATTCCGTTGAGGCTGCTTCGCAGTGGTGCAAGTTTATCTGCACCACTTTCAGCCTCTTAGGGTCTATCATCTTTAGGAAGCCTAAATTTGATAGACTCCAACCCGAACACAGCAACCCCTCCCATCGACTTCAGCTTTTTGAGAGACTCCTGGTCTACTGCGAACCTGAAGTCTCTCCCTTGGTTCTCCTTACAACCCAGTGATGCTATCAACTTCCACTGGCCTGTAGTGCGGCCATCGTTCTGGTTGGCCAGTAACCCCAGTATGACCCCAGTATACTACCGGCCTTAATGGCAACTCAGACGCTAGTATAACTTCTAATCTGGCTTCAGGGAAAGCGCTGCCACACCTGCCAATTGAAGCCTTTAAACACTCAAAGGTTTTTTGATTGCCGCAACTGACAGTTTTGACACCTCTTGCCCAGTCAGCCCCTTTGAACGATACTTTGTCCGGCCTTCCTTTCACGCTGAAGATTTCGTCGAGTAGTTTGTTCTCTAGCACCTGCCATTTCTCGACAGTGATCCTTCCATCGGGATCCATACGATCAATGGCAGCCGCCAGAATGCCGTCCTTACCCGACGACTCCCTCAGCTTCCTTGACGTGGAGGATTGGTCCTCTCTGGAGACAGTCCTCTTAGTGGTCTCATTGCGGAGATCCTAAAAGAGGGCCGGCACCAGCCTGACTAGTCCTTTTTGCCGCTGGGGATTTCTGGTCATCACCAGACCTAACTCTCTTGACAACCCCTCTTTTGGTGGCCTTAGCAGAGCTCTGTCGGTGATCACCCGATTTCCCTGCAGATGTTGACTGGTTTGTCCCGGTAATGTAATCTGTGTCTATGTGAGGAGTTATGTTGTATGCGAAAGAATAGTAAGGTATCCAATCATGCCAATAGTCATCATTTACAAATGACAAGAAATACTCATTTTGAACTCTGTGGTTTCTTTCAACAGTTCCTAGAGTTTCATTATGATATGGCGTTGATAATTTTTGTTCTATTTTTAGCAAACTGCATATTTCTTTCATTAGCTCATTTACAAACTCTGTACCTCTATCTGATTTCAGTTTTTTAAATATGCCATATTTCAATATTAAATTTCCTGTTAAACATTTTGCTACTGACTTAGCTTCCTTCGTCTCCATCGGTGCAGCTATTATGTATTTAGTTAGTTCGCATTGCATTGTTAGTATATAACGATAGTTCCCTGAAGGTCTTAGTGGTCCTACCGTATCTATAACAATGGTGGAAAAACTATCTTTTGGTGTGTCTGTTATACATAATGGCTCCTTGGTATGTCTCAGTTGTTTGTTCCGTTGACAAAGGTCACACGTTGATACATATTTCTTGACCATTTTTGACATATTTTTCCATATATATTTTTGTTTTAATTTAAGTATTGTTTTTCTAACTCCAAAATGTCCTCCTTGGGGAGTATTATGATATAACTCTATCAGTTCTATTTTTCTTTCTTCGCTTAGTATTCTCTGAGGTTTTCTATATAATAGTATTACTATGTCATCTTTATTCGATTTATTCAATTCATTATATCTGGCCTTAAATTCATCTGCAGAAATTCTATTAAATATTGCATCATTTCTATCGATTGCAAAACTTCTATTCTTTGTATTCTTCAAATAAGATGAAAGCTTTTCCAAAAGAGTACCTAAATACTTTGGATTATCACTACACCTAATACGTACTTCATTTTTAACTTTATCATTCTCTATTACATATTCATGCATGCTTTTAGTAATTTCTACATTATTATCTTCATTATTCTTTCTGGCACGAGATTTCTTCAATTTCGAAACTGATTTCGATGAATTATCTTCACGTCCATTGTGCACATTATTATCCTTTATCATATTATTATTATTTTTTTCTATAGGCCTTTCTTCAAATATAAATTTTAATTTGGTTGCGCGCTTTATATCATTGATCGAAGTGCAGTCCCACATATGGAGTTGATCAGACTCTTTATGAGATCCGCTTATGATATTATTATTTTCTGATGACTTTTTCCTCATACCTCTTGTTACTACTAGCGTTTTCTTTTCTTTGTTTGAATTTATTCGTTCTGCTCCGGAGATTCCTGTTGTCTTACGATCTCCGGATCTTGCGAGTTTCCCTGTTCTTGTACTTGGTTTATTCTTCTGTTATTGCGAAGGTTGTTGGTGTTATTGCCATAAATTCTATTGTTACGGTAGTTATTGTTGCTATTATTATAATAATTACTATTCTGATAATTATTATTGGTATTATAACTATATCTGTTATTCCTAACTATTGTAACTATTTCTGTAACCATTGTTGTTCATTCTGTCGCGGTTTGTATTATCATTATATCCACTTATATTGTTATCATTGAGATTTACTCGGTTGTTATAGTTATTTTCGCGACTATTACCATTGTTATTATTATTATTCTTCCAGTTTTTTCTATTTCTGTTCCTATCATTTCTGAAATTATTTGATGTATGCGCAGTTTGGAACATTATTTGACTTTGTCTAATATCTTCAGAAGCTCCAAGTGCTATTTCTACAGCTTCTCTAAGTTTCTTTACTCTGCTGGCTTCAATTGTTCTTGTGATTTCCCTATTCTTTAGACCATTTTTAAAAGAATTGAAAGCGATTGTGGCATTTGTTTCGCTAATAACATCCCTATTTTCTTCTCCTAGAGTACTAATTTGTACTTCGTTTAATTCCATCGTTAAAGACTCTATCCTATCTGCAAACCTTTTCACTGTATCTACCTGTGTTATACGCGTCAATTCATTCAAAATTATATTTGGTGATTTGTTTAACTTGTACGCCTCCTTAAGTGATTGAATCAACGTCTCTATGTTAGTCGGTATGCGTATTTGTCTTACTCTATTTTGGACTTTTGTGGTTAATTTTGTTCTATACACAAAATTAAAAAATGAAATATATTTATTTTCAGTAAATGTATCGCGAAGTATCTCTAGATTTGCAATGAACTGATTTAAATCATCCTTGTTTCCACTGAAAACATTTAATAATTTAGAAACTGATGCCAGTTCTGTGGCATTAAGTTTTTCCTCCGCCATATTAGTTATAATTTCTTGTCTTGTTTGTAATGTTGCAGTACTATTAGTTTGGACAGACTTATCCTCATGAAGTCTCAAAATATTTAGTGCGTCTTTCCGTAACTCGCTAAATTTGTTAAAATTTAATTGTTTCTCTTCTACCGTCCAAATACTGTTATCAAAAATACTAGTACTAACTATTTCCAGTTCATCAATTTCCTTCCTCTTTGCTTGGATTGTTTCTGTTGTGTAAGGTCTACCTAATGACTTCTTTGCATTGGTTATTAGTATACTAATTTTTTCAAATATATTTTCCATTAAGATTAAATTTTCACATGTATTTGCTCCGTTAATTTTTTAACTCTAATACATTTTGTAATATCAATGTTTTCATTCATACTTCAATGGCTGTTATTTTTTTTCATTTGTACAAATGTCTTATAAATAATTTTATTAAGCTTAATATTTTGAAATCTAGGGTGTCAAGACTATACCCTGCAAATATTAGGACCAGTCCAAACACGCGTGTAAAGAGTAGTCCACAAAGGACCAGGACTAGTCCAAAAGTAACCCAAACGTATGGAAAAAACCTGGTCTATTTAACATTACGATGTCCTAGGAGAGGATCATATAACCCACCTTTGGACCACTAAGGAGTAGTTTTAAAACTACTCCATGGTATATAACCCACCTTTGGAGTAGTTTTAAAACTACTCCATGGTATACTCAAGAGGATTAGTTTTGAAGTCGTTTAAAAACGAAAGCACGTCGTTAAAAAACGAAGACATGTCGTCTCACTACAAACACTTTTTAACAATGACATGGTCCATGCTTGCATTACATCGGACCAGTCCATGGAGTAGTCCATTTTATCAAAATGGGTCAGGTGGTCCAATTTTATTTGCTGGGTAGCTATAACTATCCAACCTATGTATATACTTTATTTTTCCTATTCTCTATTTTTTTATGTATTCTATTTTTTTTTTGTTTAAAATAATGTTTTTTTTTATTTTGATTATATTATTGTTTTAGAATAACGTTTCTAATATTAGCATTACCGTCTTAAAGAATAATAGGAAAATTAATTCACATAGTATGATTGTTATTAGTGTTTGTGTCATTGTCTTTTAAATTTTCATTTTCTTTTTGTCTGTTCTTGTTTTTTATACAATTTTTATTTTTTTCTTAATTTCTTTAATTTCATCTTCTATCTTTATTTTGGCCTTCTTTTTTTTTGGTCCTCTGAACAGGATGGCTGGCTTTTCTTCTTTGCGCCCTTCCTTCAGTAGACGAGTCCAACGTTCTTCGGCTTCCTTTAGCCTAGCTAAGATTTCCTCCCACGTCTCGGTCATAAGACGGATCTTTGCTTGGCAAAGCAAGCAAAAAAAAAATATTTATGTTCCTGATTCAATAGATCCCGACTAAGCGTAAGCTCTGTGGGGCAGGATCTATTTCCTTATTTTAATTTTAAGCACCAGAGAATAAGCAAATTTGCTATATAGTCCTCTTGGTTTGCTATGTAGAATTAAAATAAGGATCAGGCAGGATCGCCATGTAATGTTTTTATTTAACAAAATAAATAAAACACAAGCGAAGGCCCTGATTGATGGTTAATTCATGATCTTTATTTACAAAAATTATTTGCTTAAATACTACTTATGAGAATAAAACTTAACCTAATATTGAGTGACTTTACAAAAAGTTCACTCAATCACTTATTCTAGTACTTAGCATTAACTTACATACAAATAATACGGTTTTGTATCAGGCACACAGAATTCGTTGAGTTACTTTACCTATTTGTATTTCCTTAATTATTATTTAGAGCGGTGTCCAGTGTATTAAAGGATTTATACGTATGCAGGAATTTGTTAGATCAGCATAAATATATCGTTGTACATTGAACTACAGTTGTCGAATTTGTTGTCAACATGACTAAACGAACGTTGACCGTTGTTTGTTTAAAATATCGAATTACAAAAAAAGAATTTATAACTGTGACAATGAAAAACAATTCAGTTATGTTACTGACCTAACTTATGTGCTGTTTTCACAACACAAGTGACTGAACGTGAAGTAAAATTTATATGAAAACCACTCAGTTTTTTGAGTGTTTTCCATATAAATTTTACTACAATTTTACATAGATCTGATTCCGAGTCTGCCGAATTGTCAGAGACATTCCCTGCACCGCGTCCTAAGATCGCGTCCTTTTTTTTTGGTTTTTTCTTAATTTCGTCCAGTTTTTGGTCTCACGAGTATGCACGTAAGAAAAAAACCGTCGCGCGCTGTGACGGCTTGCACGGACTAGGAACAACTGACCCTTGCCATCGGCATCAGAGGGAAGCTGTTCACGACCAATTTCTTTAACCACTAACTAGCCATTCAGGTCTTCGGCACTGCTGTCAACCACCTTGATGTGGGATGTGGGAAACAAAAAGGGGGATGGATGGATAACCCTTAGTCATACTGGCCTTAGAGCTTATGCATTATAACTTGTTTCGGCTAGACTTACCGACTCAAGTTATAAGACATACACTACAGCCGGCATTTAAGCCACCACATCGCGGCAAGTTGTGGATCAAAATTAATAATTTTTTTCAATTTTTAACTTTGTCAAACCCCTTGCTTGCACTCTTTTCAGGTGAACAAAATATTCTTATATAAATTATGAACATATTGGACCAATGTTGCCTATAGACAACATTGTTAAAAAAAAAAAAAAAATACTGAGGACAAAGCTACAACTTTTTTTTGTGTTTGCTGTTTAATATCATTAACTAACCTGTCTTAAATAGAAAATTCCACTTTTTACACAAATATTTTTTTTAATATCAATTTCTTTAGTTTTTTTTAAAAATAGTTTGTAACACGTGTGGTCGCTTAAAGAAACAGTTCGCAAATGAACACTATCAAAGCTTATTTCATTAAATTCAGCAAACGCATTGCTAAGATGCATATGTACTAAAAACAGAAAACAGTTATAAGAAAAAATAACATTTTCGGGAGTAATAAGAGTTTGATTGCAATGTTGCCTATAGGCAACAACGGGGCTGTAAGGGTTAAAAACTTGGAAGGACCAAATTTTATTAGACGTATGCCGAGAGTACGCTTTATAATGGACCTAAGCACTGATTGTCACCAAATTTATTTTATTTATTTATTTATTCATTCACTTATTTACGAAATATTAAGCCCTTTAGGCCAAAAAATCAATATTACAAGTGATAAATGCTTAAGCTACATACGTACATATTTATAATATTAATTAATCTATAATTATAATTCATAATTAAAACAAATAAAATTTAGTAGTATGTTTTTTAGTTATATACAGGTATGTGATGGAAATCGATTTTAAAAACGAATCGATTTGAAACCGAAAATATCCGTTTCAGTATCCTTTAACATGGATTTTAAATACATATTCCTTTTATTTTCAGTCTTTATTCTTTGAAATTTTATACGTTAACTGAAGTGTATTCTGAACGAAAACATAATCCTTTAATTCAGAAATGGATTTTAAAATCCCTCGAAATTCATCACACCTTTTAAAAACGTTCGTTTTGAAATCGATCGATTTCCATCACAAACCTGATAAAACTAATTTGTGCACAATCTTATACGAATCCGTGCATTTCGCCACCATTTATGTTAGTTTTTGTACCAAAATAACCAATCATTTAGGGTGAGTGTTCCACATTTTAAATCATAATTCTTGTCCTCCTTAACCGATTTTGTTGGAATTCAATCCAGAAAAAATCGGGCACCGATTCTGTTCTTTTGAGTGGTTCGAAACTGAGTGTGTTGTTAAACAGACTGACATGACTAAGTTGACTTAGAATTACTCAAGGATCCTGAATATACATACATATGTATGTCTGGGATGATAAACCAAAAAGTTTCAAACGGCATGACAAACTTAGTATACCCTCATTCAGCACTAAAGGTGGAGGGTACAAAAATTGACAGGCAAAACAACTTTCGGATGCATATACCCAAGGCGAATTCGTCTTGCATATACCTTTATTAAAACTAAAATTTTTCAAATGTGCTTTTTGAGTCAATTATTTTTAATTTAATAAAATAAATACATAGATTTACGTCCTCAATAAGCATGGCGCTTTTAAAATTCAGTTTAAACAAATTAAATTGTAAGTCTTATCTTTAATTAAAACCTGAATTATTTGATTTTAAGCCAAAATATATTTTAAAGCTAAATCCTTTTATCAACTTACCAAAAATTTAAAAACGCTAACCAGCAATAATGCCGTAACCAGCAAATCCAAAATATTTTTTAAAAATCATTTCATACCGTCCAATTATTATTTCTTACGCTGTACAGCTTCCAAGTCTATTACAATTAAGGAATACAAAAGTAGTCGCCGTTATACTACCACTTGGAAATTGGAACGTTTAATGGGATGGTCTTTAATCGTTTTAATACCCCTGGCTTTTGTGATAGAATCCAAAGAAATTGAAATGACATTGGGCATAGCCGGTTTAATGCATACCTATTGGTAAATATATATATTTTAACTCAAAATTTATACATCAGGAGAGACAAGAACTGCTTTTTTTTAATATGTTCTCTTTTTATCTCAAATTGGATACAACTGTATTTTTCTTGACGACGTACAAGAGAAATTGATCTAAGACTTTTACAGTGGGTTCATTAACCATTTTCAAAAAGTGAAAATGTATAAATTTTGAGTCCACTTCCTTAAGAGGGTATTAACTCAAAATTTTTATTGTTTCGATGTTTGTAACAACTTAAAATATTGCTCCTGGACCTTTGAGTATACCGATCGACTCAGAATCACTTTATGAGTCGAATTAGCGATGTCCGTCCGGCTGGCTGGCTGTCCATGTAAACCTTGTTCGCAAAGTACTAGTCGCAATTTTTGAGATAATTTGATGAAATGTGGTACATGGGTCCTAATTGGCACAAGGACTAAGCCATATCAGTCCATAATTTCACATAGACCCCTATTCTTTCCGGAATAGAGTTCGTGTGTCCATAAACCATCCTTTTAATATTAAATTAAAATTTTTTTTTTGCTTATATGAAAAATTTTTAAATTTTGAATTAATACTCTCTTTATGATCAAATGGGATATGTATGTATCTATGCACATATTTTTTTTTTATTAATTTTATAACGTTTCTGAACATAGGGGCTGTCAATCCATGTGTAGTGATTATTTACGTTCTGCTGTTGTGGGAAAATTTTTGCCAATTATAGCTCGCCTCTCCATAGTAGTCTTAACTCTCGCCTCAGCAGCTGGTATTTACCAGCTAATTTATAAGGATGTTGGTCTAATAAATATGATTAAAAAATGTTGGTCTATTAGAGGTCAAGATTATGTATCACACAAACATTTGCAAAAAGTAGACTAGAAACAAAATATATTTAGCCTACCTTTAAATAAATAGCATATAAATATTTTTTGTTCTTTTGATCATATTTAATACTATTATTTAAATAACAATAAAAAAAATTAACAAATTAACACACAGATCTCTGATTTACAACTTTAAGCACAAAATATGTATATTCAATAGTATATTGTTTGTAAGATTATATTTACTCTTGGTGATTGTTAGATTTAGGTCATAATGACTTTTGTTGCAAGTGATTTTGATGGAATAATCTCAGTGCATCCCATTGTTTGGTGTGTAATAATATATGAGGCCTACAGCTACGCATGTGATCAACGGCTTGTTCAGGAGTCCAGCCATTTTTCTTAAAAGAAAAAAAAAACCAATATATATGTAGGTTAAAAAATTAATTAAGTTAATAAACAATAATTAACTGGTAAAAGTTTAAATTGTCTGGGCAAAATCATGCTAAATTATAAATATTTGTGATTTTTAATGTTTTTGTGTTTATGATTTTTATGATTATACTGAAAATCATTTTTTGTGAAAGTGATTTGAAATCACAAGAAAGGTGTTCTGGCCAAAAAACTTTTTCTTCCATAATTGTGATTTTAAACCGTTCAGCTAAGTGGTCACCGATTTAAAATTACATGCTTATTTTTTTCACCATTTTAAACCAAGTTAAAACTTTTGTGGTTTTCAAAACACCCTTAAATAATATGTGTGATTTTAAAATCACAAGTGATTTGAAATTTTGTGATTTTCAGAATATGCCTGATAGTCAACGGAGTATTTTTTCACATTTATGTGCTGTTTTCACAACACAAGTGACTGAACGTGTAGGTAAATTTATATGGGAAACACTCAAAAAACTGAGTGCTTTTCATATAAATTTCACTAAACGTTCAGTCACTTGTGTTGTGAAAACAGCACATTAATCTGTACATCCGACCATTTGATCTTTTTAATACCCACACCACTACGTTAAAAATGGTTAAACGATTTATAATAAATAGTAGACTTTACTATAATACCGCTGTTAGCAAATTTTTGCCATTCCTTTTAGTTTTAGGGACTTTTAATATGTATATATGTACTTATACTTATTGCAATGTTGACAGATTGGTCCCGAAATAGCAAAGTGACGATTTGGCAATTACAGTTTATTGAGGTTATAAGTATGAAGTGAACAATTAATATGATGTGTGTTAAAACGGTAAATGGATGAGTTGAATTAAAGTGGATGTCGACATCGCACTCATATTTATTGCAACCTATAGTTATACCATAACGGTCTCGTGAGTATGAGATTATGGATATCTACTCACTTATACTTAAAATTTCATGAGTGAGTATCAGTAGCGAAAAAACGATTCATTGCTGATCTCTGATACAAACATGAATCCAGGAGCCTAATTCTGGCAGTTGTGATCGAGTCCTTTCTCGATTCGAAAGCAATGTTATTTCTAATTTTTTCAGTCGATACTAAACGAATCGAAATTATTTTTTCAGTATTGTGAAACTTTAATTAATGCTTTACAACACTGAGAAAATAATTCCGATTCGTTCAAAGGTCTAATCACCGCATTCGATATCGAGTAAGCTATCATATCGAGTAAACTATCGTATTTATCTGAATACGATATAAACTGACGTATCGAATGAAAACTCGAGATAAAAAATTCCGATAAATTTTGCTCGATATCGTACATCCTACGTGTAATCAAGTAATAATAACATGTGTATGTACATACATATGTATATTCACCCTTATCGTGGTTGGCGTATTTAAAATACGCCTACGACTATTTGGTAATAGATTAAAGAAAATAAGTTCAGGTTCTCTTTAATCTATTACCAAACAGTCGTAGGCGTATTTTAAATACGCCGAACACAATAAGGGTGAATATGTATGTACACTTGTATATCTAAATTAAATTTTTAATTGTATTGTATTGCGGTTGCTGCTTTTTTACTGGCTAAGATTAATATTTTGTACTGTTTTTTAACTTAGTTTTTTTTTATGGTTGGGAATAAAATGCTAGGGTATTTAGTTGATAAGTTTTGAATATTATATATGTGACCTTCTCCGAGAAAAGGGACCGAGTGTGTAAAAAAAACCGGTTTGGACTCAAGAGTGGATTCTGGTACCTAAAAGGGTGTAGAATAAGATGAAATGAGTTTTTCTTAAAACTTAATTTTCACACACTAGGTCCCTTTTCTCGGAAAAAGTCATATATTTTTTTGTCACTCCTCAGAATTTATTGGCCTTTTAATTACAAAACGAACTCTTGAATAAATAAATAAAAAAATACCAAGAAAAACAAAAATAACATGAAAAATTTATATTTTTGCATATTTTGAAATTTTTGAGGGATTTTTTTTAATTTCCATATTATAAAAAAGTTTAAACAAATTTAAACTGGGAATTATTTCCTTTCGCAGTTACTTTATATTATATTCAACATTTTTTATTTTTCGAATTTATTCTATGAGCTAAATTTCAGTTATGTATTTTATAAAAACTTTTTTGTATGCTGGTGTCTAATAATTGTAAATTTTTTTGTACATACAATATACTTCATTGCTCTCCAATGGAAAACTAAGGTAAAATGTAACAAGAAGATACAATATAATAGTCTGGTAGTGTATAAAAAAGTAGTTTCTGAAAAATTAAATGAATGGGACTATTACAAAAAAGCTTTATAAAATACATAACTGAAATTTAGCTCATAGAATAAATTCGAAAAATAAAAAATGTTGAATATAGTTTAAAAAAATTTTTTAATACACAAAAAAAAATTTTTAAATAATAAATAAATTTGGCGATTTGCTTTAAATGCAAAAATAGCAAATAATTTATCTACTTTATTCTAAAATGATCTTTAAAAATAATATAAAAATTATAGCTTTAAATTACTTACCATCATTAAATAACAACCAACTAGTGTAGCACTACGTGTGCGTCCTGCTTTGCAATGCACATACACAGTGCCCGCATTTTCCGGGCTTGATACGGTGCTCAGGTCATTAATACGATTATAAGAAGGAAGAAATTTATTTATAAATTTAACGCCCTTAAACAACTTTTCTTGGCATGGTGACTCAAAAATATCGGTGGTAGCCAATTGTAAAAATTCTATTCCCAATGCTTGCCATTTCGGAGCGTTATTCGAAAACATTGTTAACTCATAGTCTTCATTCATGGAGATAACTGCTTTCATATTCTCATTTTTTATGAGCTGATTCAAAATTAGAAAAAATAAAGAAAAGAAATCAAAGTTTTTTATTTTAGAAACCCGGTGTGATTAGAGAATACATACATCATTGACTTGTGAACGAAATGGTAAAGCTCCCAATATAACATTCTCATCGATACGATCATACCAATTCCTTGAAGTGGCCTTCTCCATTAAAACATTGTAAAGGAGAGTGGGGTAAAAGGAAAGACGAGCAAACATAGCAGTCTTTTGAAATGTAACGTGTTTGAAATATAAATAAAAATGCTTATTACAAAACAAAGAAAATTTTAAATTATTTCAATAAAGATGCTATTAACAAAACTTTCACTCTACGTTCAACATGTTTGATAGTTTTTAAGCTAAACAAACACACAAGCTGTTAGCTCTTCAATTTTTTAAACCAAACTGTAATGGAGCTTTAAAACATTGAATCAAAACCAAAACAACCCAACAAAAAATATATAAGTATATATTATATATATACATAGGTATATATTTATTGTCAACAATAGTAAAAAATGTTTTTGTTGTTGTTCAACTACTTACACTCATTTCCATTCCTTTGATATTGTTTTTCACAAATTATTTGTTTTTTTTGCGTTATTAACAAAACAGTGATTTAAACTACTTTTCTACAAAAAATTTATTTTTAAATGTTTATTTATTGTTATCTTATAATTTACATATGTAATAATGTCACCTAAATGCAGCCAATTCTATATGAATTTTTAAACAAAAATTGACCCCAAATTGTTTGTAAAGAAATAAACACAACGTGATAGCGTCGATAGTTTTACACGAAACTATAAAATTGAATTGGTGCTTTTGGAGGTTGAATTGAAAATGGGAATTCAATTCTTTTGGGAATTAAAATGATAAGGAGAGTTTTGCTTTTGGGAATGCAAAATTTGGGAATTTAAAAAATTATGTGCTTCGAATATAAATAAGATATTGCAATTTAAAGCAAATAATTACGCAAAAATGGACAAAAACAAATAATAAAAATTTAATGTTTATAAAAAAGTAATAAAATAAATGAATGAAATGTATTTATAATAAAACAACTTTTTTACTTATAATTAGTATTGTGGTTATTTTGGTGAACTATTTATGGTTTTTGGTCCAAATTTTGATATTTTAATTAGGCTTAAGTTCATCAAATTTAATTTTAATTAAATTATTTATATAAAGAATGAATTTTTCAACATGATAATAAAAAATTAAAATTTATTGATAATTTGTCATTCTTCTGCTGCTGGGCTCGAAACCATTCTTTTACTGACAGGGTTCTCCAAAAAATTGCCAATCCAGTTCATAGCTCGTGAGGACAATGCGTAAAAACGCAATTTGGTACGGCAACTTTATATGAAGAAATATTTAGCGATTTTTTTAAGGAAAAGCTTTTTATATTCTATAGAACACCTAATTTTATAATCTATTGCGTTTTTTCCTTGACGTTGCTTCTAAACCCCTTAAAAAATTAAATTCCAGTTTTTACTGGCCATTTTGGATGAACCCAGATTTCTGGAAAACTGTTCCTTAGATTTTTAGCACGGAAAGCTTTTTATATTCTTTAGTACGTCTCCTTTCATAATCTATGCAGTTTTTCCTTGACGTTGCCGCTACACCCCGAACAAATAAAATACAAAAGTCGGTTTTAAATATTTTGATGTGAACATTAGGGACATAACTTTTTAGCAATTTTTTAAAATATCTTAATTGGCATAGCACAGTCCGTTAGAGCATAAACAACTATAAGGGAAAGTATATATATTTTTTCGCTAAAAAATAGCTCAAGTATGAAATTTCATTAATATTTAGAGATGGTAAGAGACTTTTCCGCAAAACAAAACGTATCTTTAACCTTTTTTTTAACGAGAAAAAATTAAAAATTAACAAAAAAAAAACACCGTATAAAATTATGAATATTCAATATTGCATTAAGAAGGCCGCCTCAAAATAATGTTTAATTAGGTAAAATAATATTTTTGTTAGTTTAAGTCCGTGCTTTAAGTGTTCCAAAATGTCTTTCAAGAAAAGTTTCCAATCAGTTGAAAAAAATTCCACAATCTGGAAAAACCAGTTATCTATATTCAAAATTATTTTATTAATGCCCCGTAAAATCCAAAACATTGATTTTGGACTAAATCATTTCATTAAAATGCCTACCAAGGAAATAATAATTGACAGATATAATGGCTTAGCTCAATCCCAAAAGTAATCGAATTAAAACAATAAGAAATAAAATATGTGATTTATGGAAAAATATGAATCTACCAACGGTGTCCGTGAGATCAGTAAACAGAAAAATTGAAAATTTCACATCATTATACCACAAAAGTATTAAAAGACCAAACGATTGTGATGATTTGAAGAATGTTTTTGATGTTACTAAAATAAACAGTGATTTCCACACCTTCCATACAAAGTGATTTTCGGTCAATTTCTAGTTGCGATTTCAATGAAAATTATTTATCTGAAAAATCAGAAAGCTATATACCCCCAGCTCGTCCTAAGCCCAAACTCTCTACTACACATCCAGCTATAAAATTGGTGAATAAGGTATATATTAGTACTAAAAAAGCAGCCATTTCTTTTCCCGTCTCTCCTAAAAACTCAAGACTTGACGAGTCAAACTTGATGTGTGTGAACCGGCACTCACATAAGGTACCGTTACGATTTTATAGCAAGAACAATTTTATTGTAAGCGACAAATTTCATACAAAATTGATATGAAATAAAATAAAAAAGCTCTCTCCTGTAAAATTTGATTTTTGGCGCTTACACTATTTTCGCGGTTAGGGGTCGATATCATTCCCAAATTTTGCATTCCCAAAAGCATAACTCGTCATTATCATATTAATTCCCAAAAGCATTAAATGCCCATTTTCAATTCAAGCAGCAATTCAATTTAGCCAAGGCAAATTCAACTACAGGTGGTGTCGCAACTACAACAATCCAAAAACAACAGAAACAACATAGGGGGTTTTGCATTGCATTGTTAGTGTTTACGGCTCGAAATGTCAACCATTCTTAGCAAAACACTAACAAATCAAAACAAATAGGTTCGAACTGTCAAAATCAGAAGGCGAAGGCGTTTCGACACCACCTGTAATTAATTCGCCTTGAATTTTGCGTTTTCGTGATAACTATCGTCGCTATCTCGGCGCACGTATAAACACTATAAAAAAGAACTCGAACTTAAACAAATTAATATTAATTTTAATAATAAAGATTGAATAAGGAATAAATTATAATATTTGCAATTTTATTTTAGTGTTTATTTAATTATTTTACTACAATTATAATTTGCTACAATCTCAAAAAACTTAATTTCTCTCCCACACAATTTGCTTCTATTTTTTTTTCTTTTTTGCTTCTTTTTTTCAACTGACAACCAAATTGACGTTTTTTGTAAGCAATAATTGTCAACGAAAATGGACTAGCAATTATTGCAACATAAATTGTTAGCAATAAATATTTACAAAAAATTGCTGTCTACATTAAAGATAACATAATTTTGACAATTACTTCAATATATGTCGCAATAATTATCTCTGGTATAGACGGGCAGTATAATGAAATAAACATGTGGCCAAGGCGAATTCATAACTTGCATGTGACTGGAAATTTGACAAGTCAGATGTAAGAAACATGTCGTCTGCACGACAGCACTTATTTGTACATATTTATTGCCGGCAATCTATTTAGCAATAATTGTTAATCAATTTTCGTTGACAATTAATGCTAACATAAAACGTCAAATTTGATTGTTAATTGAAAAATTAAAATAATCAAAATACCATTAAAAATGTTTAACCATTTTAAAGTTGGTTTTTTTTTTAAATATACAATAAATGTGTATTCCCTCTAACCCAAAAAAGATTTTTTGTGTGGTCGAAAAATTTTCAAACATATTATGGTTAATTCAACCAACCATCACTTGTTATAAAAAAAAAATCAGCAAATCATCGGAACTTTGCTCTTTCCTGAACAAAAAATCGTCAAAATCTCGATAAATCGTAACATCTGGCAGCTGTGGTTCTGCAGCTCCACGTCAAATAATAATAAGAAGAAAAAGACTTAAATTGAAATAATTTTTAGTCCGCTGACCATTTTTATTATTTTTTAATTTTTTATATATAAAATTGATAATATATTAAAAAACCGCACAAAAATGGTTAGTTTAATCAATACAATTGACACCGGTCACGAAGATATGATACACAATGCTGTATTAGATTATTATGGTTTACATTTGGCAACTTGTTCCTCTGATGGATCTGTAAAAATATTTGATGTAAAGAATGGTAACCAAGTGTTAGTAGCAGATCTTAAGGGCCACCAGGGACCAGTGTGGCAAGTAGCATGGGCTCATCCAAAATTTGGTAACATATTGGCATCTTGTTCCTACGATCGCAAAGTGGTTGTATGGAAAGAAGGTGGAGCCAATGATTGGACTAAAATGTAATTAGTTTAATTAAACAAGAGCAAAATACCATGATTTCATTTATTGATTATTTGTTTTATATTTTAGCCATGAATATAGTAATCATGATTCCTCTGTTAATTCTGTGGCTTTTGCTCCGGCTGAATATGGTTTAATGTTGGCTTGTGGCAGCTCAGATGGCTCCATATCAGTTTTGACTTGCAACACAGAATATGGTGTATGGGATTGTAAAAAAATACCTAATGCCCACACTATTGGCTGCAACGCAGTCTCTTGGTGTCCTTCTACAGTGCCGGAGCCTGCTTTTGACCAAAAATCTTCGACACGCACCACAGGCATAAAGAGGCTAGCCAGTGGTGGTTGTGACAATTGTGTTAAGATTTGGCGTGAAGATAATGATCGTTGGGTAGAAGAGAACCGGTTAGAAGCTCATTCCGATTGGGTACGTGATGTAGCCTGGGCTCCCTCTATAGGTTTGCCTCGTTCCCAGATTGCTTCTGCATCTCAGGATCGTCATGTTATAATATGGAATAGTATGGATTTTACAACATGGTCACCCACTATCTTACATACATTTGATGATGTAGTGTGGTCAGTAAGCTGGTCAATGACCGGTAACATTCTAGCCGTAACCGGTGGTGATAATAAAGTTACTTTGTGGAAGGAGAATAATGAAAATCAATGGACATGTATTAATGATGACGCTTCAACAGGCGCTGTTCAACAATCAGAACAGAGAACTCTTTGAATTATTTAATTCAACCCTTTTCTTATCTCAGCATTTTGTATTCCAATTCATTTGTGTAACTTTAAATGCACACTTAAAGCAGTTCTCATAAGTGGCATGGACGTTTTAATTATTTTTATTGTATATGTAAATGAAAACAAAATATTGGAGATAAGAAAGTGCTCTACTAGAGTTTTGAATTTTTTTGTCTACTTTTATAAGTTTATTATAATTTTAAAACAATACTTAAATCTGAGAAATTTATCTATCATTTTTCTAGCATTCTACTTTTCATTTTATGTTTTTCTGTTTAATCATATAATTATAATATTAAAAGTTAAATTTTTGAAATAAAACTATGGTCAGGCAACCGATTAATATTAAAATTTTATTTCATTATTTAAATTTAAACTTTTTCTGTTTCCATATTACGCAGATAGAAAATTCCAGCACATTGGCAATTATTCGTTTTAGTAAATTGACAAGTTATTTTGCTCGTCGGCAGAATAACAGCAATATTTGTTATTGCTCAGCTTATGTTAAAGGCATGAGAAAACGTATTTATCAGGGGTGTCATGGAAATCGAAAACGTAAAACGAAAAAATTTGGCAATTTTTACAATTTTTGTATAAGAATTCTGTTTAATAGAGCATTATTTGTATAATAATTTTCAAAAATTTTATTAAAATAAATTCTAACTAATTCGACTTTATTATTTAAATGTACATTTATTAATTTGTTTAAGCTTGGTCTTTTTATTATATAAAAATATAACTTATTAGTTTTTTTTGTTAAAGTAAAATTACTTGATTATTTATTAAAAAATACCTTCAAATTAAACAAATTAATTAAATTAAAATTATAAAGATCGAACAAGAAAAAAATTATAATAATAATTTTTTAATTTTATTTAAGTGTTTATTAAAATCTTTAATTTAAATATTTAATTTCTTTCTCATACAATTTGCTTCTTTTTTTTCTGTTTTGCTTCTTTTTGTTCAATTGACAGCCAAATTTGACGTTTTATGTAAGCAATAATTGTCAACGAAAATGGACTAACAATTATTGCAACATAAAATTGCCAACAATAAATATGTACAAACAAATTGCTGTCTACTTTAAAGATAACATAGTTTTGACATTTACTGCAATAAATGCCGCAATATTTATCTCTGGTATAGACGGGCAGTTAGTGGTTGTCATTTTTTTAGTCATCGTGTAAATGATAAATAAGAAAACCAATATCGTACCAACGAATTTTTAAAATCGTACTTTTTCGACCCAAATGGTACTAAATACTTTTTGTTATTTTTTTTTATAAACAAAAATTAAATACAACAAATACAAAAGATACTCAAAATTCATCGGTACGTGTAAAGTATACGTAGATAGCAAAAAATAGTAGGGTGTCAAATATTTTCGCGTCAAAAGAACATCACGATTCTTGTTCTGTAAGTCATTCCAAGAATATTTGCTAAAGAAACCATAGGACAAAAATTAATTTCAAGCCCCCGAAGTTTTAAAAATAGGTGGTTTTCCAAATTTTTCAAGAAAAGATGAAATTCTAGTCTTGCAATTTTTGTATTTTAATCTTCTCCTTTTTATATTTTGCATATACATAAATACAAATACACCTACAGCCAACTTCAAGTTAAAAAGTGCGAGAATTACAAAACAAAACAGAATACATGAAACAGTACCCCTCCCCAATCTTCTCTCCCGACACACCATTAAGCTGAAGAATTGCTGCAACAAAAATTGCAAAAGTGTGTACAGAAATGTTTTATAATTCTTTTTTTTATAATTATATCCCAAACTGAATATTATTTAAATATTGGTTCAGTATTTTCTGCAAATGTGGACCGCAATAACTTGTCGTGTCGAAAAGGGGTCTAAAGCGGCCCATACACTTGCAATTTTATTGTATAGACTCGTTAGCCCATATGTTTGTCAGTTGTTTACCCCAGTTAGTACCTAAACGTCAAATTTCGTGTATATGAGCCAACATTTGTACATGTGTGCGTCTAACTATTATTGTTTTATATGAAGACAATTTTGACAATTTTGTTATCGCAATTATAAATTTGATAATTGTTGACTGAAAAATAATTATTTTTCTAACAATTAAATAATGATAACTTTGAAAACATATTATACTACTCACAACTATTTAATGATATTTAATAGTCATAACATCATAACTTTCTATACGTGTAGTGGTAGTATGGTTAAGAAGCAAACAAATTATGTTTACTCTAATAATTTTATGTTAACGCCATATGTAAAATAATTTTGAATCAGTTGTGTCGCTTGTTTACAATATGCCAATAGAATTATTTGAATTATTTTGAGTGAGTGGTTAAACAATGAAAAAAATACTCATTAAAAAAAAAGTGTAAAGAAATTAAAAAAATATAGAAATTGCATTTACATATAAAAATCGATGCACCACGATATCATTATATGATTACTTCTAAATTTATTATTATTAACATGATAATAATGTGATTACTTCTTAGCTTATTATAATTTACATGACAATAATATGATTACTTCGTAACTTATTATGATTAACATGGTAAGAATATAATTAAGGGAAAATACGAGTATATTTGGTAATAATATGATTCAATAATAATCGTAATATGGTGACTACAATCATAATTCTTATCATAATATGTAGCTCTTAGAATATGTTTACCACAACCATGTTTTTTTCTTTGCGTACAGTCTTCTATGTATTAGCACAAATTTATATAATTGGTTTTTTTCTTAATTTTTGCATATGTAAAAAACAGTTTGGAATAACATTTATCTTCAACGAAAACTAGCTTTGGCTTACAATTGCAGAATGAAAATTAAATGTATGTGGCAAAATTAGATCAACAGAAAATGCATTGCAATTGCATATTTACGGTTTCCCTGATCATAAGTTTGTAGGTATGAATATGCTTTTGTTAGTAGGATATGACAGGACATCTGAAAAGGAGTTACAACTAAAATGTTAAGCCAGCAAATCCCATTGTTTTTTATTGCTATCTCTTCAGATTAAGCTGATACATGTACAAATTCCTATGTCTTAACTTTTGTTCATATAGGTATCAAAGTTAAGGTATCTTGCAAATATGTAAATACGTTTAATTAACTTACTGAGGTATTTAAACGTATTCGCTTAGTTACCTCAATAAGGTAGTTAAGCGTATTCCATTAAATGCTTTCCCCGCATAATTACCTAAAAATATTTTGGCGAGGTAAGTATCCGTGGAATACCTACTGTACTCCACTATTATCGAATGGTTTATAACGAAACCGAAATACACAAAAGTGCATAACGCTGTTTTTTAAGGAAACCACAGATGAATATACCTACTTATTTTTAAAACGAATCAAAACTTTTTTTATATTAATGTATTTTTCTATAGATATGGATTTTTAGTTGTAAAAATATGGTTTTAAAAGATTTAAACTATGTAAGTTTATGTAGGTATGTATGCATGTGTTTTCTTAAACAAATATCAAAGTTTAAACTTTGATTACTTCCTCCAGAAATAATTAATTCTTAAGTAAATTTCTTTTCAAACAATATTTTTTTTTCTTGTTTTAATTTTCAACTAACCTTCATTTAAAATCTTTTTAATTAATTTTCAATTTAAAACAATGTCACTCATACGTCCAGTTAAGCGTCAAATGCAAAGGAACCTAAAAATCACACAAACACAACATGGTCGTTAATATTTTATCATTAACCTCTTAATACACTTTTCATTTATAAATGATAGCAATCTTTTAACTGGACTTCAAGAAACCGAAAGAAAATTGAAGAGAAAAATATATTGTTTAAGCGTTTTTTACATACCACTGCATTTATTTTCTAAATCAACACTTGCGATTTCGAATATACATATGTAGTATTAAATAATAGTAAAATGTAGCATGGGTGTAAATATGTTTGTATTAAATGTTGCACAATGGGGTTAAACAATTAATTTGATTGCAGGAAATATTCATAATTATTAAAATATTAAAAATAAAAACTTTTAAATCTTAATATTGCAAAAGTTTTCTGTAATAAGTATTTATTAGAATCACCTCTCAACCATGAATACATTATTTTATTTGCAGCTTAATATTCACGTGCAAATATTTATTTCTTTCTTTTACCACAAAGTAGAAGTATCACGCAAATTATAACAACCCAAAATGGATACGCATTAACCTGCAGTTAACTGTCTTGAAATTCACAAAATGGATATACATAAGTATTAGTGGTAAGGGGTATTACAGGGTAATTAAGTTTTAATGGAATAATATCGGGGGTTTTTTTTAGAGTTACATAAGTTAAAATCATAACAAAACAAAGAAATATATTTTTAATATCAATGAAACGTGCTTTAGGGCACAAAATTTGATGGCATTAATGATGGCATTAATGTTTAAAAAAATCTGGAACACCAATTTTCACGAATTTTCCCAGCATTTGCGGCTGTATTTTACTAATAACTTTCAAATGTCGATTTCTAGGTGTTCAATTGTAACTGGCTTATCGACATAGACAAGTGACTTTATATAATCCCAAAGAAAATAATCCAATGGGCTTAAATCACAAGATCTTGTTGGCCAATTAATTAGGCCATTAAGTGAAATCATTCCTTTATCAAAAGTTTCTTTTAATAAATCAATTGTAGATTAGTGTCAGCTACTTTAGGTATGAAATTTTTTTTAATAATGTCGCTATACCTATCACCATTGACTGTTTCACTATGGCCATCATCGTTTTTGAAGGCATACGATGGTATTTTGACAAAAGCAATGAACAAGATTCACTCCAAATGCAACAATTCTGCTTATTTTCGTACCTTTTCAACAAAAGTGAGCTTCATCTGAGAACAAAATTTCATTGGAGAAAAAACTAATAATTTTGACGAGCAGGATTAATATTTTGATAAAAAATTTCAACAATTTGCTAGCTTTGCTCTAGTGTAAGTCTATCCATAATGAAGCGCACAGGAGGATATTTTGGAAAAATTGGAAATATACATTGGCAATACACAGAAAAAATATCAAAGTTAAATTAACAGTGCGCAATGTTGACTAAAAATCATAGTACATTTCTGCAAAAGTATGGACTTTTTCTAAAATTATCATTATTTCATAATAAATATGACAGCAAGTTGGCAATAACGTTAGCAGATTAACCGAGCAATATTTCTTATTGCTCAGCTTATGTATGTTAAAGGCATGGGAAAACGTATTTATGCTAACTCATAATTTGAAAAAATCAAGGAAGGTGCAGTGTTAAAACTGGCGCTATCTTGCATAAATTATTTTTATTAATATAAATTCTTTCTTATTCGACTTTATTATTTAAATGAAAATTAATTTGTTTAAGCTTGAGGTCTTTTTTTATATAAAAATACATATTAATTTTATTAGATTTTTTTTTAAAGTAAAATTAATATTTTTATACAACAAATAACTCAAATCCAAAAAAATTAATATAAATGTAAATAACAAAGATTTTTTGTAATACATATTATTTAAGTGTTTATTAAATTCTTTAATTTAATTTTTTTACTACAATTATAATTTGCTACCATTTCACAAATTTAATTTCTTTCGCAAGCAATTTGCTATTTTTTTTCTTTTTTGCTTCATTTTTTCAGTTTACAATAATGTTAGCAATAATTGTCAACAAAAATGGATTAACAATTATTGCAACATAAATTGCCGGCAATAAATATGTACGAACAAATTGCTGTCTACATTAAAGATAACATAATTTTGACATTTACTGCAATAAATGCGGCAATATTTATCTCTGGTATAGACGGGCAGTTATGTTACTTGATTATTTTTTAAATAATTATTAAACAAAATGAGTTCTAAAAACATTTTGGTGTTATCTTTTAAAATGTTGGCTCTTTTGTAGGAAAAAGTAATTAACGATAAAAAAACAATTGTGAAAAATAAAATACAAAATAAATACATAAGCAAATTCATTTACTTAGCGTAAAATTTAAGAAGGACTGAATAAGAGTTGATGGAGCAATTTCAAATTGCTTAGCAACGTCTATTTTTTTCTCTATTGTTAATGGTTGCAAAAAATAGTTGTTTTTGTAAAACCGACAGGGTTTTATGCGTGTGCTTTGATATTTTTCTTTATTGTTCATGTAACAAACTGATCATACATGGCGTTTACATTTGCCAGTACTGGCAACCCTGCAAATAATAGGACCAGTCCAAAAACGCGTGTAAAGAGTAGCCCACAAGGGACTAGGACTAGTCCAAAAGAAACCCAGGACCATATAACCCATCTTGGGACTACAAAGGAGTAGTTTTAAAACTACTCCATTGTGTACACAAGAGAATTAGTTTTAACTTCGTTTAAAAACGAAAACATGCCGTTAAAAACGAAGACATGTCGTCTCACTACAAACACTTTTTAACAATGACATGGTGCATGCTTGCATTGCATCGGACCAGTCCATGGAGTAGTCCATTTCATGGAATTGGATCAGGTGGCCCAATAATATTTGCAGGGAAGACAGTACCAATACATGCAAACTTTTTCACTAATACATGCACACTTTTCCAACTGACTTGTCTAATGTCTAGCAAATTTTGCAGACAGTAAAATTGGACAGTGATTTGACATTTGCTAACAGTAATCTAAAGTTTTGTTACACCGAGTCTACAACTGACATGAAATGCTGTTAAAACATGATGTTAAGACTCCATGTTGAATTTTTAATATGTTAATGGTGGAGTATAGTACTCATGTTAATGTTAAGAAATTTCATTATTTTTATGATTGTCGTCGAAGCATATTCCAAACAATAGTGTGTGTGAAATGATAAAAAGCAACAAAATGACTTCTGTCAAGCTTAAACGTTATTTTATGTTATAAAAGAGTTGTTAAAACACATGGCTTAACAGCCGTGTTAAAACATGAGAAAAACTCTAACATGATGAGTCTATACTTAACACTAACATCATGTTAGTGTTAATGTTAAGCATTTCATGTCTGTTGTAGACTACATGTTAGCAAAAGAAAACCTAAAAATCAAAATGTAAAAAAATAAATATATTCTGTTTTGATTTTGAATGGTTTAGTAAAGTGTTATGTTTGTTAACACTAAAGGGCTGCAAGAATACATTCATTGGTTTATCACACACAAGCACCCAATATTCATTCAAATATTTAAATAGTTAAAGAGTGGTTTACAGAGTTTATGAGTAAAAATATAAAAGAGAATGTAGTCTGTATTTTACTTTATCATAAAGGGCCAAATACACTTGTCGAATGCTTGTCCAACCGGCGAATTCAACGTGTACGTGTGCTGGACGTAATATTCGCCGTCATATCTAAATTTTTTTAATTTTTAATCAAGCGTTGTCGGTGTCACACACACAAACAGATTTTCACTAAACTACCACAATGCTTGATGAGTATTTTGATCAATGTATTTGGGCCTTAAAAAAAGGCACACATTCTATTCACTCTTTTTCTTTGAATATTTATTTACTCAATTTGCAAATGCCAACACAAACAAGTATGCGTTACCAATAATCTTGCGTTTCTTTTTAAATATCCGGCAAGGCATTTATAAAGTTACTGCCCGTTTACAACTGATAAAAGCGTTATAAAAGCGTTGTTAAAACATTTTCATTAACTACCGTGCTATAACATGAGAAAACTTCTAACATGATGAGTCTATACTGCCCGTCTACAACTGACATGATTTGCTGTTATAACTTGATGTTATAAAAGCTTTGTTAAAACATTTGCATTAACAACCGTGTTATAACATGAGAAAACTTCTAACATGATGAGTCTATAACTTCATTGTGTTCGGTTCGGTTCATTAATGTTCGTCCCTTTTGGCTGGTAAAAAAAAAATTTTTTACAAAAATAAAATACACATTCGAAAAAAAACAAAAAGCGAGCAAAATAATTGTTCACAAACAAAACATATACACAATACACACAGAAGCTGTTCGTGCTGCGGTCGTTGCTAAAATTGTTTGTTTGTTCATTATAGAACATTAAACTATAATGTTTGTCCGCATTATCCCTACAATTGTAACGAAGAACAGAACACTATATAATGTTCGGCGCTTTCTTGAAAATACGAATGGTATTAAGGGTTGTGTTTGTCTACACAATCACTTAAAAAATAGATATCGTTAGAAAACTTAACATTTTTCGATGCGCGCTTAAGCGGGAACTACTGTATCAAAATATGCTTCAAAAAGGTAAAATATATGTTGCATAAATACTATTTTGAATAAAAAATGCACTAACAAGTTGTTGCCAAAATTCACAAAAATCTCAAAAACGGATATATGTACATACATATGAACATACCTATACATATTGTATATTGTTTGTGCCTGCATTGCTGACACAAGGAAACACATGCAATTTCATATATATAGGCCTTAAATAACACTGATTGACAAAAATAAACTTTTATTTTGTCACATGAACTTAATACCCACGTCGAAAGTAGTTCTTCTATCAGATCTTTGTAGTTACTTGCCCAAAAATTTTGTGGGACATTTTTAAAACTTTTCCAAGCAGATTTCTCTAACAAACTTAACTTTTCTTCGAAAATGTTATCCTTTAACAATTCCTTGATCTGAGGTCGACGAAAATTCGTTCCTTTATTTTTGCGTCACTAACTTAAGGAACTTTTCTCTCAAGTACGTCAAACCTGAGCCGTTGCGATCCATGGCTTTGACAAAATTTTTTATCAAACCTAGTTTAATATGCAGTGCTTTTGTATTCTGAACTCAAAATATTACATTTTTTTAAATGAAAACTTGATGCAATTAAACTGTTCATACAGTAGTATTAACGGAAAATAAGGTAGAATCATAAGTGGGTGTCACAACAAATCTGTGCGTGACAGAAACAAATAATTTTGTGTTTTGCAATAAGGGTAGGTACACGCAGAGAAAAAATATGGTTGGGCATGGTTACGGCAACCACACTGTGTTTATTGTAACAATATATTGTTGTTGTACACAAATAATTGTTATTTTTATTAAATATCAGCAATATTATAGTTACTGTAAACATATTAATGTTTATCGCAATTATAAATTTGAGTATTGTTGACCGAAAAATAATTATTTTTCTAACAACTAAATTAAGATAACTTTCAAAACATATTATATTACTCACAGCCATAACATGATATTTAATAGCCATAACATGATAACTTTATATACATTTATCATAATAAGTTTAAGATGCAATCAAAATATCGTTACTCTAATAATATTTTGGTATCGCCATTTGTAAAATAATTTTGTATCAGTTGTGTCGTGTTTTACATAAACATATCGAATTATTTGTTAGTGAGTGGCTAAATAATAAAAAATAACCATTAAAATAAACAAGAAATTAAAAAAAAATTTTAAAAAAGAAATAACAAAATAACCATTAAAATAAACAAGAAATTAAAAAAAATAAAGAAAAAACATTAAAAAAGGGTTGTAGTGTCACAAAATAAAATATCTTTGCTAAAAAATTTTAATAATCTTAAAGTGGTGGAAAAATTTGTGAAATATTGGTGCAAAATATTAACCATTACTGGTAAGTTTTGTGTAATTTTAAGAGAAAAATAATGAAAACTCCATAAAATAATTTATAAATAATTGCGACCTACGACAAAAAGATTACAGTAACTATATTATGTTTTTTATTTTATCATAAGTATTTTTTTTCAATAAAAATATTATGTTTAAAGTTGTATCATATTATGATGTAAAAAATTTATGTATAACAGTTCATATCACTTTGCATCATAATATGATTACTTCTTAACTTATTATGATTGTCATGACAATAATATGATTACTTCTTAACTTATTATGATTGCCATGACAATAATATGATTACTTCTTAACTTATTATGATTGTCATGACAATAATATGATTACTTCTTAACTTATTATGATTGCCATGACAATAATATGATTACTTCTTAACTTATTATGATTGCCATGACAATAATATGATTCCTTCTTAACTTATTATGGTTACCATGACAACAATATGATGACTTCTTATCTTATTATGATTACCATGACAGTAATATGATTACTTCTTAACTTATTATGATTACCATGACAGTAATATTATAACTTCTTAACGTTTTATGATTAACAGGATAACAATATGATTAAGGGAAAACTATTATGATGTTATATTACGAACATATTTGGTCATAATATGATTTAATAACAATTGTAATATGGTGACTACAATCATGAATCTTATCATAATATGTTGCTCTTAGAATATGTTTACCACAACCATGTTTTTTCTTTGCGTGTAGGTATACAGTAAAGTAATAATTAGCATACAGAATCCGTGTGGCAAAAACCTTGTTGATCAGTGTAATTTATAAGCATTCTCAATTTTACCGTTATTTCAAGGTATTATTCGTTTTAGAAAACAAAAGCAGGCACACTGGTTTATATTATTGCTTTTGTTTTCTTGTATCTTGTATTTGTATGTGTATTTAGCGCCAAAAATGAATAAACTCTTCTGAAAGCAAAACCTTAATATATATTATTTGATATCAAATCTGACACACACACACACACACACACACACACACAGTAGAATAAACAAGTGAATGTAGAAACTGAAGAAAAATAATCAAACATTTAAACTTCATAAATGATGATGATGTCATAGATTGCGTGTTAATATTTCGTCATAAACTTTCTAAGGATTGTTGTTATTGTTTGTATACATACTTTCTCTCTGTCGCGTAACATTTAAATTAACATATTTGAAAATTCTTTGTTGTCCAAAACTCCTCCCTTAATTTAACATTTATGGTTACAGAAAGGGAGGTGTGTAGGGAAATTTTAGCACAATTTTTTTGGTTTTAGTTTCTTGGCCAAGTGTGTAAATGGACAATATAACTACTTACATTTGTATGTGCATATCCTTAGGTATAAAAGTTAAGTTAAATTTTGTTCAATAAAAGAGCTTGACTGAAATATGTACTTATGTATGTACATATGTATATACATACATACATACATATTTATATAAGTACATATTTAGTTTATAAGAAAAATATAGTATAATTTAGTTTGAATAGAAGTTCTTAACTAATGATTGTTTTGCCTTAATGCTATGAATTTTTCTTTATTCCTATTAAATACTCACGCATTTGTTTATTTTTTGGTAATTTATGTTTTGGCTATTTGGGGTACTTGGGGTATTAAATGCAATTAAAAATACAATTATTGATTGCATGTAGTACCCCAACTTCAAGATCTTCCCATAGGGACATCCGAACTTTAACAGTTGATACACTCGGAAGAAACATCAATCCATCCGTACTCAAATCAATCCGAAGCGGTATTAACCCATATCGTCACAATGTTCCATTTTTCGAACAGTAAATTTTATGCGTTTTTGTATTTTTTTACTCTTTTTAGGTAAGACAAAAAACAATTTTTTTTAAACAATTAAATATTGTAAGTGGTCCGCTACAAATATAAAAATAAGAGTTCTTATCCTCTTCGCTCCACCCTTTTATAACAAGGGGAAAGAAAAAACCTTAATTTTAGCCTAATTTTTAAAACAATATTTATTGTATAAATTATAAAAAAAGTGAAAATGTAGTTCCATTGAAAACCGATTAAGCTTACAACAACAGCAAAAAAATTTCCGTGTTTTTCCATTGTGTTTTTGTTATTTGACTTTAAAAGCAGAGTTCGATTTGTCGAACACTGGGCACTATAGAGCACTTTTGTTTCTTCTCAGAATGGCTAAGTGAATCATCGGATGTTACCATCGTGCGATTCGAGGAAGTTAGGGTGCGCTTAATCGACCTACTACATCCAGCACATAGTAAAGTGAATATAGCAGCTGTAGCTGAGAGTGTAGTCACTGGTCCATATTTCTTCAAAATTGAGGAAAATCCGATATCGTCAATGGTAACCTCGCACCTTGTTTTTTTACATTGCATTGCATTGTGATGGAACTAGGTTACGGGAAGGAGGAAAGAGAGAGTAGTGCTAACTGGAACCGGTCCCTACCACCAAAGACCTATCACGGGACTACATCAGTGTCAGTTCGCTTCCCTCTAGGGTAGCTTTAGCCGGATAAATCTATACCATCAACGGCGACGGCTACAAAAACTAATGCGGCTCTGCTTGACCACTCAGCGCAGGTCTCTTCTAATTAATTACGACAGCACAATAAACATAGCAAGCAAAGTGCCGTTTCACACACGTCAAGTTTGACTCGTCAAGTCTTGATCTTTTAGGAGAGAAGGGAAAAGAGAATGCCAGTTCTTTTCCTCTCTCTCATATAAACTCAAGACTTGACGAGTCAAACTTGACGTGTGTGAACCGGCACAAAGTTCTTTTAATTTAAAAAAACTTTTTGTTTACAAAGCAACAACAATATTTTTAAACCATTGTAAAATGTTAGAACATTATGACACTATAACATGATAGCACACCTTGTGAATACCCCAAATGTTTTTTATGTTATAAAATTTTTCCTGTAGTTTTTAGTATTAATATTGATTATAAAATCCATTTATAATAAATCATAATTTACACGGATAATTTAAAATAAAATAGTTTATGGGTTCATCAGAGAAAGCTGGTATTGTTCAGTTTTGTGGTATCAATTTTGAAAATTGGAAATTCCGTGTTGAGAAACATTTGGCTACAGCAGGAGTTTTTGCAGCTTTAAAGTCAACTCAAGATTCAGTCCTAAATCAACCGGAATTCGGAAACATGGACACAAAAGCTCAATAAATGAAAACAAGCTTAATAAGTGATGATTATTTGGATTTATTCCAGAGATAAGTTAACAGCTAAACAGATGTGGGATGGTTTAATAGCAACAAAATTAAACAATTAAAAGACAAGAGCTGGCAAATTTAAGATTTAAGGAAAATTAAAGTCTTAATCAACATTTTCTGAAGTTTGACTCCTGGATAAGACAATTAAAAAGAGCAGGAGCAGGATTGTGTTTAAAAATGTAAAAAAATTATATGAACCATTTATTGTAAATGATGCAAAAGACTCTTCAGAATTGGTGAAATTGATTTATGTGATGCAAAAACCCATTAATTAATACTGTTTATATATTGTTATTGAAAAGTTAAAATTCCTTAATTAAAGTCAAACTTTTTTTTTACATATTTTCTTCTTTTTTAAAGTTCAAACGAAATGCAAGCAAATGTTTTTTGATACATTTAAAATAACTTGAATTGCATGCAAAATTCAATCTTAAATTTAAATACAATTTAATTTATCTAATTTCATTGAACTTTAAAAATGTGAACATGAAAGATTACAAGCATCAAGGGCGTTCTACTACAAGGCGAAAGAAAAGAAATTCCTTAAATAAATATTAAAACTCCACGTGATACTGCACTTGAAATACATATAAGAAACTGCAAACAATAATTCATAAACGTTTTTTTAGTTTTTTGAAATAGAAAATTAATTAAAAGAATAAAATCGTTAAAAGAAAGAAAACAATTTTAAAAAAATTTAAGAACTATTGACAAAAATGTATACAGCAACTTTTTAATATATAAATAACTAAAACGCAAACATCACTTTCTAACATTTTGAAAATTTTGCAGCCGAAGCCAAAAACCATTTAAAATTGTAAATTGTTTTAAACTGTTTAAAATTTATTTTTCTTGTTACACCTACCTAAAATTGACAAATTGCATATTCAAAATATGTATGTATATCCATATCTAAACTATTTTGTTTTATTATTTCAACTTTTTTTTAAAATATGCATTATACGTTTTTAAAAATATTTTTTTTTGTTGATTTTTAATTTTTTTTAAATCTTTTTTACATTCCCTGAAACTGATAGCTTGAAAAATTTTTCACATGAGATTCACGATTGCTTTTTTCCCTTCGAGGGAAATGCAAATTTCATGGGAACAAAAATTCCACTTGTTATTCACGATAGGGGTGAATGATTTTACGTCGGACAAAGTCACTGGAAATAACATGCCGTCTGAAAGCAGCTTTAGGAAAGACACAGAACATTTTCTTTATTTTCAGAAACTTTACTAAGCTGATTAAAACGTTTCTCTAAAATTATTACTTGAAAGTTCTGCCTAATTAAAAAAAAATAATAAAAAGTTCGGCATTTAAACAATCTACATAAAAGAAATTTCAAAATACATATCAACAAGGTTTATAAAATTTTTGTGTTTTCTTGTTTTGTTTAAAGCATATTGCATGAAATAAACAAGTAAATTTCGTCCTTTTTGTGGATGTCGTTTTTAATGCTCATCACAAGTGCAAGGAAGTAATTAGCCTTCAATAAAAACTATACACGATGTAAAACGAGAAAAAACTAACATCTCACAGAAACAATTTGTTCGTCTCACACAACATCAAATAATTGCACGAAACTAAAACAAAAAAGTGCTTTATACGGCCATGCCGAATCTTTTATACCCTTCACCATAGTATTAAAAATCGTACAATAACTTTAAGTTCGGGAGTGCATTTGTATTTGGAGCTAGTGCTGAATTTACTATTTTAAATGCAGCTATTTAAACATGAATTACCACGTTCACTCTTCAAATTGACTTGATGGTTCTAGGCTTATTAATGTAGACTTTTCCTTTCAAATAACCCCGATGAAAACAGTTTGGGGTGGTTAAATCCGGTGAACGCGGATGCCAATTAAAATCACTTGTACGCGAAACACTGCATAATCAAGTCGTTGTTGCTGGTAATCTGTCGGTTTCAATTCTTGTACGATCTGAATCTTGTATGTAAACATTCCTATTGTGTGCAAAATTCTCTGCATTAAAATAACGACGATATGCACGCTGAGTCAAAACAATGGATCGTTGGTTTGAAAAATGTAGCTCAACAATTTGGGCACGTTGTTCAATTGAGTACTGCTCCATTTTTAATTCCCCAAGTCTTCTTTACAAAATACTGTAAAGAAAAGAAAAAAAAACTATAATAAAAAAGTTATAAGCAATTCAAGCCCTTTCGGTAATTTTGGGCCGCCCTGTAGTATTTTCACCCATTTTTAATACTTTACATGGGGTCTTCACCTGACAATTTTTTGTCAAAATAAACGTCAAACTTCATACAAAAAAAATGCTGACAAAAATTTTAGAGTTTTTTTATATAGACTTTGACGTTTGGCATGACAAAAAATTGTCAGGTGAAGACCCCATGTTAAAGAAATATAAATTTGTCTGTTGTGTTTTTTTCTTAATCATCAGTCATATCATTCATCTCATTAACTTAATCAACATTTTGCTTAAACGCGTTTGAAAACCCAAGTGTGAGGATAGTATAACAACAGCTGCAATCACAGTTTTTCGCCGCAGTTTTACTTGCTTATAATTCGCGTTGAATAGCTCACTCAAAAAATAAAATTTTATTTGTCAAAATCAGATGATTTGTTCGATCTTGAAAGTAAGCTTACTTTTCGCATTTAACGCCTCAACACGCTCAACATTTTTGTGCACGTAACTTGGTTCGTAAAACAACACAGATTCTACTTTTTGACAGCTGCGTATGCAGCGAAAAAGCGTAGAAGGCATGGTGTGTACCTTCAACTTAACTTGTCAATGCAATTAATCAACGCATTAAACGCGTGGTGTGGACCGCAAACTTAATATTGTGGAAATTACCAACGGAATGACAAACTTATACAAAAACGAACTTCCCCTGTGGTGAAGGGTATAAAAAAACAGGAAAATATCCAGCAGTTTGGTATGAGCACAACAACAAATTCATTAAATATTTAAGTAAAATAATTATATAAAACAAAAATTATTATTTTGCTGCTATTATTTTTTTTTAATAATTTGGAAAATTCCTACAGATTGGTTGTTAGCAAGTACGACACAAACCAGAAAATTTTGATTTTGAAGAAAAAATGAAAAATATTTGTAACTGCAAGAAACCCATTTAATTATAGTTCATGTTTAAATATTATTTTGTGTTGTGTTTAAATAATATAAAAAGCAACCAATTTTTATTACTGCAGACCTAATTAATCAAAATATGGTGAGGTTTTTTTCATATTTGAAAACACTAAACAATTATAAAAACGTTTCGAAATTTTTATAGAAAAAAAATATATAGAAATAAATAACTTTGCACACAACTAAAAAAAGGAAATGAGAAAAATCATATTGTTAAATGTCGTGAGAATTTGAAATAATTACTTTTTGTTTGTTGCTTAAGTTTTGGTTTGTTGTTTGTTTGATTAGAACACGCTACAACTGGTAACCTGCAGCCGTATTCTATAATTCGCTTAGCTAAAGCTAATCTCGATCGCTTAAATGCCTAAAAGCCTTTTCACACTTGTCAACATTTAACATCTAACATTAATTTTCGAAGATGTTGAAATTTTCCCATAAGAAATACATTTTGATTTTTCAACGTCTTTACAAAATGTCATTCATTCATTCTCATTGTATTTCATTCAACATCTTCCGATTATTTTAGTGTAAACACTAGAAAAGTGGCAATAAATTCTATTATTATTGTGGCATCACTGACAAAATGGCATTTGGTTACTTGATTTTTTTTTAGGTGAAAGGGAAAAGATAACGCCATTTCTTTTCCCCTCTCTCCTATAAACTCAAGACTTAAAGAGTCAAACTTGACGTGTGTGAACCAGCACTTACAGGTTATGTTTTCTTTTGAATGAAAGTTGTGCCATATTTATATTGAAACCATTGTGCCTCTAATTGCATCCAATAGGGCAAAATAAAAATTATATGGCGAATAACACATACAAAAATATTATACAGGTTGGCCCAAAGTTACCGAAGGGGCTTGATTTGCTTATAACTTTTTTATTATAATTTTTTTCTTTTCTTTTCAGTATATTGTAAAGAAGACTTGGGGAATTTAAAATGAAGCAGTACTCAATTGAACAACGTGCCCAAATTGTTGAGCTATATTTTTCAAATCAACGATCCATTGTTTTGACTCAGCGTGCATATCGTCGTTATTTTAATGTGCGGGTTGGACCCTCAGAGTCAACAACAAACCATCTGGTTGCAAATTTTCGACAACAAGGGGCAGTAAGGAACCTTCCTGGTGTACGGTTTGGTGCGGTGTTTCATCAGAAAGGATAAGTGGTCCTTATTTTTTTGAAAATGAACACGGTGTCGCCGTTTCCGTCAATGGTGTCAGATATCGGACAATGTTGGAAAATGTTTTAAGACCAGCCGTAGAAAACCATCCGCAAGTATGGTTCCAACAAGATGTAGCCACAGCGCTCACTGCAAGAGAACGAATTATTTCGCGTGCAAGTGATTTTAATTTGCCTACGCATTCACCAGATTTGTTTTCTTTGGGGTTATTCGAAAGGAAATGTCTACATTAATAAGCATAGAACCATCCAGCAATCAAAAAGCAATATACGCGACGAAATAAACAACATAAGACCTGAAGTTTTGCGAAAGGTTATGGAAAATGTGTTGCAAAGAGCACAAATTTGCGAAGCAGAAAATGGCCACCACTTGCGAGATATTATTTTTGATAACTAAACTAAAAATATTCCCCATTTATATACTGTATTAAAAAATATAATAATTATTTCTTAAAGAAAAAGTTATAACGAATTCAAACACCTTCGTTAATTTTGGGCCACCTTGTATAATGGGGAGCTTAAGAAAGCATTTCTGGTCAATAAATTGCACTGGAACGGGTATACTCCACGTAAATCTTCAAACGATATTGCAAAACAAGACATAGGAAGACCACCGCACACCTGGAAACACCAAACAATAATTGAAATGTCCAGACTTCATCTAAGCTCGAATGATCGAGAATGTAGGAATCAACTTGTTATTAGCCTATGCAACTTTTAGGAGTTGAAGGATCCAATATATATACATATATTTTTTCCCCTTACCCCAATGCAAATGTAATCCAAACTTTCGCCTCTTACAAGTTCCTATATAACTTAGCGACGTATTTTCTATACTAATAATTAAAACGTGTAAATAATTTAAAAAATATCCGATTTAATGCAGACCTTTGGGATCCCACAAAATTAAAATTTTCATACCCTCCACCACCAGTAGTGGCGAATGAGGGTATACTATGTTTGTCATTCCGTCTGAAACTCTTTTCTGGCCCCTTGAGTAATTCTAGATCGATTAAGCCATGTCCGTCTGTTGAAAACACGTTCACTTTCGAAAACCTCAAAAGAAAAGTTCAAAGTTGATCTCAAATTGCTTCTAGTTATCCTATTTTCACACTTTTTAATACCCCAATCGTGTGACTGCACAACCAAATGGCTCTTGTACCAATCGAGGACAATATTGTGCTTACTTTTACCAATCAAATGCAACCCTGGTGCGGCAATCGTGTGACTGTTTGCTATGCAACCGCGCGTCAATAAAAATGACAAAAATGCACCAATATTTATTGTGTTCTTGTGCGGCAATCAAACAACACAATACGCGCCAATATTTGCCTTTTTTATTAGATTTACTTTTTTGTGTTTCTTTTAGTAGGTAATGAAAATAAATATGTATGTATTTATGTATTTATTGTGCATTTAAATTTTTTTAATTAATTATTTTAAGTATGTATGTTCACAAGCATATTGAGCTGTTCTGTGCGAATATTTTTATTAAAGATATTTCTATTCGAACCTAAACATACGAAATTGTTAAACAGACTGTTAATTTTTGGAATATATTAAAAAATTAAATAAAACTATTCAACAATAATTTGTTTAAGTATATGATTTGTATCATTTATCATTTAATTTTTTTCAATGAACAATCCAACAAGAACTTTCAAACAAATAAAAAAGCTACCACAACAGCTGTTTTCGCAGTTAATATACATAAGTAAGAACAATCGTGTGACTGTTCTGCGGCAATTGTTGTAACCATTTCGCTTTGTACCAACTAGCGGCAATTTAATTTGTATAAAACAGGGCAATCGTGTGATTTCAGAAAATTTGGTTGGGGCAATTTCATTATGGTGCGTCAATAAAGCACAATAATAATTGTGTCATATTGGTGCATTTGCGGCAATCGTGTGATCCCAGCTTAAGCAGTTTGGAATTGAAATCAAGCAAAATCGGTGCAGTACGATGAGAGTTATGAATCCAAATGTGGAACTACTACCCTAAAAAAATTATAATTTCGTTACAAAAACTAACACAAATGGTGGGTATTAAGAACGGATTGATAAAGATTTAGCACAAATTCGTTTTATATGACTGTAATTAATATTGTTAAATTTCGTAAGGATTGGCTCATTATTTACCATAGGCGGAAAACAGTTTCGTTCGCCTAAAGCCATAAAGTAATATTTTTGTAGCTGAATTTGGTCTTTCGCAGTTTCATAAGGCTTCAAATCACCGAAGAACATGTCATGAAATCGGTCCATAATTTACCATAAAATGCCAACTCTGGAAGATTATTTCAATAGTCCTAAAACCTTAGCAGATGCAGATGTTGTGGTACAATTAGATCCAATATAGCTTCACCTTAGATCTCAAATTAAGCAGCCTTCTGAAACCACTTTAAAACTATAAAACGCTATAGCAAATTTCACTTCTATATCGAAATTTGTTCTAATTTAGTTTTTGTAAGACCAGAAAACACTACAGAGTTTTGTGGTTATTGGTCCACAATTTATCATGAATCCAATATAAATTTTAATTTTTAAATTTAAGACTTTTTCATGACTAGAAATAAAAGCAAAAAGCTTTTTAATTGTCGGTAAATAATTTAACATATGAACCTCTAACCCTCGACGAATTTAAATACTGACGTCCGTTTTTATGAAGAAATATTCTAATTGACGGTGAAGGGTATCAAAGATTCGGCACAGCCGAATATAGCACTCTTACTTCTTTTTAACTTACTTAAGATTCAGCAAGGCCGAATATAACATTCTTTCTTATTTAACATTCTTCCTGTTCTAAGGAATTTCTCCCGTTCTTACTTCACTATTTCGTCTAGTTAAAAGAATAGTTTTGGCTCAGTTTCAGTAAAATTGTTCTCCTTTAATTCGCACTAAACTGGTAATTAAGTAAACTGGAGTCATACAAATAATGCCTGATTACACCTTTGGTATGTTGGCTTAAACAAATTTTTTTCAAAAAATGATTTTATATCAAATTGCAGGAGAAGCAAAAAACAAACAAAAAATTGCCTTAAACTGTTTATAATTTATTTTTCTTGTAAAACCTACCAGATTTTTGACAACTGACGATGGTGCACGTTATGTAAACTGTAAGTAAGGCCTTGTAGCGCGTGCCATAAAATCTTTTGGCCGTTGGTTTTTTTGTTAATAAAATTTTGGTCGAAAGAACTCAAAATTTTTTGTGGACATTTGTGTTGGTGCAATTCATTAGAATCAATTACAAACTCTTATAAGTAATCCTAAAGTTGACAGTGAAGTATTAACTGCATGTAATCCATGTTCCAGCCCGCGAATAACTTCATCAGCATTTTTCGGTCTTACTGGTTTGAGCTTATTTGTAAATTTTTTGTAGGTATTTAAATCAACAATAAAAAAAAAGAATATGAGAATTTTAAGAAATAGAAGCAAGTGATTAAAGAGCATCCAAGAAAACTTTGTCGTCAATAGCATTTATACCAGACAGCTTATAAGACCGATTTCCTGTAAATTGTCGTCAACGGCAATCTGGCCAACTGGGTAAGTCTGTATTCATACGGCTCATGTACACAGATGCATGTACATTAATTTTGTTTTTGTTTTCAATATCAAAAAAGCACACATGCATGTTCAAGTCTGCTTTCACACGTTTCATCTTTTGATGCTCAACTCTTATATTTTTAGGTGAGAAAGGAAAGAAGAAAGGGAATAAGTTCGGAGATGCCTGTGCTCGGTCAGTACTCGCTTTGTATTTTTATTCGTTGGTATATTCACAACGATGGCTGCAAGACGAATTGAGTAGAAGGTGAGGTCAACTCTACAACAACACTGCTTCTGTGGTCGGGTTGTCAAAAATATTGCTAGTAAAAAAAATAGGTTTTTTTTCATAAAAAACTATTTTGTATACAAACTTTGACAAGTCGACCACAGAAAAAAACACCATATGTTGACTCGGCCCCACCTTCTAGTCAATTCGCCTTGGATGGCTGCATGTATTTTTTTGTTTTCTCTTCTCTTTGATTCGCTGTTAATAAAATTGTTGTTGTCTTGAATCGAAAAAAGTTGAAACCGATTGCTGCGTGTGATTATATTGGCATCTTTAAAAGGGAATTGAAAAGGAGTTGAGCATCAAAAGATGAAACGTGTTAATTCAGACTAAAGAGCAGGGATAGAAAATAACAGTTATTATCAAAATTACATTTCAAAAAATTCAGGGGCCTAATCACCGTAATCAATTCGAGCAGAATTGATCGAAATTATTTATTTTGGTATCATGACTCTCGATATCGAATGAAACTTATTGAATTTGAAATAATAGCATTTGATATAGAGTAACTTTACATTACGTTTCTCGAGTTTTCATTCGATACGTCAGTACGTCAGTACGTTCGCAAATCAATGTCTTCTGACGCAATAAATCTACTAAAAGCAGAATGTGCCGTGCAACAGTTGATAATTAATAAATTAAGTGAAGTGAAGAGTTTATAAAGAACATAAATTCAAAATAAGATGCAGGCAGTAAATTTTAATTGGCCATGGACAAGTCTTACAAATACTAGATATCCAAAAATATCGGTCCTTTATTGCAGCAAAGTCATATTTTCAAAATGGCAAAATGCGATTAAAGTTAAAATGTACCGATTGATTTAAAGATACATATATTTTGCTATAACTTCGGTCCAGTTTGAGATAAAAACCGATGTTTTGTTACAAGAAAGAAGAAGGAACACTTTGCTTAATTAACTTAAAATTAAAAAAAAACTTGAGATATGACGATATGTTTATAAGGTGATAAACATAAATTTGTTTCATTTTGTGACGGCTTATAAAACCGGGAAGTGCTGGGAAACAGGGGTCTAATCACCGCATACGATATCGAGCAAAATTGATGGAAATTATTTATTTTGGTATCATAAATCTTGATATAAAATGAAATTTATTGAATTTGAAATAATAGCATTCGATATCGAGTAATTCGACATTACATTTCTCGAGTTTTCATTCGATACGTCAGTGTCTATCGTATGCAAAAACATTCGATAGTTTATTCGATGCGATAGTATCGAATGCGGTGATTAGACCCCAGAAATAAAAAAAAAACTATGGAAACTCGTGTAAGATTCTACAACATACAATTTTAAAAACACACTGTCCTAAAGATTACAGGTGGATCTTGTAAGAAGAAGTCCGTTTGATGCTATTTTTTGCATCAACCTTGTCATACATTTGGCTGACATAGACGTTGTTTATAAAAAAGAAAAATTACTTCGGATTGCGAATTAGAAATATGCAACAACTTTAAACATTTGCACTTTAAACTATTTGTCCAATCTCGGTAAAAAAGTGAACGAAATGTTTCGGAAACATGGTAATAAGTAAATAAAATATGAAATATACTCTTTGCCGACTTTCTAAACGCATTGAATGTGTCTTAATGTTATTTCCTAAGTTGTTAAAAAACGTTAATATATTTATAAAACGTATTTATTTAAAATATTTTATCTATCAAAACTTGAGTACCATAATTTTTGTTTGTTTTAATTATTGTTTTTTGAATTAAATTGTTATGTTTATGTTTTCTTTTTATCTTGTATCTAGAGCATAATGATACGAAAAATGTACATATAAAAGCGTAAGGTAATAATAATTCAAGTTCCCCTTTCAACCTTTAATTAATTTTTGGGAGTATTTAGGCATTTCTTTTACTTACTTTGTAAACAAGTTCCCTTACGCTTTTTAAATAAAGAAGTTTTTTTCATTAATTTAAAACAAATTTACTTTGTATTATTTATATGGAGCGTGATCCCGGGAAATTTAAAAAATTTTCCCGGGAATCGAAAAACTCTGGGAAAAAAACTCTAATTGTGTTGGTTATCCTTCAAATACTTTTATTTTTTTTAAAAAAGTCAAAAAATAAATCTTATTTTTGAACAGATATTTTTTTGGGTCAAAAATAAAAGTTAAAGTTTGATTGATATTTTTTCAGCCAAAAATAAGAGTTAAAAGTTTATTGATTTTTGTAAAAAATAAAAGCTACAATTTAATCGATATCCTTTTTATATAGTAGGGTATCAAATTATTTGACTTTTGGTTTTGCTCGAGTGAGAAATTAATAAATTTTTGAATTTTGAATTTACTCGATTAATCGAGTAAGGTTTTTAAATTGTTTGAATTACTCGAATTATTCGATTAATTCAAATAATAAATGAATTGATACTTTTATTATATCCATAAACACAAAAAAACAATAATACAAAAATGTAGTTTAACAATTAACAATAAAATAACAATTCATATCGCTCCTTATTTCAACAAGTCATATCTAAAAAAATCCAAATATTTCAAGTTACTTTAGCAAAAGTGTTCATTCATACCATTTTTATATGTAAAAATAAAATCAGTATTATATCTCAAACTGAACCGAAGTTAGAGCAAAATATATTTCATTAAACCTGTATCTAAAGGTTCATTTTGATAACTTTAATCGCATTTTACCAAGTTTGATTTTTTTTTTAAGATATGACTTTATTGCAATAAAGGAACGATATGTGCTATGTAGATAGTTTTAAAACTTTTAAATTTAATAAATAATTTAAAAAATCAAAAAACCCGGCTGCAAAAAATAAAGTTTTTATACATTAAAAAGACCGAAACAAGATCAAGGTAAACAAAATAAAATTTACACTAATTCGATTTAAGGGGGCCGGTACACATCAAGTATTTCTTATCAAGCGCTTTTTGTATGTGTCACACCGAGTGAATTTGCCTGCTGGACAAGCGTTTGAAATGTGTATTTGGCCCTTTACAGACTGTCCTCCGTATTTATTAACGATTTTTAAATTTAACAAACGTTTATTAAGGATAATTTTCATAGTAAATTTGTTCTTTGAACCTTTATTAAATTTAAAAAATTTGTATGAATACACCCTGCAAATATTATTGGACCACCTGATCCATTTTGATTAAATGGACTACTCCATGGACTAGTCCGATGTAATGCAAGCATGAACAATGTCATTGTTAAAAAGTGTTTGTAGTGAGACGACATGTTTTCGTTTTTTAACGACATGTTTTCGTTTTTAAACGAAGCTAAAACTAATCCTCTTGTGTATACAAGGGAGTAGTTTTAAAACTACTCCTTTGTAGTCCAAAGCTGGGTTATATGGTCCCGCCCTTGTGGGCTACACTTTACACGCGTGTTTGGACTAGTCCTATAATTTGCAGGGCAGGCATATAAAAAGATCTGAAAGCCGAAGTTTAGAACAGTTATGTTTATTAGCAGGCGGGAACCAATAATTTTTTTCGGATTGTAATTTACAATTGTGTACCGTCTGCTTAACTTAATGCGGCTATTAAATAAAGGCTTGACCTCATATTTTTTAAGACAACTTTTTATTTACTTCTTATATTTTTGTCTTTATAGTTCCGCTATATTATGTGAGAGGTGCCAGTTAGTTATGAAAAACTTTTAAAACCAATTTATTATTCCTAAAAATCGAGTGAAAGTCGATGGAAATTTTTTGTTAAAGCTTTTTTAAAAATCACCTAATTTTTTGCACTCTTAGGTTTTTAAAATTACTTTGATTTCAATTTCATTGATAGCTTTTTTATTTTTGTAATCTCCTTTAATTTACACATTTTTTACGATAAATGTTGGACTTTATATGAAAAATGTGTTATTAAGTGCCAAATTTAAATTTTTAACGTATGGAATTTGACGTTTAAAATGATACACATAATTTGTCTCTCTAACAACAACACCTAAAATGGTTTTAAAATATGCTCAAAAGTTTGTGTTATAAAAATAAATGTAGAAGTTAAGAAAATGTTATTTAGTTTTAAATAATATTAAACAGTTATAAATCTAACAAATCTTTTACCTTCGGTGATACCATTCAAATATTTTTATTAAAAAAAAGTAGATTTTTTAAAGATATTCATCTTAATCGATTAATTGACATAAATTGTTCGAGTTATTCGTTATTCGAAATTGGCTATTTTGATTATTCGACCAAATAATGGCGGAAAGATTCCTCGATTAATCGAACAACGACTAACCGAGTCACCGATGTCACCTCTGTTCCTCTCACTAATTGTCTTATCATGGATGTTATAGAATTCGTCAATGCGTTCAGAGTCAGAAGCGTCTGGTGGGGCATAACATTGAATGCGAGTAATATTACGTGTCCGCAAACGGTTTCCAAGTTAAAAGGGCTCTCCTTGCATTCCTTTTTATAAGAAATCCAACAACGCTTGACTTGGGAAGAGTTTCTAGAATAAGAGCGGAGTATAACAGCGTGATTCCCTACACCGCGTACACTTATCTCTAGGATACAGAGTAATGCCAAATTCAAATAATCTGTCGCTCCCATCCATTTGTCTTACTCAATAATCCCCAACATTAGTTGCCGAGTTTTAGGCCCTAATTTTGTAAAACACAACGCAACCACAAAGAATTACATTGAAAGGAAAAACAAATTCATAAATATTTTGTTATTTTGTTGTTGCCTCTAACAGAAATTCACATTGGTTTTTAAGATTACATACGCATCATTGCTTGTGGCGTTGAAAATTTTAAAACGGTAAATAAATTTCTATACAAAGCAACAACAAAATTACAAAATATTTATGAATTTGTTTTTGCTTACAATATAATACTTTGGCGTGCGTTGTGTTTTACAAAATTAAGGCCTTAACATCATTATGTCGTTATCCTTTACACCGTCATGTCGTCAATATTGAAACCAAATAATTGTAAACTATGCACCATTTACGAAAATTGTAACAAATTAAATTACGGCATAAATAAAATCGTTTCGATTCAAATTCGTTTAATGAAAGGAAAATTTCAATAAAAAAAATATCATGCAAAAAAAAGGACACAAATAACAACAAAGAAAATAATGCAAAATAATAAGTGACGAAAATTAATGGATATTTATGCATAACTTGTGTGCGCGAAAGTAATTAATTATTCAAGAAATGAATACTAAGTAAATAATTTAAAAAAAATAGTTGATGTCTTGGATTTGAGTGTTGAATTGTATGAATAATTCAGAGCGATTCAATCTGATATTTTTTAGTTTTTTTTTTCTGTTTAAATCATTTAACAGAAATTTAGTAACACGTGAAAGAAATGCAAAAAAAACGTTCAAAATAAATATAAATAATTTTGTACAAATTTAGACTTTTCTTGAAATACATTTTTTTTGCTAAACAGCATGTTCTCTAGAAATACCATTAAAAATTTACAGTTATTTGAGTTAAAAATATATCATTATATTTTTGGGGAATGTATTACATACTACCTACATATGTATATGTATAGATTTATGAAAATGCTATACATATTTACATACACTCAAAATATTATTACAGTAAAGGACTGTAGTTTATTTTAGATTCAGTCATTTTAAAATAAATAAACATTTAAAGTTCCAAGCAAATTTATTTTTAACTGATTCTAACAGCCATTCAAAAAATTTAGTGCATATTTAATTTTTACTGTCAAAAATTCAACCCCATATTCCGTAAAAACAAAGGAATATTCAGTTTTTTATATAATTTAACTATGGAAATAAATTTTTAGCTATCTATACAAATGATTTGCTTGTTTTTTTGTTAAAATTAATTGAATACATCGAATTATACAAGTAAAATAATTGCAAAAAGTTTCAAATGAATTAAATCAAAAATTAACAAGGTTTCTTTCAAATGTGCTAAATTCCTATTTCATACTTTTGAGAAACTGAAATTTATTGTTCAAGGGATAAGCTATTCCTATGCGCATTTCACTGGTTGCTTAGGCCAAATCGTCAGGAAAATTCTTCCAAAGATTTTAGAAAAGCCAAAGATATTATACAAATAAAACTGTTAAGCGAATGAGAATTATAAACCTCAGTTTTAATTGCAACAATACCAAAGCTTAAACAAAAACAACAACAATAAACAGTGAGTTTATCTTTTCTTACAGTCCCGACTACAATTGGTTGATTTTTTGTCAACTCTAAATGTAGTTGTAAGTCGGTTAAGAAAAAACAAAAATAAAAACAAATTACTTTATATTATTTTGCCAGTTCAGTTTATTTACTCTGCCTGGGATTCAAAAATTAATCAACAAGGTTTATTTCAAATATGCTAAATTCCGATTTCATACTATTGAATGATTTGAAATCAATAAAATTCAAGAGCATACTATTTTTATTGCAGTTGAAAGTTTTCAATAAAACATTTAACACATTTTCCAATTGTAGTAAAAGTAGTAAGAATTTCGAGTTAACGAACACAGCTTTGACAGCAAAAAATTTTGTTGAGATTCAAAGTTGCTAAAATCTTTAAAATTCGACTGAAAAATTAAAAAAAAAAAGAAACTTTCCACAATATACATGGGGGATTTCATGTCAAGTGACCCAATTTTTAAATCGATGTCTTCCGATTTGCATGAAATTTGCACCGAGGTTAGTCCTATTGGATAGTAGTTTATACACAAATTTTCCTTAAAGGAAAATACACAGCTTTCTTTTAAGAAAAAAAACATTCCCGCAAAAATTTAAGCAGTAAATTATTGTTAAACACACATTTAATAATAGTTTCTCATTATTTAATAAAAATAACAATTTTAAGTTTCTTTTAGGAAATAAACAAACATTTTTAATTTTGATAGGATTTTCGACTATACCTCATTATTTAACTCCTATTCTGCCGCTACCTGACAATTCCATTTCAATACAAAATCAATTAAAATTTCAGTCAATTCAATGGAAATGAATTGCTAATACTTTTTTTTAATTCATTTGAATTAATTCAAAATCATTTCAATTCAAATATATTGCAATTCACTTTTACAAATTCATTTGAATTAGAAACGAATTGCAATTCATTCTACAAATTCATTTGAATTAGAAACGAATTGCAATTCAATTGAATTGAAAATGAATTGCAATTCATTTGAATTGACTCAAATTTCTTTAAATTAATTTTTTTGTGTGAAAAGAATTAATTCGAAAGTTTCTAGTTCAGTGCATGAATAATTCGCAAATTAATGATTCATTTACAGCTCTGCAAGTGGACAAGTGTCTGTCTGGTATTTTTTAGAAATTCTCTTGTTGTTTAAACGAGTAAAGCCTGTATTATATAAAATTACTAAATTACATAAAATAACTGAATATTCCTTTGTTTTTACGGATTATATGGTTGAATTTTTGACAGTAAAAATTAAATGATCTTTTTGTTAAAAATATCTGAAAAATAAGTATACCGGATTTTTACTGAATTTTTATTTATTAAATATTACAATTTCAGTTAGTTTTACGTGCAGAATATTGTGAGTGTACAATGTACATACATGTTTACATACACTGAAAATATTATATGCTGTCCACTAAAGATATTCAATTTCATTACTTGCGATCAGGATATTTTGGAAAAGGGTCACAAAAAGTGTTTTTTTCAGAAAAAGGGGTCAAAAAGGGTATTTCAATAAAAAAAGGGTCAAGTTTTTTAAAAGCAGTATTTGCTATTTTAATAAATATAATAATTCGAAGTTTTTAATATATAAACAAAAGCACTGCATTAAAAAACTTATTTTTTTTATGTTTTAAACGCCTGCCAAAAAGATTGTTCTTCATCCTTATAACTCATTTTTTTCATTATTTTTATGTTATGTTCCGACATTTTCTTTTTTTTTTTTACCGATTTCAAATAAATTTTAGGGGTTGTTTCCAATTTCGCAATCATTCACTAATTTTAGCCCTGTTCGCATCGACTTTTTCCTGTACGTTTTCTGATTTTTTAAAGCTTTTACCAAATATTTTGAAATGTCAATCATTTTTACCGATTTTTTTTTATTTCTGTTTGTTTTCGGACTTTAAATCAATTTTATGGCGCTATTTTTGAAAACTTTTTCGAGTTTTTAAATTTTAGCGAAGCTTTGAGGCAATCGTCGCGGTTTTAAAAATAGCCCCATACAGTCACCTATTTTACAGGGCACTCTTAACATTGTCGATTTAAAAGGGGGCGAAAAGTTTAATGCCTTATGTCATTATTAAGGATGCATTTTTTTTAGCATTAAACTTGCTACTTTTTAAGAGAGCAACACATTTTTAAGAAATGAACACCTAATTGCATCAAGGCACAGAGTGTGACATTCTTAAACCAGCTTTATTCGGCTATGCTGAATCTTATATACCCTTCTTGTCTTGTGTTGTTTTCGAAGCTATCTGTACCAGTTTTGTTTACTTTTATTTTTTCATTACCTTACGGCCCTCTAAAAATTACCGTTTTTGAGCAGAAATTACCTTACGCAACGATTTTTAATCAAAACATTAATGTGCTGTTTCCAAATGACAGGCGATTGATTGTTTCATATGTTAACAGCAAATAACAGCATTATTTATAAACCATTAATTTTAAATGTGTTTTAAGAAAAATCTAAACGTAAATTTTTGTCTTAAAATATATTTTTTAACAATTATTATATTTTTTATTCATAAGGTAGTAAAATAATTTTGAATTTGATTATTATATTATGAATATTATAGTTAAATTATTAACATTTTGGCCATTTCATATGTTTAAGAATTGTTGATTTTTAAACAAACAAAAAGTTAAATATAAAATTAATAATATACAAGAGTAGTTTCATTTTTCTTATTTTGCACTTATCGGTGTTACGATAACATTTATAGAAAATAATGGGGGTTTCACAAGGTGTGCTATCAAGTCATATCATCATAATGTCCTAAATGATATTTTACAATTGTTTAAAAAATACTGTTGTGTATCAAACAAAATAAAAATTTTAACGCTGTAATCATTGATTCGTCACAACTTTTGATGCAGTAGAAATCTAAATTATAAGCGGTTGCCCACAGCAGTCATATACATATATTTCTTGTAATTATTTTAAAACATATGACTTTACAACTGGATGACTACCTTGTGAATCCCCAAATAATGTTGTTAATTTTTTTGTTATAACATTTATCTACATACATATGTGTTTTTAAATTGAAAATAAAATCTCAAAAGTTAAAACTTTAAACCCTTCATATGTAAGTACGTATATTTATACCAAAAATTCAAATTTCTTTAAATGTTGTGATCAGGAATTCGGTCGAATATCTCGGTTTCCGGGTTATCAATATATACCCGTTTTATTCCTCAACTTAGATCCGTCTGTGTAGCAACAGATCCCCACGGGCATCTGCTCCAGAGTTCCGCCCGACCATTCCCCCCTTTCAGGGATCATAAGCTCGCAGTTTCCGAGAGTTTCCGTCTCCGGTATGCGGTCGGGAATGTCAGATGAGTGTATGTATCCGGACAACTTGCCGAGTATACACTGATGACCTGCTCTGAAGTCACCTATATATTGTTCGCCAAGAGATAAGAGGCGCTCGGCCACGAGTGCCGCCTCGTACCTCACCTGCGTCTCGATTGGTGGTATATCCAGCAGCGTCTCCAGAGCCCTGGATGACGTGGTACACATTGCCCCACTTATACCCAAGCAAAACGTACGCTGGACCCAGAAAAAAGGTTATAAATTTTGTGCTATACGGTGCATAATTTACCTTAGATCCCATCTTTAGCAGCCTTCTGAAATTCACTGTAAACGCTAAAACTAATTTCACCGCTGTTTTATGGAAATTTATTGAAATTTATCTTTTTAATACCAGAAATCACTCTGGAAATTTTAGAATGATTGGTTCATAACTGACCATGGCTCCAATATAAATTCCCCCCCCCCCCATGAAAATCATTTAAGTTCGGCTTAAACTGGTACGAATCATGATATTTTACTCAAGCTTGTTAAAATTGCTATAAAAAAAGCATACAACTTTCGGTCAATCATTTTAATGCTGATGTCTGTTTTTGTAAAGATAAATTAATAATAAATAGACATCATATAGATATCACTCTTGAAATATTCGAACTGTCGGTGGAGGGTACCAAAGATTCGGCACAGCCGAATATGACACTCAAACTTGTTTTTTACATACATATGTTTTCTTTTTAGGGTAAAAAGTATTTTAGTTTGGCAAAAAGTTTAAACTACATGTTTATTGCTAATATTTAAAGAAAAAATTGAACATTCTTTTACATATTGGTGCTCCAATACAAATTATTTGGATGACCTCTTGTTTTCTCGTCATTAGTCACTCAAGAACTAACGTCGCAAGTTAAGACTAGAAAGTTTACGGAAATGTGGCATAAATTATTGTCTTGCCATCAAGAAAAAACAAATGTTGGTAATTTATCAATTTACTTCTAACAATGTAATAAATGTACGACAGGGACATTTTAAGTTCAGAAAGGTGGTAAATATTTGTTAAGTTACTTCAAAATAAAAGATAAAAAATGTGTTGTTTATGACAAACATTTAGCCAGTGATTGAATTTTGACCATAAGTGTTGATTGTGTTGTTAAGTTTTTATGGGGTTCGGGGGGGGGGGGGGGGGGATGGTTCAAACGGACTATTTGTCGCTAAAAAATGGCAAAATTTCATTAACCTTTACGACTCAGAATTCTTTCGGAAGATATGTTTTCTCAAATAATTTTTCGAATAGTGAAGATCGAATTATGCACGCGTTTGTGCTTATATGTGCAACACTTTTAACATTTTATTATACCGATAAGTGATGTTACAAATATTCATTTTCGAAATGCCGATATTCGCCCATTTTATGACATTCGTATTCGTATTTGCCAAATTCAAGCGAATATTTCACGAATATTTTCTTATTACATTTGAAAAAAATACATAAAATGAAACAACAAATATTAAATTTTAATATTTTTTACTAAAAAAATCCTTTTGTCTTGAACGCAAAATAAAACCTTCTTTTAGTAAAATAAAAAAAACAGACAAACATTAACAGCCGTATTCTTAATGAAAATTGGCATGAAGTAAGCACATAGTTTAATCATAGCACACTTATCAAACTCTGGCTAACGATTTGCTAAACTCTTGTTGATGTTAAACTATTTTGTTTGTGTTTTTTAATTTCCTGTTTTTTTATTTCACAATCTTTTTTTTAAAAAATAGAATCTGGGAATTTATTTGTCATGCTGAGTAAAATTTTTGTTATATAAATTTTCATATTAATCGAATGTGTATTCCAAGGAACTAAAAAGAACATAAACAATGATCATCAGGCTTTTTGCGCAGACCTTTTCAATGGGCTTTGGTGTATTCTAAGTCAAATTACAATTTATACAGCTTTCATTCATACTTTAATAGTCTCAGGCGCGTTTTCACAACTTAACGATAGCAAAAAGTAGATTTGAACCGGCCTTATAAAAAGTGTTCCATTATAAAAACTTAACTTTAACCTTAAGTGAGCGATAAGTAAATTAAGGCTCAACCTACCTGGTAGGTAAGAGTAAAGTTATAATAATGGAACACTTTTTATACGGCCGATAAAATCCTACCTTTAGCTATCGGTAAGTTGTGAAAACGGGCCTTATTCATTCAATATTTTCCATAGTGATAGTGCATAGAATATATTCCTGAAACAGGACTATTCGAGTATTAAAGTATGAAAATTTATATCTTTTTATACCCTCCACCACAATTAGTTGTGAAGAGGGTATACTAAGTTTGTCATTCCGTGTGAAACTTTTTTATTAATAATGATCTCAGAATAAAATTGAATGCTTTACAGTTTTATAGGACTAGAAATAGCATTAATAAATTTCTTAATGATTGGTGCATAATTTACTATAGGCCCCATATAAAGCCAACTCCAATAAATGTATTAAATACGCCTAAAACCGTAGAAGATATATTTATTGTGGAAACATTTCTTCCAACTTATTTTCATATGGCCAGAAAACTTTTTATGAATTTTGTAATATACGGTCCATTATTTACCTTTGATCCCATATTTAGCAGCCTTCTAAAATTCACTATAAAGGCTAAAACTAATTTCACCGCTGCTTTTGGAAATATATTGAAATTTATCTTTTTAATACCAGAAATCACTCTGCAGAATTTAAGGATGATTGGTTCATAACTGACCATTGCTCCAATATACATTCCCCCCCTAAAATCATTTAAGTTCGGCTTAAACGGTACGAATCATGATATTGAACTCAAGCTTGTTAAAATTGCTTAAAAAAGAGCATACAACTTTCTGATTGTCGGTCAATAATTTTAATGCTGTTGTCTGCTTTTGTAAAGATAAATTAATAATAAATAGATATCATGTTGATATCACTCCTGGCATAATTGAACTGTCGGCGGAGGGTATCAAAGGTTCGGCACAGCCGAATATAGCACTCTAGCTTGTTTTTAATTTATTTAAATTTTAAATTTTTTTTATTAATATAATGTTGCATCATTAAAATTTAGAGTTGATTTATTAAAAGTTAAAAGATGGAGAAAAGTTTGTTATGAATTAACTCTGTTCTAACAAGCTGCTAAGCTTAATCGGCATTAATGAAAATAAGTCAAGTTCATTTAATGCATTCCTAGATAAAATATCATTTGCAGCAATTGTCTAAACACCGTACAAAACTTATCGACTGGAATGGGATGATTTTTCAATCAAATTCGAAATATCGTTTGGCACAGATATTCGTTTTCACGAATATTAAAAATTGATATTCGTAACATCACTAATACCGATTGACTCAGAATGAAATTTTGCAAAAAGTACACGCCGCAGTAATGGAGATAGTTTGATAAAATTTGTCACAAAGACCAAGCCTAATGAAAATGGGTAGAAATAGTCCATAATTTCACATAGCCCCCATACAAGCTTTTTTTGCCTGTAAACCATTTTATTTTATTACTATTTAGTTAAATATGGTACAAGCTAATTTTATTGCAATCTAAATCATCCTACCAAATTTCATTGGAATCGGTCAATATTTGGCCATAGCTCCCATATAAATACTTCCCCCGAAGATAGTTTTAAATGCTGCAACTTCCTTAAAAATGTTGTTATTGACGACAACAACAATGTCGTGCCAAAGTTGTATTAGTGCGTTCAGAATTGATCATATGCTCTATACAAACCACCTCCATTAATTTCTTAAAGACAAAATAATCTCATAAATATGAAGATATCTAATTATTATTTGGCACAATGAGCTTTTCTTATGGCGATTTCTTTTCTGAGATATTTGTTGCATTAATGTTACATGTTCTATATTTTTGTGTTCGTTTGTACAAAAAACACAACTGTGGGAAACATTTTCAAGTTCTTTTGTGAATATGTTGATTAAAAACATACAAAAAATGTTGCATATTTTACCCTTATGGCGTTTTCTTTTCTAAACAAAAATTGTTGCATAAGTGTAACATGTGACATGGCAACATTTTTAAATGCTCCCCTAATTTTTAAGAAGTGTTGCATTACAAAATAACACAAATTTCGGCATAAAACAATTCGCCTTGATCTAGTGCTGCACTCATGCCCCTTTAATTAAAATGAGTGTTGAACGTGTAGTATTTTTTTTAATTTTAAAGGGAACATTATCAGAAAAGAACGTTTGACACTTTTAAAATAACACATGTTTTTCAGAAAAGAACTTAAAAAACATGTAAAAAAATTTTACTTATGGTGTTAATACTGCCCGTTTTACAATTTAGGTACTTACAACTTTGTTTGTAAAACCAAAGTTCTATTTTGTTTGTCATAATTCATACCGCTCATTATTTGGTAAAAAGATTGTTTTAAAACAAATTATAAAAATATTAAGATATTAAAATAAAAAAATCTATGTATCATTTTAATTTTTCTAAGCCATTAGTGATGTCAATATTGGTTTCCAAGCCTTAACAGCGGACAAAAACTGCTTAAATAGCTTTAATAATCGTTCATGAATCACATTAATGATAAAAGTGTAATTGTAAGTTGTAAAACAAAACAGCTAATTGTGTTCTATTGAAGTTGAACAACATGTAACACTTTGAGTGATTATGGGTAACATTAGAAAGTGTTACATGTATATACTGGAACATATTTTTCTCAGAAAAAAATCGCTATTATCCTCACAACATAATTTTGTTCTTGAAAATAAATTGAAGTTCAATGGACATATCAAAAAGGAAACTTGCTCATTTTGTGTATGGAAAATACATACAAATCTCTAGGGTGTCCTACATCCACAAGCTGGTGTTATGTGCGTTTGACGGACCAATATATCGATGGCCCTTACTTTTACGTCAATTTACCACTAAGAACATTCCATTTTACGTCTATTGGATAATTTTCACTCAAAAGCCATAAAGGGACTTATCGGCAGGCTAAATTTCTTGTAAGTTTACGAAAAAAAACTCGTGTCCTTACGTTCTTCAAATCTTCTCGCGTTGTGATTATAAGTCACGTGATATTGTTACGTTATGTATTGTATTCCAAAATTCATATGAAAAATATTTTTGAAATTCCCGGGATATTTAAGGCGGACATTTCGGTAATTTCTTTACAATGTCTTAGTCTTATATAGTGTTATATTTCAGATATGGTGACACTTAATTTATCTAAATTTACTCCAATATCTTAATAGATCGTAAACAGCAAAAACCCCTGCTTCTTTTGATACAATGTTTTTATTCTTAAAACGACAAAAAACTCTTAAAAATAGCGAATATATGTATGTATGTACATATGTATGCATATGTGTAGTTATTAACAAAAATTGTTCATGACATTTTTACAAAAATGGACGATTTCAAATTGTCACACTTTTGAAATTACTTTAAAATACATAACATTTAATTTCAAATTAATTGCCTAAAAAAACAGCAATAAAAAGGCCTGATAGGGATTTTTATCAGAGAAAATTTATTTTGTATTACACAGTACAACACATGATTTCGGGACTCAATTCTGATAATTGTTTATGAAAGTAGACCCAAAAAGAAGAACTTCTGCATCATTAGTTTGGTCATGGAACCTCAATAAATAATTTAAAAATTAATTTGAATTTAGTAAGTTTCGTATATGGGAATTCCTTTAACTGTTCATACAACGTTTCGCTACAAAAGCAACAGTTTCGCAGTCATAAATAAATGTATGAAGAAAAAAAATATTTTTTGCCAAAAAATTTAAATTTTTTATTTTTAAATCATAACAAATCCAAAACGGTAAAAATGTGTTAAGTCCTATTACTTTCACGAAAAACCTATGAACAAAATGACACAAATAATGAAAATCGATGACCGCGTTTCTCTTTTATTCACAGGAATGAATTTCAAAAATTTGCTCGAGATATCCACAAAATTCTTTGGAAAAAACATTGATGACTTTTTTTTGAATCTCAGATTTAAAAAAAAAAGTAATAAACAAAAGGTTATTTGATTTTTATGATTGCGGTAGCAAAGTAATAAGCGTTAATAAATGTGAGTGGACAATTAAAAGGAAAAAAGGAAAGTGCCCTTTTTTAATTATTTGGGTTTTTCCGTTAGTTACCTGCATTATTTTTACGCCGAACACAGTGTGCAAAAATAGTTATAATACCCTTATAATGTGGAAACATGGAAAAGGTGGACAGTTTTCTTTTATGAAGCCAGTAATTTGGCTGGAAGACCTAACTGGACATGATGAATCCAGGTGCTACGCATGCATAAATTCTCGTCCTGGATTAAACAGAAAACAATTGAAAACAAAAGAATACATTGCTGCTTTTACTGCCACACTTCCAGTTGAACGCGCTGCTGGTACCGATACTCCTAAACCTCCGAGTCTGGATACTGTGTCCCTGCAACCCAAAACCGTTTTCAATAATCCGACCAATTTGAATGATGCTGATTGGGCACCCGATATTGAAAATAATGGACCACAACCGCTGGCACAAATCGAAATGGATTACATTGTGGCTAAGATGGGACTATCACAATAAAACTCCGAAATGTTGACACCATGAAAAGCAGAAAACTGGCACAGCAAAATGTCAGCGCAACATCATACCGACAACGCCAAGCTGATTTTCAGAATTTTTATTCCGTTGACGAAGCAAATACGTTCACCTACTCCCATGATATCCCAGGCTTAGTGAAAAAATTTGGAATGGATTATATCGCTGGCGACTGGCGTTTATTCATCGATGGTTCAGTTTCAAGTTAGAAGGCTGTGCTATTGCACAAAACGAATAAAAACCGTCCATTCCATTGGGATTCAGCACAACTATGAAGGAAACAATATCAATGTAAAGATTGGAAAGCAAGAACACCCGAGCTCGAGAAATAATTAAAATTACGGAATAAACCTTTGATAAAGGATCTAGATGATATTTTGTTGCCATCGCTCCACATGAAATTAGGAATAGCTGGGAAATTCATCGAAGTGGTAGTCAACGATATTGATGACGCCTATGACTGTTTGAAATCCATCTTTCCAAAACTCAGTGCAGCTAAAATTAGAAAAATTACATATTTTTGTGTAATAGCTGTAATATGAATCAGAATCATGACCAAACTAATGATGCAGAAGTTCTTCTTTTTGGGTCTAATTTCATAAGCAATTATCAGAATTGAGTCCCGAATCAATCACCTGAAAAATGTTGTACTGTGTTAGATTAAATGAATGATTTTCAAATTGCATGTTGATTAGCTCCTATTTAAGTAATACACAATATGTTCTCAAGCATTCACTCAGGTCATAGTGTTAGTGAACATACAGCTGTAATTACAAAAAAATATATACAAATTTACCGTTATTTTGAATTGTTTGCTCTCATTTGTAGTTTTCATTTTTTTATGAAAAAGGGTAAACAACAACCAAATACATACATATGTACTGTCAAAGCTACTACTTAAGTTGTTGTTTTTGCTTACATTTGTTATATGTATACCTACATACATACATACATACATACATACATACATACGTATTTATTGTTGTTTTCAGTTACAGTTAATGTTATTGTTGTTTTAGTTAGTACTGTTAGCAAAGTCTAATACACTTAAAATTGGCCTTAATAGTCTAATTCTCGTTTATTACAGAAACTTTCTTTTGCTTTAAGCATGAATTTTGTCTCTGCAATTTTTTCGTTTCTTTTTTAAAGTTGCATTTTCGTTTACATTGTCCAATTTTCATCGCAGTAATTTGTTATGTATGTAATATGTACCATAATTTTTTACATTTTCCTTCCCCCATTTACTAAAGAAACCAAATTTGCGACTATGAGGAAGAATACGAATGATAATTCTTCACTCTTCGCTTGCTCGCAAACGAAGAATTGCAGCGACAAAAATTGCACAATGTAAACAGTAATTTTGAATGCAAACAGAGTGGATGCAATATTTCAGGAGTGACATCTATATGATATCTATTTATTATTAATTTATCTTTATAAAAACAGACATACATACATATGTATGTATATTAAATTATTGACAGACAATCAGAAAGTTTTATGCTTTTTGTTTTTGCTATTTTAACTAGCTTGAGTAAAATATCATGATTCGTACCAGTTTAAACCGAACTTTAATAATTTCTAGGAGGGGAATTTATATTGGAGCCATGGTCAGTTATGAACCAATCATCCTTAAATTCTGCAGAGTGATTTTTGGTATTAAAAAGATTATTTTCAATATATTTCCAAAAACAGCGGTGAAATTAGTTCAACCGTTTATAGTGAATTTTAGAAGGATTAGGCATAGCTACAAAGCCGATTTTGCTAAATTTCAATCCCAAACTGCTTTGTATAACTGCAAGGAATTTGACACCATTTCACTTCATTTCTTTTGGTTTTTTTCGAAAGTGAGCGTGTTTTCAACAGACGGACGGACATGGCTAAATCGACTTAGAATTACTTAAGGAGCCAGAAAATATATACTTTATGGGGTCTGAGTTGAATAGTAAAAAAGTTTCACACGGAATGACAAACTTAGTATACCCTCTTCTCAACTAATTGTGGTAGAGGTTATAAAAATAACGAAATTTGAAAATTCATTGCACTAACTTATTTAAAATTTCATAATGCAAGTGTATTAGAGTTCAGTAGGTGTATGAATAGAACAAGCATGGCACGACATTTTCCATACGATTTGACAGAAAAATCCGGTGACTGCTGTGAATTAAAATTTATATAAATTATAAAAATAAAAACAAATATGGATCCATGCTTTTAAAAATAAAGATGACAAAGATGACAGATCATGAAAAATAAGAGACAAATTTAATAGGTGACAGCCAGTTAAAATATATGATTGTCCTCTAAAAAGGGCACGTATGGTCACGTTACAATGGAACAACTTGTGAATTCCCTTTTAATATTTTTTATAAATATAATTTTTAAGATTTGCATATACATATTTATTTAGTAGTTATAGTGGTAACACTTAATGTTTGTATTTGTTTCGTTAAGAAAATATAAACTGGAGTTTACGATTATGCTGAGATTCATGGACGACTATTTTTGCTTTCGTCATAGTTTGCGTTTCAACCTTAAAAATATAGAGTTTTCTCTGGAAAGCAAAAAAAAAAAGTTAAAATTAACAAACAAAAAAAAAAAAAAAACGAGGACGTAGTAAAGGTCTTAGTATGTTAAACTATTATTTAGTACACCAAATAGAGGTAGCTTTACTAAAATGAAAATGTTTTTATTTTTTTGAGAATGTGTTCTACAACAACAAATTGTTCTAAGAGTGGACAAGAAGCTTCGCACAACTATGGGGCCAATAATATCAAGCATACAGAAAATTTAGTTTCTGTTTTCCTAATGCTCTTTTAGTTGTTGTTAAGCTAGAAAATCTTAAGGTGTTTATTTCAAGTATTTGATTTTGCTCTTGTTTTTTGAAATACTATTTATTTTTCTCTCGCTAACACACTAACTCTCACTTTTGACTTGTTGTGGAAGAAGTGATGACAACTAAATGAAAGTTCTAAGAAGTGTTTTTAAATATAAATTTATAAGTTGTGATAATTAAATTTTTTTTCTTTTTAATTCTATTGAAATAAGGGAGTAAAGCAAAGCTAAATTTGTGTAATCTTCACAACTAGTCGTAGAGGATATTCTAAAGCTATATTCACACGTAACCACTAGTTTCATTAAAAATTTATTTGCTTTTGCAAATCGTTTTGGTAGATCAAACATCATTTAACAGTTTCCAAATTACATTACACAATTATCTTTGTACAAACAAAGTTTATTAAATCCAAAGAAATTGCTAAAAATAAAGTTAAAGTTTGATGAATTTACTGGTCACGTTTTTTTTTTTTTGGATTTTTTCGTCAAATATTTGTTAGATATGAACATAGCTTAAGTTTGTCAGTCGGTGTGAAACTTTTTTGATATTCATTTAAGACCCCATAAAGTAGATATATATTCCGGGTCCTTTAGTAATTTTAAGCCATGTCCGTCTATTGAAAAACTTAAAAGAAAAAAACAATATTGATGTCAAATGGTTTCTAGTTATCCTAAGCAGATGGGAATTGAAATCCAGCAAAAACAGTTTAGTAGGATTAGAGTTATGAATTGAAATGTGGAACCGCCACCCCAAAAAATTGACAATTCCGTTACATAAATAGTGGAGAAATGCACATATTGATATTTGATTTTGCACAAATTCGTTTTATATGACTAGAAATAAAACCACAAAATTTCGGGAAGATCGGTCCATAATTTAACATAGGCCCCATATAAAACCCACTTTGGTATGCGTAAAACCGTAACGAATAAAGTATTAAAGTAATATTTGGTTCGTATTTGATCCTAAAACTTTTGGTGGGGGTATCAAAGGTTCGGCACAGCCGAAAAAAGCGCTCTTACTTGTTTTATTTTTTGTTTATTTAGTTAAATTAATAATAAAAAGTTTTAAGTTTAGGTAATCGGGACAGTTTAGGTAATCGGTAAGAAAATAATTTCAAAATTCAAAAAATTAAATAAAAATACTACTTAAATACTACAAGAAAAAAGTAAATAACATTTAAAATTCAATCCAAGTTAACATTATCCGAAGATATTTCACAACATCTTATTTTGCCGATGTAAGCTTTTTAGCAAAAAAAGTAAAATTTGTAAGATCCTTATTACGCTGATATACGAAATAAGGCATGCATTAAAATATTTTAAATTTAATAAAGGTTGACTAAAAAAAGAAATCTTCTATAAAGATTTTACTGAATAAACGTTTATTTTATTCGTTAAGAGCCGATGGCCTATGCAGCCGGTACTCTAAAAATATAAATTTAGTCTTAGAATTAATTCTGGAGATTAAATAAGTGAATAATAATAATAATAATATATTCGTTAATTAAATAGGTTCCTTATAAAAAAAACGCTTTATTAGCATTACTAATTACACTAAAGTTGATATTTTGCATACTTTTAGGTTTTAAGTACAAACTTTTGTTGTTTTTTCTTTTCTTGTTGTATGTGACTAAGGCCTCTTCTAAAAGGACCCATTATTAAAACAATAAGAAAAACAGTTAAAAGTACTCGCGCAGCAAATAAAATAAAAACAAACAAAAAAAAAATTAAAAGAAAAGAAAACCTAAACTTAAGCTTTGAAATGATTGGAATATAATTCACTTACGATTAGAGCGTTCAAGCAAGAAGGTCGTTGTAGTTAATTTTGCTTTTAATCATTTAAATATAAAAAAATACTAAAAAAATGTTATAAAAAATTGTTTGACTATAAAAAAATAATTAAGAATAAAAGAAAAAGAATAAAACATATTGCAATAATAAAAAAAAAAACGCAATTTAAATTATCCACAAAATACATATCTTAAAAGTGCTTAACAAATATTTAAGTTTTTTTTACAAACAAACTGATCAGTTATCTGTTAAATCTCTGAATACAATTCGTTTATTGCAAAAGTATTTGCGAAATAAATAAAAAAAAAATCTTTTAAAATGCAACCACTTAAACGTTTTACACAGTGTGGCAGTTTGACCATGTTATTTGCCGTTTTCATTATTTTATTTGGCGTAAGTTCGACAGCTTTAACAACATTTGGCAAATCAAGCAATAATCCACCACCCACTCCTGGTCCGATTGGTAAGTTTAAGTCTAACTTCCAGTGTGTGTTCACACATTTTTTTTAGTCGTGGAATGAAATTTACCTTTATTATTATTGATGTTTTATTCAGTTGGGAGGGCTTTTAAGCTAAAAATTATGCGTTTTGTGTTTAGAAATGACTGGCGAAATATTTTAAGTATTATTTTAAGAAAACAATCGTTGAAAGTAACTTAAAGTGTTTGATTAACAGTCGTACATAAGCATTTATGTATGGATGTCTTTTGAGTCATTGTGTACCTCAACTTTATTGACTGACTGTATTTTCTTTAAATTTTTAATATTTTAATTTAAAATTGTATCAAAACAAAAAATTCTTATAAAAACTTAACTAAACAACTAAAATTCGTAAAGGAGGGATGTTACAAGTTTGAAGTGTTCATCCTTGTATATACGGGCATTTCCACAGAAAGTTATATACAAGTATGTTGTTTTAACATATTTTGGAAGGGAATCTATCATCTTTTAATAATGTAAACAAATTTTAAATTTATTCATATCACACTTTCAAATATTCAAATGCAAAGTCGAACAAGTGCAAAAGATCTGTTTTGAACATTTCTATTGCACGTTTTGTTTTGCTTAATGATGTTAATGAGAAACATTATGCATTGACAATTGATTTTTTTATTAAATCTCGGTTTATATTCGAACAATATAAGAAAAATGCAAACGGAACGATGCGATTGCCAGTTACGGCAATTTTTTTCTTTGCTTTACCGCATATTTCGATGTAGCGTGCGACATTGAAAAAGAACATTTGTTATCAGTGCGTCGAGGGTATTTGTACAATGCGCATCAATTATGTATTAATATTAAACAGATATTTTTGTTGCAAATTTAATAAAAAACATTTTGTTGGAAAATAATCAGTGCTTTTCTCTTGGTACTTATTTTGAATTTATAGCGTGCGACATCGTAAGTGTAAAATACATCGTAGTTCTAAAATATCTTTATTTGCGATGGCCAACAACTACAAGCAGCAAGGACAGCTTATTCCATTAAAAAAAACTTTATTTGAGACTAGCAATACTATTTTCAGTTTAGTTAGTTTTTGTTCAATATTTGTATTTTTCTTTATTGAAGATATTTTTTTAAGTTTATAATTTTTGTTCGGAAAATAAATATATTGAATGTATTTAAAATAATGTAGAATCATCTTACGCATGTCTTATTACATAAAAAGTAAAAACATAAACATGAAATTATGATGGAACAAAATGGCGCAGGCAACGTGCAGCGTGCGACAGTGATTAAATTTAAATTTAAAATAAACTACACAATATTTTTGAATCAAATAAAAAGCATTATTAAGATACATCAATGCATAACAAACATTTTAAAATTAGTCGCATTTAAATATTTCATCAGGTTTTGCTGAAATCTGTGTTTGAACTGTTTGCCTTAAAGGCGACTTCTGTTTTTGTCGCATACAAATGCCTTGTTTTTTTTAATTATCTTGAAAACTAATAATTGCTCAAATTCAACCTTAGCACAAATTATAGTGCTAATCAAGAGCTATAAGTTTCGCCTTTTGTCAAAAAAAAAATGTTTTCGTGAATGTATTTTTTGCACTTTTAAGGCGTACGAATGTCGCATTCGACATTGGAGAAATTCCCATATACAAACATATGTGTATCTATGTATATTTTCGTTCCATCGTATATCAAAATGGCGGGACCGTAATTGATGTTATTTTGTTTGTTTGAAAGATGGCGATCGAGAGTGTTCTTAGTTTTGTTTGAGGAAAATGGGTAAAACCGACAAGAAGTTATCTCCTACCTTCTGGCTATATTTTCTTAAATATCGTCACCTTAAATGCAAACGGAGGTAACTACACAAAAATTCAAAATTGAGTTTTTAGATGTTTTTAAGATCCCTGGGATCAAAAATTGCGCCTTTATTAAAGAAATTTAATCGCCAAGAACTAGGGATGCAACATCGTTCTGAAAAACATCGATGTTTGAAAATATCGATATTACCACAATTAAAAACATTGGTAAAAACATAATACATCGATGTTTCAGCATCTACAACTACTTTGCATTAATACTAACGGACTGTTCAAATTCTTTTTTGCTACTGAAGATCTTAAGGCCCAACTATAATATGCATACGCAGGGCTGCCAGATAAATTTGTAAGAAAATCGGCAGTTTCCTCAGAAAAAATCGTCTTTATCGTTTCGAAATATCGTCAAAAAAAATTGGACAACTTAAAATTTTGTTTTTTTAAACAATTTTTGTTCGATTTTTATTAAAAAAAAGATTCAAGCAAAACATAATTACTTCATACCCAGCTAGCATTTTCAATCGTGTAAGAGCTACTGGGATCGTCGATGACCGCATTTTTTTAGCGTAGAAGATTCCTCATCCGGGAAAAACTGTAACACGAGTGAGATTCTTTCATAGCACAGCAACACACGCTTCTTCAATCCTTGTGGGAATCGTTTAAGACATGTGTTAAGAAAATCTAACGAAACTTTAATATCAAGAATCGTATGAGACTCATGAAGATATTCTCTTGCAACTCGTGCAATGATTGCCGCATAATTGTTGCAAATATGATTTAAACAGCGCGCCGTAAAAGGTTCATTCGATGATGGTTTGACGAAAGATAAACAAAGTGTAACTTTGTTGTTTTTGTACTCTGAAAATAATCAAAGATTTTCTTAAGACTTGCATATTACAGCCGCATCTTAACAAAAGCGGCATGAGTTTTCTAGTTTTTGAATAGAGCGGCCTGAACGCTTTGCACTTGGAAACCCTGCTTTTGACAGCTCGTTTAGTGTGAAGTTTGCCGCTATTGTCAATAAATAATGGAAATTAAGCTATTGTTTTGGTCAATATACAACGTTGACGCTCTTGCTTTGGTATGGCATATCAGTGTAAAAGCTAAGCGAAAGAAAACGAAATTGTCGAAAAATGTAATGTTTTATTCAGACTTTGGAGACTGAAAAAACTCGTCACTTTTTAGTAAAAAATTGGCAAATCGGCACTTTGCTAATTTCGGAACAAAAAATCGTCAAAATGACGATAAATCGTCAAATCTGGCAGCCCTGTGCATACGCTTCTTTCGAAAATTAAAAAAAGCTTGTCAAGTGAATTTAAAAACAGAAAAACAAAACCAAAAAACATTTAATTCCATACGGAAAATCCGATCAGTTTCGCACATTGCTTAAGCAAATGACAGATACATAAAATATCAAAAAGTTTGTTAAGTACAATCTGACACATACGATTAACATGTATTCGTACAGTTTCTTAAAGGCGCCCATACACGACATGTTTTTGCCATCTGACATACCAAATTTCCCACTGCAAAATACATACATGTCGTGTGTTACCTTTTTAACTTTGCTTCTGTAAAAGTCAGACGCAAAGTCATCTGACAAAATTTCAATTAGAGCGTGCTCTATTTTCTTCTGACAAACCATCTGACATCAAAAATCTATGCCGGGAAGTAACCGGCAGCGGCGTCCACTATTGACGGAATCATTAGCTGGCTGAAGTTAATTTTTTACAATACCGAGATATGTTTGATCATCTTACGATTGTATAGAATTTATGTGAATATGTATATATAAAAACCGTTTAAATATAAAATCCTAAATTGGTATCTTTGAATTTAAAGAAAAAATGTTAAGATGGCTAAACTATTTAACGGCGCAAATAAAAAATTTCATGGCGGCAGCAAGCTATTTTAAAACCGAGCACTACTTTGGTTTCTGCAATAACAATGCTAGTACTATTTCGTGATTGGCATAATTGGGCCATTTTTCTTCGAAAATGGACAAGGAGTTGCCGTTACAGTCAATGGCGATCGTTATCGGGCCAAGTTGAACGAATTTTTGTTCACAAAAATTGAAGAGGATGATATTGGCAACATTTGGTTTCAACAGGACGGCGCTACGTGCAACACAGCCGACGCTACATTCGATGTTTTGCGCCCTGTTTTAAAAGATCGCATTATTAGCCGCAGAGCTGATGTTGTTTGGCCACCTCGGAGCTGCGATATGACAATGTTGGACTATTATTTTTGGAGTGCCGTCAAAGATAAGTGTTACGCCGGCAAGCCAGAGACAATTGACGCTTTAAAGGACAATATTCGTGAAGCGATTCGTGAAATACAGCTGCACACAATCGATAATGTGCTTAAAAATTGGACCGATCGTGTAGGCAACTGCATGGCCAGACGAGGCAGCCATTTGAATGAAATTATTTTCCATTATTAACGGAAGGATTGTTCTTTCAAATAAAAAAAATTGCGGAAATATTCAGTAGTTTTTTTTTATAGCATTTTCAAAAGAAAAGTTATTTGGCGGACCCGTTATTAACATTTTTTCATCCAATGAAAAAACTTGAAAATAATTTTCAACTTTTGTGATTAAAAAAAAAAAAAATTTTTATGGTTTTTAATCCAAAATTTCATTAAATTATTTTAATGAAGAAATTAATTTTTAAATCACAATTGTTTTTATTTTATATGAAAAAAAACAAAAAAGATGGTTTCAAAAGTATTAAAATACGGTATCTGATTTTATTACCTTTTTAATTGTTTCATTTTCAAAATAATAAAAATAACATTTTTTATTCATTGTTCAATTTAATGCAAAACACTGTGGGGTCAAAAAAATATAGAAATATAATTATATTTGAATGCATAAATTAAAAATGTATACGGTATATACATAGATGGGATGCTACCGGGTATTTACCTGATGTCTGGGTTAATACCGGGTAAATACCAGCTATATTCGCCTTTTTGGAATTTATTTGGGTATTTATTAAACACAAATTTATATGCAATAAAATTAATTTTCGTTTTTTAAAAACGTTATTAAATATCAAAACGCTTGTTCAATTGTACTAAAACTTCAATAAGCCGGAGAATATTGATTTAAAATTGTTAAGAAAGTATGTGTTTATTAGTGAAGCTAATATTGTTTAAATTAAACAATACATTTTTATTAAAGTTTGTACAAAACTTTTTTACCCATCTTTAGGTAAATACCAATTATTATGCCCGTAATATCTACAAACAGATATCTGGTTGTGTTCGTACCTAACAGTTATCTTTACCCATCAGGTAATTCTATTGTAGTTATTTCGACGTTTACTTTGCCTACGTGTTTTTCCCTTAAGTTCTTTAAAAATATGACAACATTTGTATTTTTAGGTATGTTCCACAAGATCTCGGGCAAGTTCGGACTAATGAGAGTAAAATGAAAATTACTCTCTAAATTTGCCGAAACTACCCACAATTGCTGGAACGCAAAAAACCATTTTTGAACATCTTCAAATACTAATGCTGCTTACTTTTCAAATTAAGATCTATTTAAGTGATTTAAGACGCTTAAAAGTCATAACATTATAAAACTAAAACATTTGCATCATTGTAATTTTTTATATTTTGTTTTTTTTTTTATATTAAAGATTAAGGGAAATATGTATGCAATAACGTTCTAACCACTTTCATTTTTCATAAAAACCTTACATTTTGCTTTTTAATATGGGCATTTCTCCAGAAATGTCAACCACAGCCAAAAAATTCAAAGTCTATAAAAGTATGTTGTTTTAACATTTTTTTATAGGGAATCCATCATCTTTTAAAAATGTAAACAAATTTTACATTAAATCACAACATACTTTGAAATATTCAAATGCAAAGTCGAACAAGTGCAAAAGTTCTGTTTTGAACATTTCTATTGACCGTTTTGTTTTGCTAAATGATCCTAATGGGAAACATTATGCATTGACAATTGCTTTTTAAATCTCGGTTTATATCCAAACAATATAAGAAAAATGCAAACGGAACGATGCGATAGCCAGTTACGGCAATTATTTTCTTTGCTTTACCCTATATTTCGATGTAGAGTGCGACATTGAAAAAGAACATTTGTTATCAGTGCGTCGAGGGTATTTGTATAATGCTCATCAAATATTAGTAACAAACAGATATTTTTGTTGCAAATTTAATAAAAAAAATTTTGCTGGAAAATAATCAGTGCTTTCATCTTGGTACTTATTTTAAATTTGTAGCGTGCGACATCGTAAGTGTAAAATGCATTAATTCAAAAAAAATTTTTTTCTAAAATATCTTTATTTGCGATGGCCAATAACTACAAGCAGCAAGATAGCTTATTTCATTATAAAAAACTTTATTTGAGAATAGCAATACTATTTTCAGTTAAGTTAGTTTTTGTTCTATATTTGTATTTTTCTTTATTGACGATATTTTTTTTAAGTTTATAATTTTTGGTCGGAAAATAAATATATAAAATGTATTTAAAATAAAGTAGAATCATCTAACGGATGTCTTATTACATAAAAAGTAAAAACGTAAACATAAAAGTAAGATGGAACAAAATGTCGCATGCAACATGTAGCGTGCGACGGTGATTAAAATTAAATTAAAAATATGCTACACAATATTTTTGAATCAAATAAAAAGCATTATTAAGATACATCAGTGCATAATATTTTAAAATTAGTCGCATTAAAATATTTCATCAGGTTTCGCTGAAATCAGTGTTTGAACTGTTTGCCGTAAAAGCGACTTCTGTTTTTGTCGCATGCAAATGCTTTGTTTTTTTTTAATTTTCTTGAAAACGCACAATTGCTCAAAACCAACATTTAGCACAAATTATGGAGCTAATCAAGAGCTATAAGTTTCGCCTTTTGTCAAAATAAAATTAATGTTTTGGTATATGTTTTTTTTCACTTTTAAGGCGTACGAATGTCGCATTCGACATTAGAGAAATGCCCATATGTTTTTTAATTAAAACTAAACTTTTCATTTTGCTTGTAAATTTCCTGAATTATTTATCAGTTCATATGTAAACAAAAACAGCTGATTATTTTTTCTTGTCCGAACTTACACAAAGAAAAAGTTCGTGCAAATTTGTACAGGAAATTAAAAAAATTAATCTCTCAATTACTCTCTTTATTGCACAAAAATTGTTATGTGGAACGCTTTTGGGTAACTTTGTGCAAGTTCGGACTGTTTCGTTATGCATGTGGAACAGAGCTATAAGTTTTTTGAATAAACTGTCAAAAATCGAAAGTGAAAAATACACTACAGTTCAACCCATAGGTAAGATATACGTGTTAAAATTATGAAAATATCGTTACACCATAGATAAATATACTCATCTAAATATCTCTTCGTATAAATTACGGGCATTACCCAATTTTCCCTATTGGGTATTTACCCGTTTCCCATCTAAAATACTGTATAATTCTGATAATTAAATTTTTATTTAAAAAAATTTAAGCGTTTTATATTAAAAATGGATTAACAGTAATTCAGCTCAGCTCAATTCTGTTTTGTGGTTAGAATTCATGAAATATACAGGGTGGCCCAAATAAGACCTATTGATGTTAAACACGTATAACTCTTGTAATAAAGTTTTTTTTTAAATAATTTATTTTTATATGTTAAATACATTTTATGAAAATTTAACGTGACTATGTGTGATATATGACATCAGACAAATGACCACCATTTTGCTCGGTACAGGCATTGGCTCTTTTTAGCGCATTTTGCATTACGTATTCATTTTAAATTTCCAACAGTTCAGTTATAATCTGCAAAAAGAAAAAATAAATTATGTTAAAAAATAAAAAAGTTATTTGTGTTTCACATCAGCTGGTTTTATTTGGGCCACCCTGTATTTTATTTTATTTTTTATTTTTATTTATTATTTATGTTATTACAATACAACAAGACTTATATTAAAGTATTGCTTAGTTATTTGGCATATTTATAGATATGTAAATATTATCGTAAAGTTAAACAATAATAATAATTATAAAAAAGCAAAATAATAACTAACAATTTTAATATATTTATTATTAACATAAAAAAAACAGACAAAAATTAAGGCAAAAGTGCTTATTTAGAAGGTAAAATAATTACGTAAAGTACCTAAATATGGCAGATTTGAAATGGCTTGCATTGCTAATAATTTGTATTTGAGGGGGTAATTGGCTTCAAAGACGAATTGAATTAATGAAAAAGTGTTGCTCAAATATCGCTTTTGTATACTTAATGCTATTTATCTTGTTACCTCTATTCGACCTTGAGAATCTAATTTTTTCATAGAGATATGGTGGTTGTCGGTTGTATATTATTTTATGCAAGAAGTTAAGTGTTCGGCACTTTAACAAATTATCAAAGGTGACATTATAAATTTTATATGCAAATCGTAAAATGCTTTCGTATCTTCTAACACCAAAAATATATCTTGCAATATTGTTATATGTTACATTCAGCCTTCGTCTACATTCAGAATTACAACTAGCAAATAGCTCACAACCATACATTAGAGTTGGCAGTAAATACGTTTTGGCAAGTAGCATTCGGATGTGTGTCGGTGTAAAATGTTGCGACATCCATAGGTTTCTTAACATAGAAAAAGTTTTTCCACAGTTTATTTTAATATGATCTGACCAATTAAGTTCATTAATTAAAGTTACACCAAGATTTTTTGCAGTGCCTACATAATTTATAGTTGTGTTATTAATCTGTATTGGCGGAAGAAACGTTGTAAGGTGACTTGACGATTTAATCTCTAACGCAACAGATTTCCGTGGGTTTAAACTCAAGCCATTTGCAGATGCCCATAGATAAATTTGACGTAGATCTTGGTTTATTAGTTGTACACAATTAGATGCGTCTGATACATTACAACTTTTATACAGTTGTACGTCATCAGCGTACATTTGCGTTTGACAATGTTTTATTTGCAAAGGTAGATCATTAGCGTACATAGAGTATAACAGTGGCCCAAGTATCGATCCCTGGGGTACCCCTCTTGGTATCATACAACTTTTGGAGACAGTTTTTTTGTAGTATACGCTTTGACTTCTATCACTTAGGTATGAGGATAAGAGTTTTAATGCTGTTGACGAGAAATTGCACATTTGTTTTAGCTTAAGGCAAAGAATGGAATGGTGGGTGCACAGTATCAAATGCTTTCGAATGGTATTGATAAGTAAGTACCGACCAAAATTGTCTACAAAGCCTACCAAATTCCTTTGAAACCGACCAAATTTTTGAAACATTTAAAAACAAGTATATCGTCATAAAAAAACAATTTCATACAAATTGTTGCTGAAGTAGAAGTAGACTCCACTTTTAAAAAAAAATCTACTTCAGCAACAACTTGTATGAAATTTAAAATAACGTTTATAATAATTTTGTTTAGTTTTGAATGAGCATTTTAGCAAAATGTTGTAAAAAATATTAATAAATGCATAATGTTGAAAAAATTGTTGCTGTATTTAGAACACCAGTGAAATTGTTGTTGCCTATTTGCATTGCTACGTAAGATTCAGCTTACCAACATTACCAGTCATGGGGTTAGCGCCGTTTGTTGTCAATCTGATCCAATTTTTGAAAGGAATATTGTTTGTTTATGAAAAGCTTTTAAAAAGAAAGATTGAAACGGTATCTGACTTGGTAAGCTCGAATAAAGTGACAAAACTATTCTTTATAAAACTAACACCGTTCAAATAACTTGCTACTAACGTAATACATTTCATTTTATTGCCACATCTATAGATTCATCATGGCAAAAAAGCTAATAGATTTGCGACCAGAAATTCCATCGTTTCTCGATTTGTGAGAAAAAAGTGTTTCTGTATTTAAATGCGAAAACATGATTTATCTTCATTTTGACGACTTTTGCTCCGAAATTAGCAAAGTGCCGATATGCTGATTTTTTCTAAAAAAGTGACGAAAGCAAAAACAAAATCAACAATATTTAATAACTTTGTTGTAGCTTTCTATTTTAAACACTTCATATTTTGTGGAAAATGTAAAAAAACAATATGAATTTCTGTAGAAAGCAACAACAAATTTATATATTTGATATTCTTAGAGCCACTTTTTGGGTTTGAGATTAAAGTTAATTTAATTCTATAATTAGATAATCTGAGAATTAAGTTAATCTAGCATAAATTGAATTTGATATTTTTGGGTTGTGGCTTAAACTATGTAGTGTTACCATACTGAGCACAAATAAATGGCTATATTTTTTTTTTGCAAATGTAAACTTTTTATCAAGCAAGATGGATGTTTTAAAAGAAGAAGAAGAAAATATGCGAATTTAATATTTTTTACAAGGTAGAAATTTTTTACGTTTAAAAAAAATATATTAATGAAAAAATATAGAATTATATAAAAGTGCTCAGCAATATATTTTATTTTAAAAATTATTTTTTGTTTATATTTTTGCATTAATTGTTTATGTTAAACATGTGTATGTCGACAGTTTAAGTTAAGGTTTAAACCACCACCAATGGTCGCTTAAACTAGCAAAAAAAATTTATAAAATACAACTCAAAAAGTAAATACGGAGATTAAAGTTAATTTAATCGCTAATCTCTAACCCAAAAAGTGGCTCTTAGCTGTCCATACTTTTGTGCTAAACCATTATTTCGGCAAGAAAAAAAGTTGGTTGTCTATAACCCGTTCATTTATGAACCGATATTTTAAATTTTAAATACCAGGTATTCTACTAAGTCTATTTCAGGTGAAAAAGAAAAGTTAATTGTTATAAGAATAGGTAAATTATAGATTTATGGGTAAAAATTAGAGGCAAACGTGTTTTTTTTACTCTTGTCTCAGCCTATTGTAAAACGATATTTTTAAATTTCAATAATATCCTATTTGGAATACATACGATACAAATATAAAACAAGGTCGTCACTATCAATTCTAGGTTCTTCACATAAATACAAATCCTAAATGTTTATAATACATATTTCATTTCTTGGTATTTGTATATACATATCTATTTTAAATAAGTCTGTATTTTTATTTCATTATGCTTGACTTCTTTTTGTTTTTATAAAAATATTTATTTAATTATTTTTTGTCAATATTTATTTTTAATATGGTATTTTGTCACGCCTTTGTGTGATTTCTTCAGGGAAAAATAACAATTTTAAATTGTTATCGGATCAAGGAAAATAAATAATTATCAAAATAATTTTCGTGGGAATACAAAATTTAATATAAATGATTTTGTTATTCGTGCTTAATTCCCAATATTTATTATTTGATAAAAACACTGAAATTTATTGTTGATGGGATAAGCTATTCCTATGCGCATTTCACTGGTTGCTTAGGCCAGATCATCAGGAAACTTCATCCATAAAGATTTTAGAAAAACTAAAGATACTAAACCAAATAAAACTGTTAAGTGTATAAGAATTACAGAAATATAAATAAATAAATAAACACCCATGAACTTTAACTATGTTTTTGTTTGATTATGTTTTTATAAAAATCGAACAAAATTTGTTTAAAATTAATTTTAAATTGTCCGCTTTTTGAAACAAAAAACGATCTTTTTTTTCTCAAGAAATATACGAGTTTTACACAAATTTATCTGGCAACCCTGAATAAAACCAATACAAGGCTCAAACAATTTAAATTAAAAAAATAAACAATAGTGCTTTATTTATTTTCATCATTATTTATTTTCATCATCTAAATTCTTTCTATTTTTTGTTTATATTAAAAAAATAGTATATAAGTAAATATATTTTATATTTAAAATATATATACATATTTTGTTTTTCTCGCACCAATTTCAAATGTAACTTATTTTGACAGTTCTTGTAAGAAACTTTTTGTTACTGAAACACTTTTTATCACATCCTTCCAAAAATTCCTGGAAAATTATTTAAATGACAGATAATTCTCGCAACGGAAAGATACAGAAACACTTGTGTGAGAAAAACCATTTTTTGTTTCATTTAGCACTGAAACGGGCTACAATGTTCTAAATTTTTAAAATAAATAAATGCTGTACAATGTACATTTTCTAAAACCGACCAAAACTAGGCTAGGCCTACTAACCGATCAAACCAAAAATATCCGACCAAATTTGGTCGGAAAAGACCAAGTTAGCAACCCTGGTAAGTATTATATAAAAATGCGCAAGGATCACAAGTTAACGCCGCAAAGACAAAGACACTGTGGACAAACATATTTATTTTTTTGAGCAAAAATTACAATTACTTTCAGATTTTTATATGTTTGAACAAAAATAACAGTTATTTTTTGATTTTTATTTATTTTTCAACATCTGTACGTATGATGTTGAAAAATAAATTACTACGGTATTGCACCAAAGGCTCGATATGTAAATATTCAATAGTGTCTGTCGCCACTGTACCTGCTGCACGAAAATTCTGAAAAACAAATAAATATAAATTATTTTAATGAGAGCAAATTGAAAAATATAAATAAAAAATATGTTCTTAATTGCATTATACATGAACATTTTTTATTATTATTTATTTGTTAAAAAAATTAAATATAAAGATATGTATGTATACATGAAGATTCTATCTGGATAAGAAATTAAAAAATTATTAATAAATTGTTTACAATCACGAAATGTTTAAAAATAATAAAATTGAAAAAAATTACATTATTTCTTAAATCAAAAATAATTTAATAACTATTAGCCAGGGCTGTGGAGTCGGAGTTGAAGAGGTTTTTGTACCAGAATCAGAGTCGAAATACCCACAAAAACTAGCGACTCCGACTCCAAAATGTTTTGCATTAAAATTGTTTCCAAAATTTTTCAAAATAAAAAAATTTTAATGGCAAATTTCACCAATTCTATTTAAACATCAATTCATTATTAAATATATGTTCATGGTTTTTCATATAATTTTATTTTTATTTGACATAAAAAAACGAATTTTAAACATATTTTTAAATAAATTGGTGAAATTGACCATAAGAGAGTCCGCTTCTTGAAAGTTTTAAGTCAGCAAATAAGGACCAATATACTTTACATATGAGTAGGTGAGTTGCAAAAATTAAAAAATTGAGATAACATCTTATTTTGACAGATCTTTAAGTAATTTATGAGAATAAATATTAAGATTGTATCGAAGCATGTCCCTTCCTATGTTTTTATGTGACCTAAAATTTCTGTAACAAAACTCGCTGGTTCACTGTTTTAACCTTTCTTCTTGAATTTTGCCAAGATATTCATAATGAAATAGAGCCGAATTATGGAACTTAAATATTTAATTTGTAAACAAGTTGTTTTTTGTTTATCGTATATGAATAAATATTTTTGTAGCCATGTTCATACATGTAGTATATGACTTGAAATCTGCTGTAGCTCCTGATTTGAAAATACTTGGGGAAAATAAGAGAGGTAATAAAGACTTGCAATTTAAAATTTCGGTCTTCGACAATAATAATATTGACTATTGGACGGAAAAAAGCAATGTACTCGCACTGAAGAAAATGATTTCAATTTAGTTGTTTAAAAATTCATATTTTTTTAACTCTTCAGGTGGGAGATAAACTACATCCAGCCACATTTTGAAAACTTTACACAAGACCGCAAAAACATGTTGAAAATAACAAATGATTCTATTTTTGTATTAAAAATTTGCCGAATATTCTTTATGATACTAATTTGTTTTTTATGTCGATAATTCCCTAATAAAATTACGCCATAAAAGGTTCGTAACCTTCTATGATGGTATTGGTACTGTTCCATGCCTTGAGACAAACATCACCAAGTCCAACAACAAAAGTAGTGCTATTTTCCAAAACCAAAATGGCAGTGTTTTAATTTATGTATTAGTTGATTTCAATTTTTTAACTGTTGACACTTTAGAATCAAAAAAGGTAACTCATTTTGGTCCATTTAATCGCTATAGGTTTCTTGCATTTTTTTCAAATTTCAAATAAAATATTTTGCAACTCTCCTTTTTATATGTTAATAACTGGTACGTTAAAGCTCAATACGGCACGTTAGAATAAAAATATCGATTTAAAATTTTTACAGAATCATTTTAACCATTTAGAATGTACTAAATTAAAAAAAAGAGTTAAAAGTCAAATAAGAACCAGTCTCATAAATATTTAACATCAAGGTTAGAATATGAGTCGGAGTTGGAGTCGTACTTAAAAAATTTCAGCGGAAGGAGACGAAGTTATAACTTTTTCTTGACGACTCCACAGCCCTGCTATTAGCGGAGTTCAATATTAGGCTTCCAAAAGTGCAAATGCAAAATATCGTAGTTATTTTGCTAAATCCAACAACAAAATAAACGGAGTTTCATTAGATTTCACTAAACTGTTTTATTCTGGGTTATTTAAGGTGAATTGGAAAATTCGTTTGTCACACAGTTTGACGAGATGAAAATTGAATCTAACAGTTCTAAATCAATGCAAATATATCATATTCACGCCGATTTGTAACCAACTCATTAGACTTCTGTCTTACAAAGTATTATGGAATACGTAAGACTTGTGTGATAGTGTAAATATATAAGTATTTTCCTGTTTTTTACGTTTGTTAAAATTTATTTAGCTAAAAAACTTTCCAGATGTTGTTGATATTGGCATTATTAGATATTCGCTTTAAATATTCACATAAATTTTTGCGAATAAAAATAGCAAACATGAGTTCGCAAACGCAAATACGAAAATTCGCCACATTCCTGCTTTTTAGGCTTCAAATTACACAAAGTATAAACATGTTTAATAACACCACGAGTAAATTCAATTAAAATGTATCTAGCTGAATTTAGTTTTTTGTTAAGAATACTTAAAATATAAATTTTATTAGCACATAATACCTATAAAGCTAAAACTTAATGTAAAAAAATTAAGTTTTCAAGCTGAACATTAAATAATTGATTAATGTTTTTTAAAGAAATATAGAAATATATTTTACAACTTTCATAACAGTTCATCTGTTTTTAACCAAAAATCATTAAACTCCTTTAAAATAAAAAAAACCGAATATCGTCTCTTAACTATTGTTTTCAGTAATAAAAACAAAATACCAATTTGTAATATGTGTATAGGTACATAGTTTCTGTTTAAGGCCTTCGTACAAAGAAGATCTTTCAAAATGCTGTTTGATTTCTTTTTGTTAGTTACAAATCCGAGACATTTAATTTTACATCATACAAGAGGCTCAATGGTCTAGGGGTATGATTCTCGCTTTGGGTGCGAGAGGTCCCGGGTTCAAATCCCGGTTGAGCCCAGTCTATCTTTTATTATAAATAAGCACAAATAATTTTAATTTTACAAATTTCTTTTATTTACTAACCCTATGCAACACATCAAATGCAAACTCCTTCTCGTGTAAAATTTCTCGAAGTACTTAACGTAGGAATGAGCAAAAAATATCGATATTTAAAAAAATAACAATCGATATATATCGCCGATATTTAAAATATCGATATTGAAATACGACTATCGAATTCGATATTTTTTAAAGTCAGTCTTCATTAAAAACTCTAAATTTTAGCCTTTTTTCAAACAATGTTTTTTTAAGAATTGGCATCATTGCATGCATCATATGTTTTTTTAAACTAATATGAAGATCTAAAATAATTGTTATTTATAAGAGGCAGTGCCGGATACAAGAAGCATATTGACATGAGAGCACATAAAACAGAGAGTGCTCCTTATGTGCATATCTGATGATTACTGGTTTGACTAAAACAATCAAAAACATTTATAATTACATATGTATAATATTTTTGTTCATATATATGTATGTACAAAGGTATATTAAACTTTTTAATTTGGTAATAGTTTCAGGCAAAATACATTCGCTAAATCGATATATCGTTATATTTGAAATAATATATATCGATACTCTTAAAAAATATCGATTCGATATATTTTTTCAATTTGCCCATCCCTTACTATTTGGGGGTTTTTGCTGCCGTTTTGATTTTTTGGCTTCTTGATGATTTTGGCTAAAACTGGATTTTTTCAAAGAACATGCAATTTTTCTCGGAAGTCAATTGCAAGTTTGTTTTTCTGTCTTCGGCACAATTGCTGCTAGTAGAAAAACTAGTAGAAAAAAAGGAAAAAAGTGTGCATCAAGCTATTGCGGACAAACTGCATTTAGTGCCTCAAAGTTGCACAGATGACAAACTGTGGACAATTTAGTAAAGTAATATGTAGTCAGAACAAATAATCCTTATAATATAATTAAAAATTCCTCAGAACATAGTAATTCTTTTTTTTTATTTTCCAACTGAATTAACATCGAAAATTCGAAATACAATATAAAAAATGAATGTTGATTATTTTTTCCCACATTTATGGGCCAGAAATAGTGAAAAAAACAAATTAAAAATTGTTCTACATTTTAGCAATTTTGAAGTATTGGATGCATTTTTTCGGATTTTTTCGAGATATAGATATGAGATAAATGACAAAATCAAGTTGGAGCAAAAATGTTCATGAATCCGAAAGGCTGCTTAACTAGCAAAACCCAAAAAAGATTTTATTTTTTTCGATAAGTACTTAGAGAAATTCCATACGAGAAAGAGTTTGCACTTGATGACTTAAAAAAAACGTTGCACAGTGCAATGAAACAATAATTCATACATCTCTGTCAATGATCAGTAGGGCGTATGTATGTATGTTATTTTCTAAAAGGCTTTAATATTAATTTTTGCTGAAAAATCGCACCGATTTGTTTGTGCCTATTTTGTCATATAATGCTTTAAAATGCATATCAATTTGCATAATATGTAATTTTTTGATGCAAAATGCATATTTTGTGTTTTCATTCAGTTAATTTTTGGTGTTATAAAAATCAAACAATTTTATCACAAAAATAAAAATTTAATGGTGTAAACTAACAACGAACTTCGCGTAACACGACGAATTCGTCAGCGACAATTAGGTAATTGCGTATAATCGTCAAATGAGACAAAATAAGTGCGCGTTAGTTTCATTTAAAATCTGTTTGAATTTATAGAAATAAATACCTTGGACGCCAGATTATATAAGTGTGACCATATTTCAACAAACAAATTACTAAAGGCTAGTTTACACTATCTCACAAGTCTTACGTATTCCATAATACTTTGTGAGATAGAAATCTAATGAATTTTGTTGCTACTGTCGAAAAATCTAATTCAACATTGCCCTGTCTTTAAGACATCCTCAAAGACGGATGCACGACAATGTTAATTCCTGCACGACATGTGAGGGACAGCTGGAACAAATCGTCAACGACATTTTCGAACAAGTGTCGCCAACGACTACATGCATGACAATGTCGTCTATTTTGACATCCAGGACAAAAATTATTATATGGTTATCTATTTCAGACAGTTTTTTAGTATAGTTGGAATTTTAATTTCTTTTATATGTTTTATATTCGACTCTTATAAGTAATCCTAAAGTTGACAGTGAAGTATTAACTGCATGTAATCCATTTTCCAGCCCGCGAATAACTTCATCAGCATTTTTCGGTCTTTCTGGTTGGAGCTAATTTGTAAATTTTTTGTAGGTATTTAAATCAACAATTAAAAAAAGGAATATGAGAATTTTAAGAAATCGAAGCAAATGATTAAAGAGCATCCAAGAAAACTTTGTCGTCAATAGCATTTATACAAGACAACTTATAAGACAGTGTCGCTCATACTGTCTCACATACAGTTTAATAGAGGACAATTTATAAGACAATGTCGCTCATACAGTCCTGCATAGCTAAATATAAGACAACGACGCTCAAACTGTCGTGCATGACGATTTCCTGTAAATTGTCTTCTAGAAAACCTAAACGGCAGGGGACAAGTCGTGCATACATCATTGACGACGATGTCGTCAACGGAAATCTGGCCAACTGGGACAGTTTGTGTTTACACCCTCATACAAAGTATAAACACTCACACATTAAATAAAATGCAACCCTGATCCAATGAAAAGTATTATTGTTTAGAAATTTTTCAAAAAACGATGTAGTCGTATAGGATGTCAAACTTTTTTTCATAATACTTGCCATTTTCATCACACATCCATTCACACTATCAGACTTTTACTTCAGTTTTTGACATGTATTAATACAAAGTATAATAGTGTAAACTAACCTTAATAAAAAAAAGGAATATTGACAAAAAATAGTTTAAAATTACTTCACACGGAAAAATCAGTACTTAAATCAAGCCGAAGCGGAGTATACAGAATGCTTGTTTAAAGTACAGACTATTCAAGTGCCCCGCATTTAAAATAATCGGAAAACAGGTTTGACTTAATTAAAAGTGAGATTAAACTAATCTAAAACTGTGCTTGATTCAAGAAATTCCAAGTCGGTTTAATCCTGATTCCTACTTGAAATAATCCGAAAGTAAGATTAGATTGTTTCTAACCCAAACACTTACACCCCTGAGAACCAGAGAAAGAGAGAATGAATATTATTATTTACTTACCCGTTACACATTTTTTTAGTACACTTTTCAAAAGTGACTTTTGTTGTATTCCGCCCTTTGTTTGCAGAAGAACTCTCAATTTTAAGACACCAGCACTACATCACCTTACCATAAAACATTTTATGTTTTTAACAAATACCTTAAACAAATAGAATATGGGAATTATTGCATCTTATTTTACTTTTTAAATATGGAAATAATCTATACTTTTCTTCTTGTAGTGCACGCATATTTGTTTTCTAATGTTATTTCATTTTGGATTGTTTTGAGTACTTTAAAGTTCTAAAATTTTTAAGTACGATTCGTTCTTAAATAAATAGAAAAAACTTAAATTTAGTACGAGTTTTTTCTTTCTGTGTATCATTCATGTTTTGCCTCATAGCACTAACATCGCATACAATGTGTCAATAATCAGAATCTGCAAAATAGAAGAAATCGTTGGAAGTTTTACGTAGGAGGTCATTTAGAAAACTAAGAAATAGAGCAGAAGAAAGAACGAAACCTGGCGGCCCCCCTGAATAAATCTTGAAACCCCATATATAACAACTCGTATATAAATCGAAATTTAAATCAATAGAAATTATAGCCGACACCAAATGCAACAATTCATGACAAGACTGCACCAATCCCGACTCAGTCAAATGCTTTGGAAATATCTAAAGCAATTATTTATGTAACTTACTTTCGCCGAAATGGCGAAATGACCCATATTAGGGCCAGTAAGTCTCCACTAGAGCGATCTCAATGGAAGCCATACGAGCGGTCATTTAAACCTAAAATGTTTTTAATTTATTTCTCTTCAATATATAAATTGTTTGACAGATGTTTTGAAAATGGGTTTTACTTTACTTTTTAATCTCTTTAATTATTTAATTATTGTTCTGGAAAAATAATCCTTTAAAATGTTCATTAAAGTTGATAAATCAAAAGAGCTGTTTACACAGTTCGCATCTTTGAAAATAATTCGATACGTATATAATGGGTCCGTCATCTAACGTTTTTTTTTTCAACTAGTGCTTTTTTCGTGAATGGTAACACTTAGCTCATGTTTGATTTGACAGATAATTAGTTGTATCCTTCCTCACAATTATTTGTTGAAAATGTAAAAAAGGGAATTTGCTTGTTTATGAAATATAAACAATTGCTTTAGAAGGTAAATCTTTTTCCTGTATAAGAAATTTATTGTGGCTCCACTTATTCCTTACGCCTTTTAAAATCCTTGTGTTTATATTTTATGTTCACTTTTTTCTTTTATAAGATTTAAATAAGTTTTTATTTTTAAGTATTTAGATTTTTATTGAATTTGAAAATTTACAAATTTTTTCACAAAATGTAAACAACGCTTGACATTCAGTATCACACAAGAAAATAAACAATAAACAGATGACTCGAAAATGTCACCTTTATGAATTCGTAATTTATGCAAAACATAATTTCGGTGTCGATATTCAATTTTGAGCGGTATTGGCATTAGTAACGGTATCAGTTGCCAATAATTTTATTTAAATACCTTTAAGCTTTTAATTGATTTTGATTTTTTGTTCACTTTTGTGTGTTATTTAAATAACCATTATTTGTTTACCCAGCGCGCTCGTTTATTGTCCATATAATATTGTTTTATTATTATTCTTTATTTAGATTAAATTTTTTACTTTATCTTTATTAATTATGTAAATAAAAATTTGTCCGAACATATATTATTTTTTGACATAATTATATTAAAATTATTTTGTTCACGAAAGTGTCGACTGGTTCAAGTACACATTCCTTTATTCGATTTATTTGATTTACATTGTATTTGATTACAAGGTAAATACAAATTATAATTATTAATACATCGTTTGTCAAAAAAATGTCATATGAAACTTGTGTAGATTTAAGATTATCTATTAATATAAAAATCAAAATCAAACAAATGTTTATACAAATATATTAAATATGAAATTTTCTACTTGCTTATAGTTTTCTTACTCGTAACCTTTAATTAATATATCGAGGGTTATTATTGGAATAGTGCTATCTGCAATTTTTCAAGCATGTGTTTTTTATAGAAACGAGTTCACAAAAAAGAATTTCCCATAACGTTTTGTGTCATAAATATTGTCAGGCTTGCCAGTTTAGCACTTTTAGAGCTAGATTTGGCATATTTTTTTCTGATTTGGCACTAAAAATTTCGAAAAAAGTGCTAAGTGCTAGTTTAGCACATTTTTATAATTATTAAGCATTTTTAGCACTTGTTTAGAGCCCCAAACCTCTTGAAAACTCACATATTCAATTCAAGTAAAGTATCAATTCTTTAAGTGTATCAAGAAAAATACATTCATATTAGGCACATAACTTTTTACAATTTATGCAAATAGGAAAAATGGCATAGCATAGTCAAATAGAGCATATTTTTTTTTAATCACATAAATGTTTTCTCTGACAAAGGTTTGCCTCCAAGGATTTTTTATGCGCCATTGTACTTTGGCCATCGTACTGTTCTTAGATATGTTGCATGTTGGATTTTCATTGGTTTGCATATTTAATGGCAACTTAAGTGCTGACGATGCGAGTGCAAGTACAGCTTTGTCTTTCACTGCTTTCATGAGGGTGTATGCATATTTTTGTTGTCGATTCAACAGTGGAAAATTTGTTTGAACTGATTCCTTTAAGGCATCGAAAAACGGGGCAACTTTTTTCCGATTTTAGATAAATAGAAAAAGTGGCCGTAAAAGTAGGCGTGGTAAATTTTTCTTTAGATGAAAACTTAAAATGGATTAATACGAACATTTGAAAGAAAAATTATTCAAATCGATTGAGCCGTTTTCTAATTTTAGGTAAATCGAAAAAAGTGGCCGTAAAAGTAGGCGGGGCAAAATCGGTCAAGCCGTTCTAACGGTTATTCAAAAAGTACCCGTTTAAGAACAAAAAATTACCAACATTTAAAAAAGTACCAGTTAAAAACGAAAAAGTACCAAAAACTTCCCTTTTCTAGATTCTTATCCACTCGGGGCATTGCATCGTGAATATTATGTTTCTATGCCCAATAATAACGGAAATTTAAAAATACCAGTTAAACAACAAAAAAGTTCCCTCATAGATTCTTATCCACTCAGGACCGTGCATGTTGAATATTATGTTTCTAGGTCCAATAAATACGGTAAATCAAAAAGTACCAGTTAAAGAACTAAAAGGTACCAAAAAGTTCCGTCATAGATTCTTATTGACTCAGGGCAATGAATGTTAAATCTTATGTTTTATGGTCTTACATTAACGATAATTAAAAAAATACCAGTTGTAGAACCCAAATGCTAAAGCAAAATATAAAATTTTCCGTATTTCCCCTTTTTGTTACTATTTTTTCCGTCGTTAAAGTATTAAAAATTTCGTTATTGAAGTGGGAATTGATAATTTAGTACGAATATTTCAATGAATGGAGAAAAATGTTTTGTAAAAAAAAGTACCAAAAATACTTACGATTTTCACCGCTTAAATGTTCGAATTTCGAAAAAGTACCAAATTCTTATTCGTATTTTTTTGATAAGTTGCGAATGTGGTATAAACCTTGTTTCTATCTTTATTGATTCAAAATTTAGGTGGGATGTCAAAAAAGTACTAAAATTCAGGTTTTACCCGTTTACACCCTAACAGGGCCGAATTTCAAAAGAGTACCAGACACCTGTCCGCTTATTTTACTAAAAACACGATTAGTATTACATTTTTTTTGTACCAATTTTAGTTTTGGAGATATAAGGTTACAGAATTTTCCCGTTTTTACCCCCTAAACATTTGCATTTCCAAAAATTCCGTCTTAGTGGATATTGTTAGGGAGTGACCAATCTCTGGTATGATGAATCAGTGAGTCAGTCGGTCAGTGAGTCAGTCAGTAACGTTACAATTTTATATATGTATGTATGGGGGATTCACAAGGTGTCATAAAGTCATATGTCTTAAAATAATAACATGAACAAATATGACTGTTGTGAACAATCCCTCATAAATAAGTGTGCTATTTTGAATTTCAAATCAATAAAAATGTTTTTTAATTATGATCCATGAACTAATTAATTATATTAGATCTTTCCTGACTATTTTCCATTTATCAGACGCAAACCACAAATAAATTTTATTTTGTTTGTTTACCAAACATTAGAGTCCTAAGCAGATCTTATTTGACGTGTTTTGTTAAAAAAATTGCTAGCCGCAGGTCAAATTCGGATGTTAGCCGGATAAAACTATACCATCAACGGCGACAAAAACATAGTCGCTGTGCTCAGCCGCTCAGCGCAGGTCTCTTCTGATTAATTTCGACATCCCAATAAGCATTGCAAGCAAAGGTTTATTAATTTAAGACACTTTTTGTTCACAAAGCAACAACAATATTTTTAAACCATTGTAAAATGTTAGAACATTATGGCAATACAACATGATAGCACACCTTTTGAATACCCCAACAGATTTGACCCATATAGGGGCATCCTAGGCTCTGAAGCCAAATTTAAGAATTTCAACCATACAAATATGGCCGTTTAATGAAATTCTTTAATTTGGCCTCTGCAGCACCTAGGATGCCCCTAAATGTATCAAATGTATGACCAACCCCACTTTATTTTTCATCTCAATTATTTATTTCTAACATACCTACCCGCTATCACCATTCCTTAAGGGGGCTCCCATACAAAATGTTCAATGCAGACTAGAAATATATTGAAGAAAAGTCCCATAAAAGCCCAGGATTCGCCCCTAGTGGGATATAATGTATTACCGACCTCAATTAATTTTTTGTCCTAAAAATTTTCTTGAGACATACTTGCCCCTTAACTCCACTGCTTAGGGGGCTACCATACAAATATTGCGTTTTATGATCAATATTGTGGAAGTTACAAACGGAATACCACTTTAGCTTTACCCTTTTACCTTCGGTGATGAGAATAAAAAACATTTAATTCCGTACGGAATGTCCGATGGATTTCGCCTATTTCCTTAAGTTCAAAATGGTTTGACACATAAGATTTACATGCAAAATTTTTCAATTCAGTTGATGAAGTGTGTGGCCAAGCATGGCGCCATGCTATAAAGCCATAGGCAATGTAACCATATAAACTTCATTGAGAAATAAGGCCACATGGCTTTATTTCCATGTAAGGAATGAAATAAAGCCATTATGGGTTATTGCTCATTTAAAGGCTTTTTAATAAAATTCGAATTTATTTAAAAATTGTTTTGTTATTTTTTCTCTGCTTCGCTAACTAAAGCTTCTCTGTATGGCCGGCCTTCGGCCGTGCGCAAGGATTTTCTGCTCTATGGTATAACAAAGACCGGCTTCGCTAACTAAAGTTTCTCTGTATAGCCGGCCTTTGGGCGGGTATAACAAGTACCGGTTTCGCTAAGTAAAGCTTCTAAAATCTGCCTTGTTTCCGAACGAAGGCCGGCTACCCAGAGAAGCTTTAGTAAGCGAAGCCAGTATTTGTTATACCATAGAGGCCGGCTATGCTTTGGAGTTTGTAAACATGTTGTGGCGGGCCCACCGGACGCGCCATATGGCTTTTTAGCACGCCACCGCCAAGCATCAATTCAGTTGAAAGACTTGGTTGACAATTGAATTGAAACGTGTGTGGGCGCATACCAGCACTTATTTCTTTAATGCTGGATTAACTTTTTATTAAAAAATTAAACGTAGATTAGTGATGAAATATTCAATACTTTGGTACTATTTTAAGTACATTTTATTTTCATAAATACCACAGTACCATACGGCAGTAATAACCAGGGAAACCATAAATATGCAATTGCAGGTTTGTCCTTGTGCGACCAATGAAGGCGCAAACAATATATTTATCCATTATAGAGCCTTTTATGTATTTTGGCATCGATTTGTTAGTGCATATTTTTGCTTATTTTACAGTTTGCAGCATTATTGTGCATAATTTTGTTAAACGAGCCTTTTTGCAGTATATTTTAAGTTTATAGCGTATATTTTGACTTTTTTAGGCATATTTTGATAATGTTCAATTTTTTTAGATGCTTATAGGAGCGTTCGAAGAAAATAATTTATTTTTTTTCGAAATTCTGTTACTCCAATTTCGCCATCTACAGTTAATTTTAACTCTCAAATGGTAAGACAAAGCAGGTTGTCATTAAGGATAAAGGTTATGCTATTTTTATAATACATAGAAATGTAGACCAATCTTTTTGTGTACCGGTCGACTTGTTTTAGGTTTTTTTTTCAAATTTTTTTATTAAATTATTTATATTTTGTCTTCAAATAAGTAATTTTTGATTTTTTAGGGCATATTTTTGACATTTTTCAGGGCATATTTTCCAGTTTTTACTGCATATTTAATGCGCATAAAACGTGTTTTTTAGATCATACTGCTGGTTTCCCTGGTAATAAACTTTTTGTTCGGGAATTAAGAATATATTTTTATATCAAATTTAATTAATATCTATTAATTTTTTTATTTTTTTCAAGTACCAAAATTTTTTATAAAGTACTCTTTTGCTTGGTGGTCAGTACCATCTCAATTTTAAAATTTTCCATCACAGTCGTAGATTCAAAATTTCACCAGTCGGACATTTATAAATGAAGCTACCCATTTTTATTTGCATTATTTGTTCACGAATTTACTCCAAAAAAATCCACGTTGATATGTTTATAGTGGTTGTTGCTTAAAATACACATTATGTATTCCACACAAATTATGTCGTTAAAAAACCAAGACATGTCGTCTCACTACCAACACTTTTTAACAATGGCATGGCCCATGCTTGCATTACATCGGACCAGTCCATGGAGTAGTCCATTTAATCAAATTGGATCAGGTGCTCCAATATCATTTGTGGGGTATAATTAAAAATATCGTCACTTTAAACGCAAAAGTCCCTATCTAAAATTTTGAAAATTTTACAGGAGAAGTAAAAATTATTTAAAATGATAAGTTGAAAAATTGCCTTAAGCTGTTAATAATTTATTTCTCTTTTCCTTTTTTTCTTGTAAAACCTCCCAGTTGTTTTTGACAACTGACAATGTGCAAACTGTTAGTTAGGCCTTTTAGCGTTTAGCATTTGTAGATAGAGCCTCTTGTTTTTTGGTAATAAAATCACAAATGTTGGTACATATATTCCAAACAGTTTTGTAGACATTTGTGTTGATGCAATACATCAGAATCAATGAAAAAGTCCATCTTTAATTTTTGTTTAGTTGGGCCTTTTCCGTTTTAGTTAACGATATAAATATGGATGCGCTTAGGAGTAGAGGTAGATCCAAAATGACAAATGATGAAATGTGTAAAATGCCTTGCAACTGCGCAGAATTTCTTTATAACAGCACTGATGAAAATAGTGACGATGAAATTGAAATTACAAAAATAGTGTCGACTAAAACTAAAAATGGTGCACTTATTGATAATGACTCTGATCCGGAGGAAGAATCTGAAATTAGCGTAAGAGTCAGGTAATCTGTTCTCAAGCCCAATACATTTTCCTTTAGCTGCACGCTCAGTTCCTGCTAAGTCTAGTACCCTTCGGTCTTCTGGCCACGTACAATTTTGTACTTCTAACATCCTAGCACCAAATTTAAGAAGGGGTTCCTTTATCCTATCCCCTGTTCCCAGAAATAGTTTATTATCAAATTCTACTGCTTCCAGTGCTCCAACTGCGAGCTTTAAAGAGTCTGCTGCTAGCTAATCAGTGCCCATCTCACTCACAGCACTTACCATCAAGTCCAACGTCATTCGATTTACTTTCCTCACAATTTAAAAATGTATCCTTCGATCCAAATGTCTGCATTTGATTAAAATATTTGGAAACAGGGTAATATGCAATTCGTCAGTCAGGAAATAAAGTTTAAGGGCGATTGCTATTACTTTATTGATTACACCGTATCAGGCTTGGCGTTACTATTTACCTTAGAGATTGGGAAAATATATAGTTTCGGATACCTTGCGGTATTCTGAACTTTAGGAAAGATTTTTATTCAATGTTTTAGAATGGCGAAAATTAATTCGTATTTTACATAATATGACATTTTTCAACCTACTTAAATTGAACGACTATTGGTCAACAAATAATGTTAGGTAAGTGGACGTTGTTATTTACTTTTAGACATTTGATTTTTTTAGAACTAGCGGATACCCGGCATTTGCTTCCCATTCCAATTTTTTAAAACATTCATAGCTTATGTGCCTTTCTAAATAGGGAAATATATCGCTCCTTTATTGCAACATAGTCATATTTCAAAAAATCAAACCTGGCAAAATGCGATTAAAGTTTTCAAAATGTACCTTTATATACAGATTTAATGAAATATATTTTGCTTAACCATCGGTTCAGTTTGAGATGTAATGCTGATTTTTGTTTTACATATAAAGAAGGTATAGAGAAACACTTTTGCTTAAGTAACTTAAAATTTTTGATTTTTTTGAGATATGATTGTGTTGCAATAAAGGAGCGATATGTTTCAAATTTCATTCGAATCTCTAAGTTAGTTTTGTAGAGGCAGATATTTCCCTCTACCTCCTTCGTGATCCTATTTCTTATGTGGTTCATTCTACGTAAAGAGGTTATCTGACATTAGGAATGGCGGCGTGATAATTATGGGCTTCCACTACATTACCGAAATTCGTAATACATACTTTAATGGGGTAAAAATAAGTAAACAAAAAAGTAAATACGGGAAATTTGATATTTTACTTTAGCTTTTTAGTTCTACAACTGGTATTTTTTTAATAAACTTTGGCATACAAATATGTCCACAAAGGAAAAGGAGACGCTAACGAAGTAGCGGGTTAAATGATAGTCAATACATAATTAAATTGTTATATTTATATGTTTTAAATTTTGTTCTTTATATTTAAACATTTTTTTAAATAACTTTTTTAACTTCTATAACATCTATTTTATTTTATGGTGAAATTTATTATATAATTAATTTTTTTTTTACTTTTAGTTAAAGGTCGCGAATGCAGCACACATGACGATTGTGCAGCGATAGACAGATCAAGTTGTGTAAAAGATCCAGATGATTTAAAGCTGCGATGTTTATGTGGAGATGACACACCGCCAAATAATGGCTTGTGCGCTGATGTTTTAAAAGGTGAGTTGCTTAACACAATTTGTATTTGCTTAATGAATGACGTCTGCACGTATGCTAAGTCTTAATAGCCTTAATATTTGTTAAAATACGTTTTCAGTTTATTTACTTGGTACTTAAAAATTTTGTTCTAATTATGAAATGTTGCATGACCAGCATTCAAATATCTAGTCAAATGCTTTTTACAGCTGAACTTTTGCACTTAGTCGATGCATTTTTAACACTGAGAAAAATGAATGATTAAATCCTGTTCAAAAGTGTGAAATTTGTCAGATAAAAATGTTGTTATTTGAATCAGGGGCTAATTCCGGCAGTCGTAATCGAAAACTTTTTCCTTCGAAAGCAATCTACTTAATTGTGGCAGTCGATACTTAACGAATCGAAATTATTTTTTCAATAGCTGCGTTCGTTTACCCCAAAATTTGCAAACATTTTTACAAATTTGTACTGGATTTAACTGAAATGCGTTCGCGTTCACGTAAATTTGCAAAAGAGAGTATCTACTGAGAGAGTAAAGTGACAGTTGTCAGCAAAGAGCCTGCAAATTTTCACTAACCAAATGTTTGCCTGTAAAATCCAGTCGAAAACAAAAATAGATGATTTGATATAGTAAACAAGCAAAAAACATACAATTTGCAAACAAAAAGAGTACAATTTGTAATAAAAAAACTAAACAAGTCTAAAAGCTTCCACAGAAGTTCATTAAATACATAAATTTTCTACGAATTTATTATTATTACAATGCAATGCATCAAGTTCCAGAAACAATATTATACTGGGTAGTCTAAGTAACACATATTTTACAACACTAAGCGTTTTAGCGGTCATATGTTTGAATTAACCTGTAAGATTTTTAAAAAAAATTTTCGTTCGTTTACTTTTTTGTGCAAGAGCCAGTTTTGAGAGTAAAATTTTCATTTTGCCCTAAATCTACTCACCTACTGGATTTTACTGGAAAAGTAAACAAACTTACCTAATATTGTAAAGCATTTGTTTGAGTTTTCACAACACTGAAACAATAATTTAGTGCCGGTTCACACACGTCAAGTTTGACTCGTCATGTCTTGAGCATTTAGGAGAGAAGGGAAGAGAGAATGCCATTTCTTTTCCCCTCTCTCCTAAAAATTCAAGACTTGACGACAGCGTTGCCGTTGTGTCACTAAAGTATCACTTTTGAACCTTTTTCGTGCCAATGAAATTTTTTGTGACCCTTTTTTTAAATTATCCCTTTGTATAATTTTAAAAAATTTTATGACACTTTTTAAACCTTTTTGAAAATAAGAACAAGTTTCCATATTCCTTACGAAAGTTCTCATGAGTTTTGTAAACATACATATATGTACTTAATAATAAGTAGCATGTCATAACGTCTAGTGTCATAGTGTGCACGGACACTATTTACAAAAAAACTTAAAATAGAAACTTGTGAGTCCATGCTTTATTCTCTCAATTTGCTCGAATCGGAGCTGGAAGAATGCGAAGAATTAATTACAAAATATAGAATACGTATTTCTAAAAAGTTTTTGTAAAATTAACTTCTTTTTTTGATAATATGACTAATATTAAAATGTACCTGTGAATGGTTTCTTCGTTTTAACATTGATTTATAATTCATTTATGTATAATTACTTTTATTAATGTATTTTATTAATACATACTAATAAACTTGACCCTTTTTTACTTTAAAATAGCCTTTTTTGACCCTTTATTTTCTTAAATACCATTTTTATGACACTTTTTCGAAATTTTCAACGGCAACCCTGCTTGACGAGTCAAACTTGACGAGTGTTAACCAGCACTTAGGTTCGTTCAGTATCGACTAAAATAGTAAAATATAAGATTGCGAGTCGAAAATGTTTTAGATCACGACTGCCAGAATTAGCCCGCAGTTAGAAATACTTTATTAAAGCTGACATTTTTTTAACTTAACAAATTTAAATTTCTGTTATAAGATGATATAATTTTTCTTAGTGTAATGCAAATGCCCTAAATGCTGTAAATGATATTCAAACAATAAAAAAATCTTGACACAAGGTTTATTTACTTTTACATACACAAACATACATATAAAAGTGTATATACCTACTTATGCTTGTATTTAAGGTACACAAAAATCCTTTCTACATAACAATTCTTATTCAAGTGTTACTTAACTTAAAACTACACGATAGTTCTAATTTTAGTTTTCTTATGTTAAAACAAAATATAAATAAAATTGTAAAAATTAAATCCTTAAATTATACATTTTACCCAAAGATAATGATATGGTGGTGGGTTTTAATGGAAATACAGTAGACGTTCTATTTAGACAGTTCCTGTATATCGGCAATTTTCTAAGGTTTTTTTTAACTTTTTTCTGCAAATGTTAAAATTAACACTCCCGTAGACGAGCATCTTCCGTCGACGGACAAAGTTGCACCGACTGTCGGTGTCCGCCTGCGGGAGCATTCACTGTACAAGTTTTTTTTCCAAACATTTATGTGCGGTTTATAGAACACTACCGCAAAACTCCTCCATTCAACTTGCATTTAAAACAAAATTTCCAAATTTGTTAACTTAGCTGTTGACTAATAGTCGTTCAATTTAGGTAGGTTGAAAAATGTCATATTATGTTAAATACGAATTAATTTTCGCCATTCTAAAACATTGAATAAAAATCTTTCCTAAAGTCCAGCATATCGCAAAGTGTCCGCAACTATATAATTTTCCAATCTCTAAGGTAAATAGTAACGCCAAGCCTGATACGGTGTAATCAATAAAGTAATCGCCCTTAAACTTTATTTCCTGACTGACCAATTGCATATTACCCTGTTTCGAATTATTTTTATCAAATGCAGACATTTGGATCGAAGGATACATTTTTAAATTGTGAGGAAAGTAAATCGAATGACGTTGGACTTGATGGTAAGTCCTGTGAGTGAGATGGGCACTGATTAGTTAGCAGCCGACTCTTTTAAGCTCGCAGTTGGAGCACTGGAAGCAGTAGGATTTAATAATAAACTATTTCTGGGAACAGGAGATAGGATGAAGGAACCTCTTCTTAAATTTGAGAGAAGGGTACTAGACTTAGCAGGAACTGAGCGTGCAGCTACAGGAAAATGTATTGGGCTTGAGAACAGATTAACTGACTCTTACGCTAATTTCAGATTCTTGCTCCGGATCAGAGTCATTATCAATAAGTGCACCATTTTTAGTTTAAGTGGACACTATTTTTGTAATTTCAATTTCATCGTCACTATTTTCATCAGTGCTGCTATAAAGAAATTCTGCGCTGTTGCAAGTAATTTTTTGGATCTACCTCTACTCCTTAGCGCATCCATATTTATATCGTTGCCTAAAACGGAAAAGGCCCAACTAAACAAAAATTAAAGATGGACTTTTTCATTAATTCTGATGTATTGCATCAACACAAATGTCTACAAAACTGTTTGGAATCTATGTACCAACATTTGTGATTTTATTACCAAAAAAAAAGAGGCTCTATCTACAAATGCTAAACGCTAAAAGGCCTAACTAACAGTTTGTACATTGTCAGTTGTCAAAAACAACTGGGAGGTTTTACAAGAAAAACAGCTTAAGGCAATTTTTCAACTTATCATTTTAAATAATTTTTACTTCTCCTGTAAAATTTTCAAAATTTTAGATAGGGACTTTTGCGTTTAAGGTGACGATATTTTTAATTATACCCTACAAATGATATTGGAGCACCTGATCCAATTTGATTAAATGGACTACTCCATGGACTGGTCCGATGTAATGCAAGCATGGGCCATGCCATTGTTAAAAAGTGTTGGTAGTGAGACGACATGTCTTCGTTTTTTAACGACATGTTTTCGTTTTCAATCGAATTTACAACTAATCCTCTTGTGCATATTATGGAGTAGTTTTAAGACCACTCCTTTGTAATCCAAAGGTGGGTTATATGGTCCTGCCATAGGCCATCGTAATGTTAAATATAACATGTTTTTTCCATACGTTTGGGTTACTTTTGGAGTAGTCTTAGTCCTTGTGGGATACATTTTACGCGCGTGTTTGGGCTAGTCCTAATATTTGCAGGGTAATTATAATAAAAAAAACTTTACCTAGCGATCGAAAAGAGCTTGTATAAACCCTGCAAATAATATTGGACCACCTGATCCAATTTGATTAAATAGACTACTCCATGTGTACACAATGGAGTAGTTTTAAAACTACTCATTTGTAGTCCAAAGCTGGGTTATACGGCCCTGCCCTAGGACATCGTAATGTTAAATAGATCATGTTTTTCCATTCGTTTGGGTTACTTTTTGAGCAGTCCTAGTCCCTTGTGGGCTACATTTTACACGCGAGTTTGGACTGGTCCTATTATTTGTTGGGAAATTACTAAACAAATATAAACACAATACAAACAGCGTATATAAAACAATAACATTCCTAATTTGTGTGGAATGCGCAATGTTAATTTTAAGCAACAACCACTATAAACATATCACCATAGATTTTTTTTGAGTATATTCGTGAAAAAACAATGCAAATAAAAGTGGGTAGCTTCATTTATAACTGTTCGACTGGTGAAATTTTGAATCTACGACAGTGATGGAAAATTTTAAAATTGAGATGGTACTGACCACCAAGCAAAAGAGTACTTTATACAAAATTTTGGTACTTGAAAAAAATAAAAAAATTAATAGATATTAATTTAATTTGATATAAAAATATATGCAAATGTACATACATATACTTTCTAGATACGTATTAATTTTTCCCAATTAAAAGGAGCCTCCGTTTTTTTCAAAGTTTTAATGCCTCTTTTTATTTTCGTTCTTAATTCCCGAACAAAAAGTTTATTACCAGGGAAACCAGCAGTATGCTCTAAAAAACACGTTTTATGCGCATTAAATATGCAGTAAAAACTGGAAAATATGCCCTGAAAAATTTTAAAAATATGCCCTAAAAAATTAAAAATTACTTATTTGAAGACAAAATATAAACAATTTAATAACAAAATTTGAAAAAAAACCTAAAACTAGTCGACCGGTACACTTAAGTCAAAATATGCGCTATAAACTTAAAATATACTGCATAAAGGCTCGTTTAATAAAATTATGCACAATAATGCTACAAACGGTAAATTATGCACTAACAAATCGATGCCAAAATTCATAAAAGGCTATAAAATGGATAAATATATTGTTTGCGCCTTCATTGGTCGCACAAGGACAAACCTGCAATTGCATATTTACAGGCAATTCACACGGAGGCTTTTACGACGTCGCTTTGTCTACGTCTCTTTTAGTTTGTTGGCGAGCGGTGTAGAGAAGAAAGAGGGCTAAACAAAACGAGTCGTTTTGTGTTTTTCATGTCGTTTTTTATGTTTCTCTTTTAACTTTTACTATTTACGTTTTATTCTTTTTCTTACTTTGAAGTGTGTGGTTGAAAATACAGTGAGACCTCGATTATCGATAACAGACGGTGCCTGCAGCATTCTTGATTAATTTTTTTTTTGTGTGTTTCTTTTTTTATGTAAATATATACATAAATGCATTATTATGTAAACATGAAGAAAAAAGTAATTCTGGCTTCCAGTACGTTGGAAAATTCTCTTTTTTCGATGAGTTAAATTTGATTTGATTGTTCAAAAGTAAACGAAAAAAAGATAATTTGTTTATAATTTCGGATAACAGAGGTAATGCCGGGTAATGGTGGTAATTTAAATCAATGCAAAAAAATTTTACATTCCAGTTAATTGATGGTGCCGGATAATCGAAGGACGCATAATCAAGGCCATACTGTAAATAAAAAAAGACATGCAACCAAAAATCATCATATGAACGCAAAGAGATTTTGGAAGTTGCTTTAAAAGGGAATCAAGATAAAACAACGTCGTAAAAGCCCTCATGTGAATTGAGTGTTAGAGTCTTATTTTGCAGTATGGAACTGAGAATGTGTAAAATTATAAATCACTATGTAATTGATTAACAACTTAATAACTAATTACAATTTTATAAAAAAAGCAAAACCAATTAAAATCAAACAGAATTAAATAATTTAAGCATATGTTAGTTCTTTAATCTTAAATAATTATGTTTCAAATTGTTATGCGAAAAACAGTTTAAAAATATTTTCCTTAAATTTTTAGTGCGTTACTTAAAAGCTGAAAGCAATGGGGTATTGAATTCCAGAGAGATACTGAGAATATGTAAAAATGCCTCTCCGAACTTAAACTTTTGTATCCAAACGATCTAATTTCCCCCCCCCCCCCCCCCCCCCCTGCTTACATCTGAAATACAAAGTTTGTTATACAGATCATCAGGTTTTGGGGTATATATTTTCTTATGTAAAAAAAAACTAAAACTCTCATGTTCAGTAGATTATCTAAAGAAAGGCCATATAGCCGAGATGAAAACAAAGATATACTAGACCGACTATTAAAAAATTCTTCCTCGAGTAATCTGAAATTAATATTCTTGAAATCTCGAAAAGTATTGCAAGTTGGAAATTGTAAGTCATGAAAATAAGATCATGTTTGCAGAAACATGACGCAGACAATTGGTCATGGAGTATTAGTTTTTTGTCATTACTCACGAGAAAAAAATCTAATAGCGTATTATTAGTTGCAGTGAAGTGTTTAGGATTTAAAGTATTAGGTGATGTTAAACCAAGCGAGGCACAGTCATCTGAGAAACAACTATCTACAAGTAAGTTAGTAATTAAATCTCCTGCTATTATAACATCATCGTACAAAACTGTTTGCGTTTCCAAATCTCGAATAAACCGCTTGGTACAAATATTTCTGTTAGGCCTATAAACGCTACCTATAAGCAACTTCCTCGACAAATAGATACTCAATTAAATTTAATGGTTCCCTATTATTGATTTCAAATTGAAAATAATTTCTCAAACGACAAACGTTTGCTAATGATTCTCAACAAAAAAGGGGAAACTATTTTCAAATTGAAAAATGCCCCTATTTTCAACTTGCTTTTAAACTTAATTCTCAAATGTTTTTCAAATGTGGATTATAATACAATGTGGAACATAAATTCAAATATTTTATTTTTTCAATTAACTTAATTTATTTATTTAAATAAACTGTGAGATTAACATTCGGCACCATAGCTAAAAGCTAATATAATGTTCTTACCCGTCCTAAAATTCTTGCAAAAACAAAAAAATTGGCTCCCTCTTATTTTGAGGATTGCAGCACCGCGATCATACAACAAACGTATAATTTCTATAGTTTCTCGAAATAAATTGTTCACATGTAAAACAGATTTAACTAAGAAGTAGAACTTTAACTAGTCGCCATTTTTAATGTTTTCATTTATTTTTCGCTTTAGTATTGCCAAGTTTAGTTTTGATTTGAATTTAACATTTGATACGAATTTGGCATCAAATTGATAAAACATTTGATGTCAAATGTTTATTTTCAAATCACTATCAATTTTAACTTAAATGTTAGAATCAAACAATTGAAAAACGTTTGAGAATTGTGTTTGATGTCAAATGATAAAGTTATATCATATCAAAGCTTTGACTTCGTGTTCATTGGGTAAAGCCTGGTACTGTGTTCAACATTTCACGTAAAATGCTGTCAAAACGCATATGAAAAAAACTTGTGCGGAATATCTATGAAATAATGTTGATAGAGTTGTACTCTGTTCATTTTGTGAAAAAGTTAGGAAATGTTTCTGGCAACATTTTTTTACAACTGCGAAATAATGTAAGCTGCACTTATTTCACGTGGAATTTTAAGCAAAAGCAAAAAAGTAACAACTGATAATTAAATAAGAAATAAAAAATTAAAATAACATAACCGGTAACAGTTTTTATCCATATTTATATTCTTTTTTATTAAATATTTTTATAAAAAAATAATTTTTAGTTAAATACATGTGCGGTTTGTTTACATACGCAGATCAATGTCGCATACTTTGCAGGACTAAAAACGTCAATTTGTACAAAATCGCATGAAAGGTAACATTGATTCATGTCAAAATTTTCGTGTGAAATAATTAATGTTGCTCAACATTTTTCACAAATTTGAACAGAGTACCAAGCTTAAAACAAAATGGCACTTAATGATGAACCAAAACATTTTATCTAAAATTTTTGAAATAATAATTAATTCTTTTTATAAACATGTCGCACCCGTTCAACAATACTGTATTAACTCAAAATTTAAAAATTTTCAGTAGAAGCAAAACAATTTTCAATTTAACATTACAGGCATATGAAAAAGAATTTTTAAAGCAGCCGTTTCATTACAAAAAAGTGGACAAAATTGCACAAAATTTTTACAGTGGGTAGATATGAATATTACGTATCCATTTTTTCCAAAAAGTGAAAAAATAAAAATTTTGAGTTAATACAGTATTGTTGAACGAGTGCGATGTGTATGTAAAACTCAGAGTACAAATCATCACGAAATGTATTAGTGTGAGTAGTGAAGTATTTAATTTTATTTTGATAGCATTATTTATTACGGCTTTAGGCGTACTAAACTGTTTTCCGGGAGTAGTGTTTATATGGGGTCTAGGGTAAATTATGGATGGATCTTCACGAAATTTTGCAGCGAATAAAATAAATTTTTGCAAAATCCTATCTCTTTCCGTGCCTTGTTCCACCATTTATGTTATTTTTTGTAACAAAATAATCATTTTTTTTAGGGAGTGGTTCCACATTTTGATTCATAGATCTGGTCCTACTGCACCGATTTTGCTGAATTTCAATTTCAAACTGCTTAGGATAACTACAAGCAATTTGGCACCAATTTTGTTCATTTCTTTTGAGTTGTTCGAAAGTGAGCGTGTTTTCAACAGACGGACAGACAGACGGACATGGCTAAATCGACTTAGAATCACTCAAGGACCCAGAAAATATATACTTTATGGGGTCTGAAATGAATAATAAAAAAATTTCACACGGAATGACAAACTTAATATACCCTCTTCACAACTAATTGTGGTGGAGGGTATAACAACGAACAATAAAAAAATATAAAAATTCCTATTTTTATTACCTTTTTATCGTTCGATCTCTACTTTTACAGGTCTACGCCACAAATGCGTTGGCAGCAATGACTGCGAAGATGGACTAGTGTGTCAATATGAAATTTCAAATCGCACCATCGGTGTTGCCAAGTTTATGTCAATCAAAGCGAAAATTTGTTTATGTGATAATGAGAATGGCTATTTTGAAGATTTAGTACATGACATTTGTAGTGGTGGTAAGTTAAACAAACAAACATACATACAAACATAATATTTAATTTTTCATAGCAAAAATTTAAAGTAATAAAAAAATATTAAACTGCTTTTTTTTATTTCAGCGCAAAATGTTGTTTTATCACTTTTGACCGCCGTGGCGCCATTTATTACTTATGCCAGCTTAAAGACTTATTTCTAAAACAAATAAGTAAAACTATTAAAATTTCTTTTTTCATTTTTATGTACAATTAAACTTTATTTTAATGTAGAGTAGTAAAAGCACAATTTTTTTCTATGCCCATTAAAAATCAATGAAACGTATAAAATTAGTTTATAAATTTTTTGTCAATTTTTAATCATGAATGCATATAAAACTAATTATTTTAGCAATAATCTGTACGAACATTTATAAAAATAAATAAATAAACATTTAAGTAAAAAAAAAATTCTTCATAATTTATTAAATATTAACCGTAGGAACACAATTAGTGTCATACGACCCAACAGTGTTCCCAGAATAATACACTTTTACTGATCTACCTAAATAAGAGCATCAATAAGAGTTCTAGTTTAGTCTTAGTTTAAGCTCAGCTCTAATCAGTTCACTTCTAGGTAAAAAAAACAAGTAATAATGTACAGTTGGTCACAACCGACTATATGATACCCTACACCACAGTATTTAGAGACGATTTTTCGAGACCCATGGACAATGTTATTTGTGTTAAATATATATTTTTACATCTGCATATCGCACTGTTTCGCCTAAAGAGAGTCAACTCCAAAATTTTTCAATTGTAACCTTTTGCAAAAAATCGATGTAAAGTGGTCATATCTACGCACTGTAAAAATTTTAGATAATTTTCTCTAGTATTTTGCCAGGAAAAAATAATTGTATCCCCCTTTGTATACACAGTGTTCGAAAATAAACAGTATATTATTTAGAGTTCGCCTCACACACCCAAGCACGATATCTATGTTTTAATGATTGTGTAGACGGACACAATCCTTAATAACGTTCGTAAATATTTTCAAGAAAGAGCCGAACATTGTATATTGTTCTGTTTTTAGTCAAAAAACACAACAATTGTTGAAAACTGTAGACAAACATTATATTTTAATGTTCTATAATGTGTCTTTTTTACATTGATAAAGAATTGAACAAACAAAGAATTTTAGCAACGACCGCAGCACGAACAGCTTGTGTGTGTATTGTGTATCTGTTTTGTGTGTATAAAATTATTTGTTGGCTTTTTGTTTTTTCGTATGTGTATTTTGTTTTTGTAAAAAATGTTTGGCTTCTTTTACCGCCCCAAAAACCAATGGACCTTCGAGCCGAACCGAACACAATGAAGTTTGTGGTTTTTACAAAAAAAACAAACAGAATTAAATGTTCTCATCTTTGGTTGAGTTAGATAAAACAGTATATTATTTTTGTGTTCGAAAGATAACAAACAGGGAAACGTTATTTTTTTTAATGATTTTCTACACAAACACTATTAGCGCTTGTGTTTTCCAAACACTAACTCCCCGTTTCCACATGCAAGTGCAAGTTCAAAAAACTGAATACACTCACACTTTTTCCCAAACACGGTTGATTAGTTTAAAAAATTGGGGAGGGGGAGCTTTTACCCTTATTGCCCTATTTCACGCCCTAAATAATAACAATTTTAGGCTATAGTTCTTTCTAGATGATACACTATTTTCTTGCAAAAATTTAAAGAAACCCGGTTGATTAGCTAAGAAGATATAGGGAGGGGGAGCTTATGCCCTATTTTCCGCCCTCTAAAGTAGCAATTCAAAAAAAGATGTAAGTTTTTTCCCATTGGATAAAATTATTCGATTAATCGAGCAATTTTAAAATTTGAAAATCGATTAATTCCTTACCCGAACAAAACCAAAAGTCAAATAATTGGATACTCTAATACGTATACAAAAAACAGTTGTATGTTTTTTTCCATTAAAAATTTGTAAATTTTAAGTTAGCGCCCTTTAGAGGAACCAGTGCGATAAACTTATGGCCTGTTCGTCGATATCTATTGAAGACTTCGTTCGCTTAACTAACATGTCAAACAAAAACAATATTTTATAATTTGTTTTAGTTTTAAATGTATTTTAATCGACGAACAGACCCTAAATGAAATTTTTAGGCCTAAAGAGCTTTTTCTTTTTACCAACACAAAAATATGTTTTGTGGGCACAAAGACTCTATTCCGCAAAGAAGTTTCAATGGGAGCCATGTGAAATTATGAATCGATTCTCCCTATTGTCAATAGGATTTTTCCTTATGACAATTGAAATGTAACAAATTTGTTGAAAAAATTTTCAAAATTTCGACCTGTACTTTGCGCACAAGGTTCTCATGGACAGACAACCAGCCAAACGGACGGACGGACATCGTTAGATCGAATGAAAAAGTGATTCGAAGGACCAATATTTTTTAGTGTTACACACATCAGCACAAACGCATTCTACACTCTACACTATTGTGGTGTGGGCATAAACATTAGTTTAAAATACTTTTAAACAATTTTTTTAAATAATTTTATCGACGTATTTGAAACACATATTTACAGTTTGCTGTAAATTTAAATCCAAAAAAAAAAAAAAATATTTATTTATTACAATTGGTTAAATAAGTTTTATAAATATTATGTCTTATGCAGTTTAATTAAAAGTCAATTTCAGTACAATAAAAATTATCTGAAATAAATTAAGCACCTTAACAAAAACCCAAAATACACTAGTAGTAAATATTGTTAAAAACTTTTACACGACATAATAAACAAATATTCATAACAAATAGTCCAATAAAAAATAAAAGATCAATAGAAATGAATAAAATATTAAATATTTACAATTAAAAAAAATATGTAGCATAATTAATGGGATATTTTTTTAAAACTACGATATCGCTGGCTTAACATGTAAAGGCTCTTAGTCCATATTTGAAAATTTTACAGGAGAGACAAAAAACAATCAAAATACATGTGATGACACAGTTTGAGAGAAATGGTTAAACTGTACTTTTAATTGGGACTTAGAGCTTTTTCTTGTGATAAATTGGACTTAGCGCTTTTGCTCATCACTACAAAACAACAACAAAAAATGAGATAACTGTAATTTTTTCTTTGTAAACAATGTATTTTTACTTATTGCACATTACTGCATTAAAATCTCAATTTCTTAAAAAAGTGGACTTAGAGCCTTTACATGTTAAGCGATATCCTTTGTTTAAGAAAATATCTCTTAGTTGTTGTTTAAGGGTACTTTACACTATCACACGAGTCTTACGTATTTTGAGGAGAATACAACCCTATCGTGATAAGTTGTTAATGTTTATTGTGAGAATGCTCAAAAAATAATTAGATCAGTTAAGGGGTTTCGTCAAAAAAATTAAAGGCCCAAATACACTTATCTGAATAAAATGAAGATATCACGGCGAATATTACGTCTAGCACACGTACACGAGTGAATTCGCCAGCATGACAAGCATTTGACAAGTGTAGTTGGCCCTTAAGACTTGTATTATGGCGTATAAACGGCCATAAGAAACAATTCGTAAATTATTGAGCTGCTTCTTAAAAAAAGAACTAGTTCTAAATTACACTGCTTGAAACGAACAAATTCTTGAATTTTTTTATCCAATTTTTATTGCATTTGTTTACAACTCCGATCAGTAATTAACTGAATAATTGTTTTAAATTATTAATATTAAATAATAAATTAAGAAGTTTACGTACATATATGACGAATTATTTATTAAATTAAAGATGCATAAAAATAATCAGTAAGCAAATCATAAGAATATTTACAAATGTCCTTTTCAAAATTTTGGTGAAAATGCTTTATTTTTTAATCGAATTCAAATCAAAATCTGGAAAATATTACAAAATGCAATTGTCTATACACTTTAAAGTTTTAATTTAAATGTAAAATGAATTGTAATTTTGTTTTAGAAAACGTAAATTATTTTACATAAAATAATAAAAAAATAAATAGTGATAAAATATTGTTAATATATTTCATACCTTTAAATTTTTAATAAAGAGTAAAAAAAACCAAACTGAAAACTTGCAATCTTATTAATAACCCACTTTTGCCAGAATTAATAAAACAATATTGCTTATTTTGCCTTCACTGAAAATCAATCCATCCGTAGTTAAATCAATCCTAAATGTAAAGCAACATGTTTATTTAATGATTGCAACATGTTGCTCGACACAAATTTGAGATAAAAAATATCAAAACTAGGTACTTTCACTTAATCGGGAATAAAACAGGAATTTATCCATGGATTTTCATAAAACAAAATTTATTTTATTTCTATTATATGCAGCTCTATGAAAATGCAATTAAGGTAAAGGATTAAAAAAAATATTGTGTAATAGAAAGGTAAAACTTTGTGATTTTTAGATCAACACAAATTTGGTACTTTCAGTTTATCGGGAATAAAACAGGAATTTGTACATGGATTTTCATGAAATAAAACTTATTTTACTTCTTATACATACTTTGAGCTTAAGTTCTAAAACTGGTAAGTATTTGTTGATTTAAATATTTTATGAACTTTTTAAATTCAAAAATTTTATAAAAAAAAAACAAAGAAAAAACACTTCGCCCACTTCGGCCTCAAAAACTCCAAAAATAATGGCTTACATAGAAACTAATATTAGAGAAACTTAAATCTGGCGCAATTTAAAATGTTTTGACGGATTGCATAATAAAATCGGGTACGTCGTTCCAAGGTTTCGATAAGATGTATGGAGCAACCTATTCAAAAATCTCAAATTTTAGAAAAAAAACTTGCCATAGAATTTAAAAAATTTATGATTTTTGCTGTAGGTGACTAAAGTGGTTCAAAAAATATAGTGGTTATTCAAGCCCTTTTTTGCTGTTGACCTTTTTTTATTAAAGTTACATATGAGATCGAAGATCCTTCAGATGGCTTACTTCAAACCCTGAGAGATGTAGCACATCCCCTGGGAGATACGTGCTCGCACAGTGCTATTTTAATATTTGTATCAAAATCGTTCATACACTACTTCGTCCGAGCATGTCATACTAAAACATCTTGAAATTTTTTTCGCCTAATTCAACCAAATATATTTTACTTTTTTAATAAATTTAATAGCTCAATAATTCAAAAACAATATAAAAAAAATATTTTCTTCAACCACTGTAAAATGCTTAAAAATACGTTTTTTGTCTGCTCGGCATTTAAGTAGAACAAAATTCTTAAGCACAGCACGCGATTTCACCAGAACAAATGTCACGGCATACACTTTGAACCAAACAACAATTGAGTGTATTTTAGTTGTATCAAACAATAAATCTGTGATTTAACTTTCACGACGTCAAAACAAAATGACATACATATTTCCAACAATAACAACAACACAAACTTTGAAGGATGAGTTCTTGGACAAGTTTGAAAAGGTTTTTGCATGCTCAGACAATCAACTCACAAAATTCTTTAAACCTTTAAAACAACAATTTCAAAATGTCGTGAAAGACTTCAAGAGTTTTGTTAAGTAGAATTTTTTGACGTCACAGTTTTGGAGGCCATAAGGGGTAGAGGTGGCGCCAATAAAGCTAAAAGGAAATTAGAGTTGGAAGTAGTGAGAGGTCAAGTTAACAATATCTTTCATTAATCATGGGTTGTTTGGACGTTTGTTGCTTGCAGTAATTAATAATTATTAACATTATAATAATTATACTACACGTAGTGTAGTCAGATTGTAGGTAATATTTCTTTTTGAATGTTGAACTTTAGAGAATTATTGGGGGTTTGGTACCAAAAAAAAAAGAAAAACACATTTGTTGGAAATTTATTTTTAAGTAGAAAAGTAGAAAATAACAATATTCAAAAATTAAAGAAGAAAAAAGTTATTATTTCATTTCAGTTTTCTTATATTAAAACACGTAAGAAAGTATAGTCGGTGTTTTCCTAGAAATATTTTCTCGAAAATAATAAAAATGAGAAAAACACGGGGTAAATGTTCGGGGTTTTTTTCGACACTAATACGTACTGTACGCTTTGGGGTTGACTGAGTAAGTAAGAAATATACGTTAATATTTACAACAAAGACATAAAATTACAACAACTTTAACTTAACGAAAAACAGTAATTAGTCCACTGAACAATAATCAGGGATCGTTTACATTATGCGCGTAAGCAGTCGGTCAATCACGACCATTTGATACTCTACACCAGAGTATTTAAAAACTAATTTTTGGGAGTGTACCCTGTTTTAGACGGACCCATGGGCTATAATAAGTGCTCTATAACAAAACTATGCTATGAGGTTAAGAATTATGCAAAAGTTCTTTGTGCCGGATATTTTTTGGATGTCTTTTTTAAGGGCCGATGTTGATTTTAAATAAAACACAAATTATTTAGGGAATTATTGTCATTTCTTTTTATTATGATAATATTTGTATGGTTCAATTATGTACGGAACAAAACATCGGCCAAGTGGCAGCCTCGACCTCGGCGGCACACCTCCATCCGATGGTCCAAATTTTCGATGAAGCTGAGGCATAATTGAGGTTCTATGCCGTTAGTGTGTCGAATAATCTCGTCGTTTACCTCTTAAATTGTCGATAGCTTATCGACGTACACCTTGTCATTCAAATAACCCCAAAGAAAGAAGTCCAACCGTGTCAAATCACATGATCTTGGCGGCCAATTGACATCTCCACCACGTGGATAACACGGCCATTGAATTTGTCGCCAACCAATGCGGCAATTCTGCTTATTGACGAATCCACGGAGGTGAAAATGTGCCTCATCACTGAAGATAAAGTGCACGATATGCATTTTGATTTGAACACCCATTTTCATAACAAACCTGAATAACTTTAACGCGTTGCTCGAGTGTGTATCTTTCCATGGTTCAAATTGAGTTAGTCTGAAATTGATAAATGTCAAATGAAATGTAGAAAAAAACTTGACGTTTAAGTGTGGTTCACATTCAACATCGGTCCTTATGTGAGATTAGCTTGCCTTTAAGTGATTTTAGGAAAGGGATTTATGTGGGACTTATGGTTAATTTTGGACCTACCAGCTCAACGGCAAGAACTTTGTATTGGGGTAATGTAAATTATGGACCGATTCTCTCGGTAATGACAATAGGTTCATTCATACCATTTATAATTAGCTTAATTGGCACTATATCGAATGATATTTTTCTCCAGATTTATTTTAGATTAGCAAAAATATATTCTGCTTATTGACCTATTTTGTTTAGGATTTTTGTCTAAAAAAAACATAAAACCATTGACTATTTATAATTTATTTTTTAAAAAAATTATAACCACAGATAATAAATTTAAATACATACATTTATTTCTCAGTGTAAAAAATAGTTTTTAAAACTTTTTTTCAAGTATTTCATTTTATTTTATTTATTTCATTTTAAAACCGAACAAAAAATGTCTTGTATTTGTCAATATTTTGTACATTCCAAAGATCATCATGAATCACAGAATTCTGAAAATCTTCATAGAGAAGAGGCAGCCTTAGAAAATGCTGAAAACAAGTACGAACCTTCCATTCGCTAAAATATGTATACATAAGTTGTAATTCAATCAAGTTTCTTTGAACAAAAATATTTACAGCACTGAATCTTCAAGTAGCACTCAGGTATCCGCCACCGAATTGGCAACTGCTCGGGCAGAAAATTGGGTATTAAAGAAAAATCTAACAGAAGCCCATATTAACATTGAGAATTTAGAGAGTTTAGTGAAAACAGTTATGGACAAACAAAATGTCATGCTAACGGAAATGTATCATTTGAAACGTTTGAATCAGGAGCTGGAAGAGGAGTGTCGTTTGCAAAGAGACTACCACGCCATGGAACGCAATGCAATGATAATGGAGCTGCAAGATGTTAAAGTATTGCTACAAGAGCGTTCAAAACAATTGGTAAATTATTTTTCAAGTAAATCGGTATTTTTGCTATGACAGAATTGTATTATTTCTTCAAGGAGGAATCACTCCAAAAGAATGCTGAACTGACTAATGAGGTACAAGATGCCCATGAAAAGATCTATTTAATGGGCATGAAATATTTACGTTTAAAAAATGAGCGATCTTATAATTCATCAGAACAATCCGAAAAAGCAATTGAATCTTGCGAAAACGAACAAAGCGAGTAGAAGAGGAGATGGTATTTTTATAATATTTATATTCAGGCCTGTCGCTGAAATCAATTCCGATCGAAAGTGACTTCGTTTTAAGTGAAGCAAGAAACGAAATCACTTCGACTTTCGATCGGAATTGATTTATGTGACAGGCCTGATGATGTGCTTTTAAGATTTCTACTTACAAGCTAGCAAGGCGAATTCATACAGGTGAACGTAGAGAGAGCTAAGCAGAGTTACTGTACATTTTTATATTTTATGGAGTTTAATAATTATTTTAAATGTATATTTATTATTTATTTTATGATTTTGTAAAAAATTAAATGGAACCCGAAGACGTATAAGCATTATAATTTTCATTAATCGGGAAATATTTTTAACTCAGAAAAGTAATTTTAAAGTTGGCATAAAAAGAAATAGAAACTGGGAATTATTTCCTTTCGAAGGTTACTTTATATTATATTCAATATTTTTTTTTTATTTTTCGAATTTAGCTCATAGAATAAATTCGAAAAATAAAAAAAGAAATGTTGGCATAAAAATTTACATACGAAATTTAAGAAATGGAATAAATTTTGTAAAAATTCAATATTTTCCACTTCAAGAAACTTTTCTTTAATAAAAATGTTGTGATTTATGGTTATAGAAATCAAAGAAATATACAGGACTGTTCTGAAAATCACTTTAACTCATATCACGTGATTTCAAATCACATGTGGCTACTAAAATCACAAGTGTAATATTTTAGTGTCCCGTTTTGTGTGTTTTGGTCTGATATTCATTCTCCGAAAGCACACCTAGAAACACGAAAACGCCATGACTTTCAGAACACCACAAAATCACACTTGTGATTTCAAAAACACGTGATTTGAATTCACGTGATTTTCAGAACAGGCCTGATACATTACACAATCCGTCACTGAAAAAAATTATTTTACGTGGCTCTAAAAACTAAATTCATCCATATGCTCGCATTACACTATAATATATTTTCTAAACTAAATTGGAGCGGCTAAACACGAATATGGCATTCATTTATTTTTCTTAAGAAGCGTTTTAGAGATTTTAGAGAGTCGGAGTTGGAGTCGTACTTAAAAAATTTCATCGGATGGAGGCGGAGTTATCACTTTTCCTTGACGCCTCCACAGTCCTGCATTAAAGTGGTTGTTGCAAAGTCAACTTCATTTAACTGTTTTATTTATTAATTTTTATTTGAAATGAACTGTATCAAGGTATATTTACACAAGGTAGACTCATTTGGGAGTGTAGACATGCTGCTCTATAAAAATAACCGAGTGGAACGGAATTGTCAAAATTGTCTTCATATAAATTTAACGCACACATGTACAAATTTTGGCTCATATACACGGAATTTGACATTGGTGTTCCAACTTAGGTAAACAGCTGACACACATATGGGCCAACGAGTTTACCTTGTGTAAATATATGTACCTTGAACTGTATGTTTAAAAGTAAAAGTATTCGTATGTTTACGTTTATGTTTGGTAATACTAAATTTTGAATTTATACTCAGTCTTTGTTTACACGTTAAGTGTTATCGTTTTTTAATTTATTGTTCACTGTTGACGTATTTCCATTACTTACAAAGCTAATGGTAACACCGGAAATCCTTTTAGTTTTTTTGTATGAACATTCGTAACTTAATTTATACGTTGTTAGCATTGCTACAATTTATACCACGATTCGAAATAGATCATTCTGGAAAAGACTTTAGAAGAATAGAATTGTGTAGGTTTTGCTATGTATTTTTTAAGATTAATTAATAGAAACTGGGAATTATTTCCTTCCGAAGGTTACTTTATATTATATTCAACATTTTTTATTATTCTAATTTATTCTATGAGCTAAATTTCAGTTAAAATAGTTGAGTTAAATACATTCAATTTAAAAAGTATCCCTATCCAGTGTGACACAAAGAATGCTGACGAAGGCTGTAGCGGGCCAGAAAATGCATTACATTCTGCTGGTGTCTAATAATTGTAAATTTTTCTGTACATACAATATACCTCATTGGTTTCCAAAGGAAACCTAAGGTAAAATGTAACAAGAAAATACACTATAATAGTCTGGTAGTGTATAAAGTCGTTTCTGAAAAATTTAAGGAAAAGGACTATTACAAAAAAGCTTTATAAAATACATAACTGAAATTTAGCTCATAGAATAAATTCGAATAATAAAAAATGTTGAATATAATATAAAGTAACCTTCGGAAGGAAATAATTCCCAGTTTCTATTAATTATATATATATGTTCCTTTTACTCCTCTGGGGAGCATAGGGCCGCTTTAAGAATAATGAATGTACTTTTAATTCGTTTTAGATAACAAAACACTAAACACAACCAGAAAGGAATTATGTAAATTGTTTTCGTTTTTTTATCATTCTAAGACTGAGTGTTACAGTCGTAATACCTAAATTGCTGCCGCAACAACAGTGGTTGTTATAGATATTGCTAAAGATTCGCTATTATTATGAATGCCAACCTTCGAAATCAAAAGTTCCCGGCTCACACTGAGCGAATAGCAAGCTCTACGAGTTATTTCTTGATTCACTAGTGATAGTCGTTTTCGAGTGTTTTATAAGTCAAAAGTTTGCCTAATAAATTTATAAAATAACTATGATTGGCAGCAGGTATTGCATTAAAATAGAGAAAATGAAGAATTATAAACAAGGTACCGAAATCGATTTTGCTCTCTGAATTTTTTCTGTCAGAGATGCTGCGCAGCTGTCATCGGCGAACAGTTTTCTATCAAAAAGTGATTTTCAGGAAATTTGTTCATAGCAGGTATTGAAGGTAGGCCGTCGATATGTAATGCCTAACAAAATAAAGAAGTGTTTATTTTTTGGCCGAAAATTGCCACAGTGCTTTGTATTTATCCTTTCTTACTTAAATAATGAAAATAAAATACATATGTTTGTATGTGTATGTCTTCTTTTTATATACATATTTCTTTTATATTTAATAATAATTTCAAAAATAATTATAATATATTAAATAGCTAAATTACTTATGCATAATAAATTATTAACTAATACATTAATAACCTTCATTTTCTTTCAATTGTTAAGATTTTAAATTAATAACTACGAATTTTAACAAAATTTTTTTAATTTTAAATAAACAAGTTTTTTTAAATAATTTAAATTTAAATTTAATTTAGTGTGTTTTTTTTAGCTACATGAGAACTTATAATGATAATGCGAGACAGAAATATTGTTATTGTTGGAATGAAAATTATGGTAGATAATTTCATGGTATTTAATTTTTTTAATATGACATCCGGCATATGTCCGCCGCGGCAACGAGTTACATGATCCATTCGAAACTACTTTTTCCCATAAATCTGGCCGTATGGGGGCAGTGGTGGCTTTAATATTGGCTTCTATTGCTTCAAGAGTGGCTGGTTTGTCGGCATAAATCAATGACTTAACATAGCCACGTGAAAAATAGTTCAGAGGCGTTAAATAGCACGATTGAGTGGGCCAGTGAACAAGACCACTGCCGGAATAAAGTCACCCAATTGATTTTGCAATAAATCAATTGTTAAGCCATGCGTATTATTGTTGGAACCAAATGTCGTTGATGCTTAGCTATTTAACGTTTGGAAACAAAGATTCAGTTAGCATGGCTCGATACCACTCGCCATTGACCATAAAGGCAGCTCCTTGCTCATATCGAAAGAGCGTTTAAGCCTCACCAAACAGTCAATTTTAAGGGATGTATAATGGTGACTCGTTAACTAACGGCTTAAAGATTGTCTTCGCTGCAAATACGTCAATTTTGCTTATTGACGTAGCCACTTAACTAGAAATTAGCGAACGGATATATTTTTTTTTTAAAGAAAATTTTCACATTTTGGAAGCCTCGCTCTAACTATAAACGATTCATGATGACTTGCCAAATCTTACATGGGGTCTTCACCTGACAATTTTTGGTCATAATGAACGTCAAACTTTTTATAAAAAAAAAAACGCTAACAAAAATGTAAGAGTTTTTTGTATAGAATTTGACGTTTGGTATGACAAAAAATTATCAGGTGAAGAAATGTCAACAAAGTTTGACATTCTCAGCTGTCAAACCATATTTATCGATACTGAAAGTTCTCATGCAGCTAAAACAACACCAACCGATGCAATAAATATTGATTTTAGTTGTTTTCTGTTAAAGGGGTTTTATATGTATGTATATCCATAACTTGATTTTAAAATTAGCTTTAACATACGTTAATACACTTAAAACAATGTTTAGTATACAAATACTAGTAATTATCTTTAGTTACAATAAATATTGCTTTTAATTTAAAATGTCTGTTTTTCTAGATTTTATAAGAAACATTTTTTAATTCAGTATAACAACGAATTTGGAAAATAAATTTAATTTTAGAAATTTAGAAGATTTTAAGAACTGTTGCTGATTTATTTAATATTATATAAAATTTTTTTTTAGTAAGTGTTTAAATTTTGCTGACTGTTTTTTTTTAGGGAAATTTTGAATAATTAACAATAATTTAGTGTTTTGTTTTAATCTTATTTGTGTTTTTTTTACTGTATTTAATTGCTTGCTTTGCACTTTTTGTTGTCATTTGTATGTGATATTTTTTTTAAATTAATAATAGGCTTGTTTGATAGCGGCACTAGTGATGAGAAATGCTGAACCAATTAACATGAATGTTATAATTTTAAGAGCACTTGGCCTTCCGGAAGAATCTAAAAGTAATACGAGATGTTATTAATTAAAATTTAAATTATTTCCAAGCCCGATTGTGCGGTTTAATTATCATAAAATCTATTCTTTTTAACTTGAGAAAGTTATTATTCTAAGCTTCAAGAATCGTAACAAGTACGAGTGCTATAGGTATTCGGCTGTGTTAGAGTTCTTGAACGGAAAGTTTCACCAGATTCAGACCTTGATTTTTTTCACCATGATTTTAGGGTTGATTTATTTTCCCGTTATCGTTAATTCTTCTTTAATTACTTATTACAACAATTTAAATGCGCTCCGTGTTTTGCAAGGCGAATTGACTAGAAGGTGAGGTCAACTCTGCCATTCGCTCATTTCTTTATCAATGTAAAAAAAGAAACATTAAAGAACATTAAAATTTAATGTTTGTCTACGTTATCACTACAATTGTTCTGTTTTTTGACGAAGAGCAGAACATTATATAATAATCGGCTCTTTCTTAAAAATAGTTACGAACGGTATTAAGGGTTGTGTTCGTCTGCACAAACACTAAAAAAATAGATATCGTTCATGGGTGTGTAAGCCGAACGCTTAATAATGTACTGATATTTTCGAACACTGCTTAAAAGTATTACAAATGGATAAAAATACTTTAATAAAGTTATCAGAAGATTATTTTAAACATATTCATGATGGAATTGTGAAAATGTTTCGAATTATTTAAGGACAAAATAAAAACATTAGGCAGAAATCGTGGTCAGTTGTATACGTGAGGGGTATGTTCATGGTGGCCGAATCTACATTATGCTCAGTTTAAGGTATGTTCAGAGCATTCTCAGTGATTAATGAAGTGATTTAGTTGTAATCATGTCAATTTGAAATGATTAACAAATCACTTCAATGTATGGATAATTATCTCGATTTTAATTGGAGTTGCTTAAACGCGCTTAAGCACCCAAGTGTGAACATAACATAAGGCTTCTTAAATGCCACAATATCTATTTATCTTACGGTTTAGTCGTATTTTAATGATTTCCGAGAGTGGGCTTTATATGTTGTCAATGGTTAATTATGGACCAAGCTTAGCTAAATTTAATTTTTAATCTTTTGAAACTATGACAGGCAGATCTTTATTTACGTTATTGCGTAATTTGTTTAGATTTTAAGTGTACTAAAGCATTTGGGTTCAAAACTCTGTACAGACTAAGCCAAACGGCTTAAAGGCTAAAGGTTTCTTAAAATTGAGGTACCATTTAAGTTTTAATAAAAACAAGCCAGACTGCTATATTCGGCTATGCCGAATCTTATATACCCTTCACCATGGTTGGGAAAGAACAGAAGTTCATATATGGATGTTGCCAAAGTAACGGTCGTTACCGATTTTCGGAGATTTTTTAAATAAAATTCCAACCTACACAAATATGCCACGTGGATTACTCCATTTTTTACATACGAAAGGTCAAGCAACGAAAGAATTCATAAAAGAATGTAATTTAAATACTTTTTTCGACCATTAAAAAAGTAACGGTCGTTACTTTATAAATGTGCTGATTTCAAATGTCGGAAACAAACATCATGTATTGTAAAATTTTGCGCAGGATATGTCAAGTAAAATATCTGATTAAATTCTTTGAAATGTCTTGTTTGAGGAATGGATTTATTTTTAAACCAAAGAAATTATTTACCAAAAAAACTTTTTTATTTAAAGTAACGGTCGTTCCATTTTGAAAAATTAACAGTTTTTTGTGTTTGAATTAATTTATTATGAGTAACTCAAAGAAGTATATTTTTGTTAGTATAAAGAAAGTTAAAGTAAATCTTTCGGAAAATGACAGATACATTTATTGTTTATAATATTAGTGAAAAAAAAAAATTCAAAACAATAATTTAATTTTTGAGCTATAAGGGGTAATTTTCTGTGGAAACACCCAAATACCCTTTTACCTTCGGTGAATGGTATCTTTGGCATTTTGACAAAATATCCTAAGTCAAATTTAAAATCTTGAAAAATATTTTTGTTTATGTTTTTAAAATTTTGGATTATAAAAGAAATTTTCTTTTATTTTGGTTTATTTTATTATTTCACAGAAATGATTTTCTTATCGAGTTTCCAAGGCCCATCCATAGTATAATAAGTACCAGGTATGTTGAATATACCTTGTACTTATTCTACCATGGGCCCATCTATCAGGTCTGCTTACTTGTACAAAAATAAAAAGCGATTATTTTAAGCTGTCAAAAACTTAGACCCCTTTCACACTCGGCAAGTAACTTGCTTACTTGTACAAAAATAAAAAGCGATTATTTTAAGCTGTCAAAAACTTAGACCCCTTTCACACTCGGCAAGTAACTTGCGCAAGTTACTTGCCGACAACAACAAAGTCTGTACAAAATTTTTTTTTCCTTACACCGACCTTACCGCTGACATCTACAAACCAAGAGTTACGTAAGAGACTTGCCGAGTGTGAAAGGGGTCATACTACCACATATACAAGGCAAAGGAAAAACCTGTATGTGTGGCAACGTAAACAAACATGTACATGCACATGTAAGAAAAATGTAAACAACTTTGGAAAGCTCAAAAGAACAAAATCAATGATCATCAGGCTTCTTGCGAGTTTCTTTTAAAAACTTTGTTTTATCAAAATGCCAAAAATTTTTTTGAGATATTAAAAATATTTTTATTTTAGTTTACCTATTTGTAGGTTTCGGTTAAAAATGAAAAATTATTACTCGATAATGTTGTTTTAATCTCTTGTTGTGGGATTTTTTACACTTTCAATTTCAAAAAAACCCACAAAAAATAGTCTGAAGTTGTCCATCGCACGATCTAGGTGGACAATCTACTCTTTCAAATGATCCATTGTTTCTCATGCTGTGTGGCAAGTGGCTCTATGTCTAAATCATCAATTGTTCCGCCACAAAAAGCTTCAGATCATCTCCCTGTAGCGATTTCAATTGACAGTAGATACCTTGAATTTAAACACCCTTTAGAAAGAATTTTCTGTTGAGTCTTTCGAGCGTGATTTAATAGGCGGGCAGACAGACGGACAAGACTAAATCGACTTAGAATTACTCAAGGATCCAGAATAATTACAATTTATGGGGTTTTAGGTGAATATTATAAAGATTTACACAAAATGAAAAAATCTGTATGCCCTTCCTCATTCACCACTTGGGGTGTGTGCAGATAAAACAACGTATGTATGTTAAACAGAAATGGTGTTTAGAGTCCAACCATTTATTTTACAACGAGCAAAAGTTTTCTGACACTCATAAGTACATACTATGTACATATGTACTTTGTTTTTACTGAATGTGCACTTTATGTTTTCTAATAAAAAAAAAATGTTTTTAAAAATTATTCGTCGTAATGAAATTTAACGCAATATGAGCCAAAAAAGGACAAACGCTGTTTTAAAACAATAATAAAAGTAGAGTTTAATACTTACTTTTCTTATTTGATGCAACACAGGTCCGATGCCCAGAATCACTTTTGTAACCAAATTTACACTGGCACACTGAATTACGACACTCAACCTTTTCAGCGCCTTTTTCCACATAACACTCACTAGCGGTCGAACAGACTTCATTAAGAGCTTTTGAAATTAAAGAAAAATTAATAGAGGTTCCAAAAGTTACAATAAAAAACAAAACGGTCAGGTTGGACCATCTGATATTATACACCTATACATACATACATATATCGCACTTGATCATAAAGAGGGCATTAACTCAAAATTTTAAAGTTTTTAGTAGAAGCAAAACAATTTTTAATGTAACATTAAAGGCATATGAAAAGGAATTTTTAAACCAAGTGTTTTATTACCAAAAAGTAGACAAAATAAAACGATATTTTTACAGCAGGTAGATATGAATATTACGTGTCTATATTTTTTCTCAAAAAGTGAAGAAATAAAAATATCGAGTTATACCCTCTTTATGATCAAGTGCGATGTATTTTGTTTTATCTAATGGCGTTTTCTTTTCTTTTAAAAAAAAGTGTTGCATAAGTGTTACATGTGACTTGGCAGCATTTTTAAATGCTCCCCTAATTTTTAAGAAGTGTTTCATATTTTACGTTTACAAAAGAACACAAATTTTGGCATTAAACAATAAATTACAATTAGCCCAAGGTAAATTCAATTAAAGGTGGTCGCAAGACTACAACAATTCAAAGCCAACATAAACAACAGATGTTTTTTGTATTGCGTTGTTAGTGTTTACGGCTCGAAACTTGCCAGCACCTTGTACTGAATTCGTTTTGTTTAATTTTAAAGCGAACATCATCAGAAAAGAACGCTTAACACATGTTTTTCAGAAAATACCATAAAAATGTAAAAGGCAGAATAAATGTCGAATTTTACTCAGAAAAGAAAACGCCATAATACCGTAAGTGCCCTTAGCACAGTATACCAATTTACTTACCTTTTCTTGTTTCACAATGACCATTTTGCAAATGTTGTTTTTCGCTGCAGGAACATTTATTGTCAACACAACTGGCCAATAAAGGCTTGCATTGTTCGGTATCAATACATTCCTCATCAATCTCCTCGGCTAAAGAAAATAATAAACCAATAAAGGATTTGGTTTGCAAAATTTTGAAAATTTTAAAAACAATTTTAATACCTTCTTTAAGACACTCATCTTTAAAGTGTACAAATCCTTTGCGACATTGACAGGTTTTCGATTGGTCCTGAGTGCCATTGGAAGCTGTTGTTGCACATAATGAATTGTCTACCATGCAGTCCTCGTTTTCTAAACATTCAGCATTGAGACCTTTAAAAAAAATAACAAAAATTAAATTTTTGAGAAAATGATAAAACACAACATGTAAACGTAAGTCATTACCTGGCAAACACTCATCACCCTTCCCTATATAATTTGGCTTGCACTCACATTTCCGATTCGAACACATTGCATGTTCGACGGGACAGCCATCATCGGTTTGACATTCGGACCCTAAGCCTGTTTTATACGCGCACATTTGCAAAAGTTCATCATATTCGGCATATTCTTTACACGTACAACGTCTTGGAACTTCGGGTGGACAATAGGCAGCACCAAAGGGACTGCATTGATTATCAGCGGTACAGGATAAATGATATTGGATGGCTGTATTTCATAAAATTTTATTGAATGCGATTTCTTTTTTGTTAGAAATATGTATGTATATGTATATCACTTACGTTTGCGGCATCTTCTAAGATTATGGTCATAATAATAATTGTTTTGGCAAATACATTTTTTTGTTTCAGCATCATAACGATTTTCGCATTCATCTGAACTTTCTGCTATCTCGCCAAGTTCTGTAAAAGAAACGAATTCAAATTTAAAATAAAGGAAAAAGTAATAAATTGTTCGTAAGTCCGAGCTTAGACGATCGAACATTTGTCAGGAAAACATCTAGAATTCTCATTTGTTTTTTCATTCGCGGTCACACAGAGGAACATGTTGCCGGACACATTCTGTTACTATTGTTTTTTCTAAAAAAGCAAACAAAATGAGACAAAGCCGAGTCGCCGAGTACCAAACACAAAAACCATTCTCTCTTTCCCATCCTTAATTTGCTCCAAACAAAATGTTTCCCTTCCAAATTTTTCCCTGTCTAAATGGGCACTAAGACTACACGAAGCGGGTAAAGGGTAATCAGTTGGAATGCCAATACCGAAATCCCGATCCCGAAAAGTCCCGGGATTTTCGGTATTCAACATTTTTTGACATTCCCCCTATTGAGAGGATAGTGAACACAAAATTAATCTTTAATATTTATTTGATCAACTTTGTTAATACTGTCATTGAACACGATACAAAACAGTTAAACTTTTTTTATTCTTTTTAAGCTTGTCCAACAATTATAAAGAAATTTTAACATGACAAGTGCTGAAAAGAATTGAATCAAAAATTTCGAACTGGCTCAGGCATAAATTTTTAAAAATTGAGGTTTTTGCTTTGGATGGAGTAACACATATAGACCGATGTATTGTGGGAATGAAAAGGTATATTTCCAAAGAGGTGTAAAACAGGTTCCTTTTTTAAATGAACTCCGAAAAGGGCTCTTCTCCACATTTAAGCTATGTTCACATTATGTGTATTTGTTATGTGGACTGTTACTTTTTCACATGTTAAATTTGTACATATCGTCTGAAGCCCTTCAAATAATATCATGTGTGTGTACAGTACACATGACATTTTTGATTTAGAATGAGTTCTATTTTCAAGTGACAAAGCATCTGCTATGAGCTTTTTTTTATTAACAAAATTGTTTGTGGCGGCAAAAATAATTGAAATTTTAATACATATACATATGTATGTATATTATAATAGTAAATAAATACCCTGCAAATATTATTGGACCACCTGATCCAATTTCATGAAATGGACTACTCCATGGACTGGTCCGATGTAATGCAAGCATGGACCATGTCATTGTTAAAAAGTGTTTGTAGTGAGACGACTTGTCTTCGTTTTTAAACGACATGTTTTCGTTTTTAAACGAAGTTAAAACTAATCCTCTTGTGTACACAATGGAGTAGTTTTAAAACTACTCCTTTGTAGTCCAAATATGGGTTATATGGTCCTGCCCTAGGACATCGTAATGTTAAATAGACAATGTTTTTTCCATACGTTTGGGTTACTTTTGGACTAGTCCTAGTCCCTTGTGGGCTACACTTTACACGCGTGTTTGGACTGGTCCTATTATTTGCATGATATTTAAATATATTGCATGATATTTAAATTTTTGATTTTTATTTTAAAAATCAAAAATAAGAGTTATTTTTGATTTTTATTTTTTTAAATGAAAAATAAAAGTTATTTTTGATTTTTATATTTTTAAATAAAAAATAAAAGTTATTTTTGATTTTTATATTTTTAAATCAAGAAATAAGAGTTATTTTTGATTTTTATATTTTTATATCAATAATAAAAATCAATTCGAAACTCTTATTTATTTGTGGATGCCGTATGTATAATAATATGCTGCTTCATTCAAATTTCTATAGGAATATAATATATTATGTGACTTATCCATTATCAGCTATAAAAACATGAATGCATAGAAATAGCTTATAAGTTTTGGCTGCCATTCAAGTCAGTGTAGAAAGGTAATTTTCAGCACTCAGATTAATATTGGGAGATTTGAGATATAATTTATCTGAGGAACATTTAAAATCAATTATGATGGTAAAATTGAACACCTGAAAACGACCTCTTAACACTGACTTGAATGGCAGCCAAAACTTATAAGCTATTTCTATGCATTCATGTTTTTATAGCTGATAATGGATAATTCACATAATCTATATATATAAAATTGTAACGTTACTGACTGATGTGCAATTTTCAAAAAAAAAAAAATCCACAATTTTGAAAAAAATCAAAATTTTTTTTTATCAAATTTTTAGTTAAGCTTATTATTTATTGTTCATAATCAAATTTTTAATTTTTCAAAAACTGAAATTGGCGGTGAAGTTACACGTAACTATCTATAAGAACTTGCTTATGAAAAGCAAGTCGACAAAAAATATCGTCAATATCAAAAATTGCATATTGAATTGTTTAATGTAATTCACTTGATATTGGATGGGTTTTTGTTTAAATACAAATTCTCCGTAATATTTTATGTTTATAATCCGATGGGAATGTTTTCGTAAATTTTTGGAGTGTATGCTATTTTTTTAACGTATAACTAGCGTTATATTTTATGTTGTCTTAAGTAATTTGTCATATAGGAAGGAAGTAATTTTTTCATTATATGATAAACGAAAAATCTAAAAATTGGATGTTTCTTGAAAATATTTATTAAAATACTAAGTAGTAAGCTGAATAATATACCTCTAAGCTAAGGTGCTATAAGAGGGCATATAAAAGCTTCTATATTTTGAAGAAGTATAATTCTTAATTGTACACCAACACACTTACCATATAATAAGAAAATTATATTTATTTTATTTTTTATTTATTTATTTAAGAATTTCTTGCTTATCCTACACAACAAGATATAAATCTTATAGTTAAAGTGCAGGAATTAAATTAGTTTAAAACACAAATAGGTTATCACAATTCAACGATAAAGTTTGAAAAGAAGAAAAAAAAACAAAAAAAAAAAAGGGTTCAATATATCAAAATGGCAAGGAATTAAACATTTACTTTAAAGAATGATTACTTTTAAATTAATTGATGTAACATATAAATTATTAATTAAAAATAAACTAAATAAATAGATAGCTTTGAGGGCAAACATTAATTGTATTAGTTTTATAGGTTTTAGCTTATGAAATAATTGACTAATTGATTACTAAAATTGTACTCATTGTTGTTTGTTTGGACATGATTGGGCAGTAGGTTCCAAAGACGGACAGAATGAATAAAAAATTGATATTCAGATATCAGGCTGCGGTGTGTAAAGGGAATTATTTTATTACCCCTGTTAGACCTCGCAAAGGTTAATCTGTTGTACAGATATGGAGGATTCTTCGTATAAATTATTTTATGTAGCATTTTCAATACCCTCATATCTAAAAGGTTTTTAAGTGTCATGCCATAAAGTTTATTTGTGAACTGGTATATACTATCGTATTTTCCTAAGCCAAAAACATATCTGATTATATTGTTATATGTTTTCTGTAACACGTTTTTGCTACGAAAGTCGCAACTTGAGAACAACTCGCAACCATATAAAAGTCGTGGCATTAAGTATGTTTTGGCAATAAGTATTTTAATTTTTAAAGGCGTAAAGTATTGGGTAGGCCAAAGTTCACGTAATCTTAGGTAAATATTCGATGCAGTTTTATTAATATGGTCAGTCCAATCTAAATTATTATTGAATATAACACCAAGATTTTTTGCCGAGCGTACACATTCAATTTTTTCATTATTAAGCTAATGTCAATGTTGATATTAAAACGGATCGTTTTACGGTGAATGATAATACATTTGGATTTGTGGGGATTAATTAGAAGTCTATTAGCGGTTGCCCATCTATAAACACTATCTAAGTCCTTATTTAATTTACGTACGTTATCTGCAATATCTTCGACAGAACTGCCAATGTAAATTTGTACATCATCGGCATATAAGTGTAACTTAGAATATGATAAGGTTTGAGAAAGATCATTAACATACAGTGAAAACAAAAGTGGCCCCAAAATTGATCCCTGTGGAACACAATATTATTCTTGTTGATCCTGCCAGTAGTTATATGCTTGTATATTATATTCATATAGAAATTTGAATGAAGCAGCATATTATTATACATACGGCATCAACAAATAAATAAGAGTTTTGAATTGATTTTTATTATTGATATAAAAATATAAAAATCAAAAATAACTCTTATTTCTTGATTTAAAAATATAAAAATCAAAAATAACTTTTATATTTTATTTAAAAATATAAAAATCAAAAATAACTCTTATTTCTTGATTTTTTTGATAAAAGTCATAACAGTTACGGTCCCTGACACAAACATTTTTATACATATTTTGATTTTTGTTGTTTTTTATTCAAGGGTATAAGTTTGAATTAATATTTCATAGTATTTGTAGTTAATTGTCTTTTAAACTCCTGAAAACTATGAAAATTTGAGCAAAAATCATGAAAATATCCATTTAAAAAAAAATTTTTTTTTCAAGTTGTGGTAAAATTTTTTCAATTGTTTTTCTTGTAGTTATTAGAAAACAGTCTAAATATTCGATATCAGAAAAAAACCCATAGACGATATTTTTCTTTTTTTTTTAATAGTCCATCAAAGTTAAGAAATTTTTAGAGCTTAAGTAAATTATAAGCATTTTTCAAATCAATAAAAAAACACTTTTGAGCAAATAATTCAATAAAATTTTTTTTCAATCTCGTGCTTTAAAAAACAACAGTTTTACAACAGTTTTCCTGAAGCATGTAACACTCAAGTAGTTGTTTAGCCATTTTTACTATAAATTCTCAAACTTTGGCGCCCTCTAGTGCCGCCAAAAAGAGTTAAATCTTAAAAATTCTTCAAAATTCATTTGAATTATTTTGTTATCTATCGATCTGTACATTTTTAAGTACAATATAAGACTTGTTTTTTTTTTATTTATGTCTATGGGCCACAGCACTGTGCGTCGCCCCCTAACCAACAAATTCGTCTGTCTGCCTTCTGTCTGTCACATTGTAAAAGGGGACTTATAAAAAATGTTTTTTTTTTAATTTTTTTAGGTTATGTCAAATGAACGTTACAAACCAACATGTGAACATGTATATTATAAACCTTATGTAAAACTCAAATTTTGACATACACATGAAATCACATGTTGGTAGAAAAGTGACATTCCCCATGACAAATACACATTATGTGAAGATAGCTTAAAGCTGAGTCTTCCTCCATGTAGGCTTTCACAGCAGCTTTATACTTATAAGGGTAAAAAAGACATACATATGTATAACAATTTACTATAAAAATACGTTTTTGTTTTTAAAATATCAATTTAATCATTCCTCAAAAGCACAGCTTTCAGAATGAAGTATCTATCATTCTGAAAGCTGTGCCTCATTTAGAAAGGCGAAAGAAAAGAATGAATTAATTCACTTAACCATTCTGAAAGAGAATGAAAGATTCACATAAAAGAACGATTTTGTCCAGTACTATTTTCTACGGAAGAATTGCGCATAGCATTAGCAATATATAATATTAATTGCCCTACAAGAAATTAATGAGCGAGTAGTCACATTTTTTATTTTGATGTTAAGAAAATGAAAATGTGACTACTCGCTCATTCATTTCTTGTAGGAGTGTAAAACGTCTTCTGTAGGGCTGCCAGATTCATGGAAACATTGCAAGTAACTATTTAAATTATTTCTTGCCATATCATAATCACAAATTCATCGACTTATTTCCCTAAATTTCTGGTTAGATATTTGGCTTTTAAGTTAACATGAAATAATGTTATGATCTGTCAAAGATGATCCAATTGTATCTATTAAAATGCTTTTGGCAATATTGCTGTAAACATTGTCAACTGATGTATTTGATTCTGAACGAGTAAAAGGTTGATGACAGTTTTTATAATTAAAACTTAATAAAATATTGTTAAGCCCCTCTGATAATGTGTTGTTAAGGACATTTGAGTCACCCATAATAATACTAGGATTTCGTCCTAAACTGAGTATTAACTCTTCTATAGAAACTAAAAATTTTGCAATAAAACATTTCTGCGACCTGTCAAATGTTGTTAACTTGAAAGGCTTTCCATAAATTTTTTGGTTTTCTACCGATATATTAGGATTCTTAAACACAAAAAATTTAAAAGGGAGTCTATTATTTTAACTTGACTTACAGAATATGGATTTAATTATGACAGAAAAAATCTGAATAGTGACGAATTAAAGTTTTTGTTTTGACAAGTGGGATTAGAGTGATAAAATAATCCATTAAAATTCTAATTTCCCTTAGGAATAATGAATTTATTAGTAATTTCTTAATATGAATCTCTACTTCATTTACTTACCAGCAAAGCATTTTCCATTTTTAGGATAGTAACCTTGTCTACACAAACAAACGTTATCGGAACAAATGGAATGAGGAAGGCCATTGCAGGGTAATCCATGATAGGTACATTGAAAACCATCTGAAATAAATAAAACCATTAGAATTTATAAATCACTTAATAAATTAAACTGGTTTATGGGGAAAATAGCTAAAACTTGCTTCATTTTCTTTAGTATTCCATTAAAAATTCTATGTGCTGGTTCACACTCTTTAAGTTTTAGCCGTCCATTCTTGAGTTTTTAAGGAGAGAAGGGAATAGAGTGCAATTTCTTTTCCTTTCTCTCCTAAATACTCAAGACTTGACGGCTAACACTTGATGCGTGTGAACCAACATTATCTATTACTCACATTCTTGATTCTCAACATCGTCATCAGTGTTCGACACAGTTGATACAGTTTTCTCATCATCATTAAAACGAAATACGGTTGGACGACGTCTTTGCCGTTGTTGTTGTTTCGAGGGTCTACGACTGCTGGAACTGGTCGATGCGGTTGTTGTGATTGTGCCAACATGTTTTACCTTCGGTGTCAATACTTTCAATTCGAAACCATCAATGCTAGTCTGAACAGCAATTTCACGGCTCTTGTGTTGAGCTTCTGTATTCGTAGCAGCAACAGATGAAATAAATTCTTGCTTCGGTTCCGTATTTAAGTCTTCGTCGTCAGTATCGCTTAAATTGCTGGTAATATTGTTGTTGTTAGTACTGGATGTACTGCTGAGACCATTGACTAGTTTGGTCGTAACATTGAAATCACTTTCGCTGGGTGAAGATTTTGATAGATTCGAATTGGTTTCAGTTGGTGTGGAAGTTTGTCTTTTCGTTCTAGTATTTTTAATATTATTGTTGATGTTGTTGTTATTATTAATTCTACTTATGTTGTTCTTATTGTAAATATTTGTTTGGTTATTGTTGTTGTTATTATTATTAACTTTAGATTTGATTTCATTAATATATTGACATTTTAGAGTTTTACATTTCACATTTTCGCCTAATTGATCACAGTCAGTGTCAACGACACAAACATCATCAATTTCTGGAAAACAAACAATATTTAAATGAAATTAATAATTTTTAAGCGGAATCATAAAGAGGTAGACTCGATCAAAATAAAAAAATCAATTAATTAAAATCGATTTTATATACATAAAACTGTGCACATCAAGGTATATTTATCTTGGTGCACATGTTCTGCAACTCTCGCGTCGAGACACTTTTCGATTGATATGTGTGAAATGAAACAAAAATGCCATGTGTATATTGAAACAAACAGCTGTTTTTCTCACTAAACTGCCCTACAAGAAATGAATGAGCGAGTAGTCACATTTTTCATTTTGGTGTTAAGAAAATGATAGAAAAAAATGACCGAATGTGACCGTAAACTTGATTTCGGTCATTTCTTTCTATCATTTTCTTAACGCCAAATTGAAAAACGTGACTACTCGCTCATTCATTTTTGTAGGGTGTGTCTTTTCCCTTTTTTTTTTTTGGCGAGTAGTAGCTGTCACGTAAAGAAATTACTCGCCAATTTACAGAAAAAGTGTGTCTGTAACATTTTTGTGAGTGAAGTTTCCGCTTTCAACTGTCAAAAAAACTCACGAATAAAAATGGGGCGAGAAAAAACTTTTACACTAAAAACAATTAAAAATACAAAGAATAATAATATTTTTTTCTTGGCACATTTTTTTATTGTTTAATTATTTTGCTTTTAACATTTTTTTAAAATATACGAATGTTTTCAAAGCTCGTTTGCAAATAACAAACATTAAAGTCGCACTTTACATTATTTTGTACAGCCGACGGTTACGATATGTGTTACTGGCGTTAACGATATGTGTTACTGGCGTTCTCAACGTCTGCAATGTCACATCTGCTTTAAGTGAAATGTTATGACATTTATAACGTAACGACGTGATCTCATTTGATTGTTTTCGACGTAAGTTACAGACACACTTTTTTCTCACTTTTCGAAAAACAATGGAATGTTTTGTTTCACATCTTTTCGATGCGGTCTACAAATTTTAAAAAAAAATTGACTGCGGAAACGAAACATGTTTTTTAACTAATCTGGGTGCGCTGAATCTGGCAAAATTGGTCTATTACGTCTTGTTAATTTTTTACCGCATGCTGGCAATACTGTAAAACAGTCAATACTGACACTACAGTTTCACAATCATTAATTTGACGGAAGCCCACATTCATTCTAAATCTTCATAATATGTAGTAGCGTTTAAGCATGTAAAGGAGATCGTGTGTTACTGATTCCAGCTATTTTTGCTTTATGTTTGGAGAATATTTGGTTAAAAAAAAGTATAAGGGCATTTCCATTTTGACGTGTCGTGATATTTGTACAACAAAATGTAAAAAAATTAAATGAAGAAGTCAAATTTGTAAAAAGGGTTTTTATATATGCAAAGTAATGAAGTAGGACTATATTCAGAAAAAAAAATTACAGCAATCGACGCTAAGGATTTGCAGATATAAGCAAAAATATGCGCTGGCGTGACGTCAAAAAACGAAAGTGGATTTTGACTTGCATTACCAAAACTGAATAAGACTGCGAATTGAGCAAGACTATTTATATAAAACCTTTTTTTAAGTAAGTTTTGGACTTATTTAGATTTATTTTTCAATCTATCAAATTAAAAATCTTTGCTCGTTTAAAGGTGCATATGGGCATTTTCAGCGAAAAGTCTACATTTTTTTAATTTAACGCCAGAATTCAAAAAAGGTTGTATTTTAGGACCATGTTGTTCAATCGTTATCTCTTTTGTTACTTAATGTAGAGATAGTTGCGCTTTACACCAACATATACAAAAGAGTAAACTATACAAATAACATTTTTTGAGAAACAATTTAAATTACATACTTCTGGCGTGGAACTGCCCATGTGCAATACCAGAATCATTATTTTACATTATTTTGGAATTGCAGCCAGAAACTTGGACAAACGAATTTATCAAGGATTTTTTAACAAAAGCATGCTGGGAGACTATTGCTGGACTCTAATACGTGAAAATAACGTCAGTTACTTTTGAAAATTCATTGATTTTTAAATAATCTAAAGATTTTTTATGTAATTAACGAATAAAAACATTTTTTGAATCTCGAAAACCTGACGTAATAGAGAAAACCCAATTAATTACAGATTCGAATTCAGCCCACCATATTACCCTAGGAAAGATATTTGGTTGCTCCATTCCAAAACTTAGTTGGCTTGTGTTGATAATTCAGCTGTTCTCAAATATGACACTTTTTTTTAACAAGCTGGGCACCTTATCCGTAAAGTTAATTTGTTAGCCTAACTTTTAAAAATTACTAGCACCATTGAATTTAGCTTAGTTAGCACTCTATAGAGTTCTTTAAAAATGGTCTATCACCATTGAATTTAGCATACTCGAATTTTACCAGTAGGGTGCCCAGCTTGTTCCAATATGCGACTAGCTCAGTGTTGATGACATAATTATGAATATGCAGATCTTATAATTTGGACTACCGGAAAAAAGTTTCGGGAATTACTAAGTCTGAATTTACACGTTTCATCTTTTGATGCTCAACTTCTTTTCAATTCTCTTTTAAAGATGCCAATATATTCACACGCAGCAATCGGTTTCAACTTTTTTCGGTACAAAACAACAACAATTTTATTAATAGCGGATCAAAGAGAAAAAGAAAAGAAAAAAAATTACATGCAGCCATCGTTGTACATATACCAACGAATAAAAACACAAAGCGTACTGACCGAGTACAGGCATCTCCGTACTAACCCCCTTTCTTCTTTCTTCTCTCACCTAAAAACATAAGAGTTGAGCATCAAAAGATGAAACGTGTGAAAGCAGACTAACAAATAAAGTTTTTTAATTACCGGTGATTAGGAATGGAAAAATTTTGGAAATTATTAATAATAATAAACGGTCAAATCTTACACACATACATTTTTGGTTTCTTTTTAGCCGGCAATTCAAGAAGTCGTGAATCCCAATTTTATTTATATCTGAGGCATTTTGACAAAACATCTTAAGTCGAGATAAGATAACAAATCATTTTTGTCAAATAATAAAATAAAACAAAATTCAAGAAAAATTTCGTTTATAATACAAAATTTCAAAAACGTAAACAAAAATCTTTTTTGAATGAAAGTTCGTACGATTAACAACATTTGTTTTAAGTTTTTAAATTTGACTTAAGGTGTTTTGTCAGAATGCCACAGATATGTATCTTTTAACAGTATTTTACTTGCAGAAATTAACAATTTCTTACGTTTCCAAAAACGAGAAAAGGCAGGCATCTTAATTTAGGCCTTTTCTATCGACTTAAAATTATGAAAATATCCTTAATCACTCACCCATTGATTTTCGTCGGCATATGTTGCCATGTCTATGATAATATCCATTGGCACATGTACAAATATTCTCTTTACATTGGACCGAGTTTCGATCATAACCAAAATAACAATCTAAATCCGTATCACAATACTGATTGAGACCATTTAATGTCCGACAACGTCCGCGCACATAGGTTTCGCCATCGGCACAATCACAAACCCCCGATTTACACTTGGCTCCCGTTGGCATAAGATTGCATTGAATATTTTCTTCGCATGGGTCACCAATTAGTGACGTCTTCAGACATGTCGAAAAATCACTTGAAAATACAATATCGAAATCGGTGCATTTACATTGACTTGTTGCCGATGAACATGATGAGTATTTGGCCGTACAATCGTCATGGGTATCACATGGCCAGTAGACAGTGCAGGTTGCTGTAAATAAAAAAAAAATATAATAAATAGAAACTGGGAATTATTTCCTTCCAAAGGTTACTTTATATTATATTCAACATTTTTTAATGTAACAAGAAAATACAATATAATAGTCTGGTAGTGTATTAGGTAATTTCTGAAAAATTTAAAAAAGCTTTATAAAATACATAACTGAAATTTAGCTCATAGAATAAATTCGAAAAATAAAAAATGTTGAATAAAATATAATAAATTTTATAACTTGTTTGAAACTGGGCTCTTTTTTAAGGGTTTTTTCTTGACTTAATTTTTTGTTTGCCTTGTGGAGATTAAATTTAACAGTTCTAATAAACTTTTCACAAAACTTCCAACAAAGTATGTTTATTTTTTTTGGGCAGTTTGAATGAGTTTTTTTCTATCAATATTTCTTATCAATACAGTGTTACAAATTTTATATTTTCCCAGGTGTTTAATTGTATATTATATGAATATTAAAGCTATTATTAACAATTGGCGATAACAATTTTGTTTTAACCTTTACACAAATTAATTCAAAATAATTGTTTCACATGCTGATTAATGGGTTATAATCAGGGAAACCAGAAATATGCTCTAAAAAACATTTTTTATGCGCATTAAATATGCAGTCAACTCTTCAAAATAGGCCATGAAAATTGTTAAAAATAAGCCCCAAAAAACTCAAAAATTGCTAGTTTAAAAACAAAATATTCAACAATTTAACAACAGTTCCATTAAATAAAAACAATCCCAAAATTATAGTTGGTAAAGCTCAAACACCAGAGTATTAACAGACGAGATTTTACCGTATTTGGAAACGACAAGCAGTAATCGGCTCAAAAAACAAAGCTTTCTTAAGAGGTTAAAATTAATATAAGAGTTAATTGTGCCGAATACTATCTAGATATGAAACGAATTTTTGCAAAATCTTATAGTATTCCGTATATTATTCCACTATTTATGTTAGTTTTTTTTTAACAAAATTCCTTTATAGGGTTTTTACACTTGCTCACATCTTACATCTTTCATCTTTTCGCAAAGATGATAACATCTTCCCATAAGAATTCTACAGGTCTAAATATCAACATCTTTCTTCATCTTTAAAAGATGTTCCTATCTCATGTTGTTTCATTCAACATCTTTAGATTATTGTAGTGTCATCACTAGAAAAAACAAATAATTTTTTACCATCATTAGAAAAAAATACAAAAGAGCAGGATAGTAATATCATTAATTTAGTTTTTATTCGCTCATACACGTGAAAATAAATATTTTTATGATGAAAGATGTTACAAATTTAAACAAGTTTTTTTCATTTTCAACATCTTCCACGCAATCCTCTAAGATGTGCTCAAGTGTAAATAGGCTATTACCATTCGGTTATGGTTATGTATCAATGGATACAGTCCAAAAACACATTTAGGGTGCATTTTTTTCAAAACTGAGTATTGATTGTTGTTGTTAGGGCCAATTAAAAAAAAAATTGGATTTTTTTAGTAACCCAGTAAAAACTTGTAGCTAAAGGGTTAACTAAATTATGCAAAAAAAATGCTGCAAACGGTAAAATGCGCAGAAATATGCACTAAGAAATCCCTGGTTATAATGTTTACAAAAAAAAAAATTTAACAGTTTCAAAATAATTAAGATTTACAAAGGAATGCAATTAAAATGGACAAAAGTTATTCTAAAAACGCGGAAAAAACTTTGTAACCGGCTTTTAAGAGAACAAGATTCTCGAATAGACTCAATTTTAATTATGACTCTTTAGCTAGGGGACCCAGTCATGAATTTTGTTGGCGAAGCCTTTGTAGAAAGGCATTAAAATAAATAATTGTGAAAAATCAAAAACATACTTTAAATGCACGAAAGAGATCAAAACAAGAGTGAGAAAGCAATACTATTTTAAAATATGTTTAACCCTATCGCGCCCGCTCTTGAACGCACTGTCAGAGAAATTGTTTTTTATAATTTCCATAGTTATTAGATCTAAATTAAGGATTTTCAAAGATTTCAGACTTTTTGAGTTTTCAGGTGACTCGATATTGGATGTTGCTTATAAGCAACTTTGGGCCGTTGAGGAAGTATTGCAAATTAAAACAAACTTTTCCCGTTTTTATTCATTCTTTAACCAACTCTATATTGATAATTTTATTACGATTGTTTTAAATACAACGAAGATTCAAATCCAAGTTGCTTATATGCAACCTTGTTGTCGAAAGGGTTAAGCAAAGACAATATGTTTTGAGCTGAAAGCCTAACCCAATAAAAAAATGGAGCTTCCAACGAAGCAGGTTTGTGAGGGAAAAACGTAAAAGTTTCGCTTACCCTATCGCTTACGGAAGACTTGAACATGAAATTTATGGGTACAAATTAGAGGCAGTCGTGGTATTTTGCTCACCTGGGTATTTTCACAGGAAAGTCTTCTTTTTATCACGTTACTCCACCAAACAGTTTAAATGGTTTCCCAAAGAATAATTTATAACTATATTATTGAAAATTTTTTTGGTATAAACTGCAATTTAGAGAGGAAATATTTACACAACATGGGTCTAAAATACAAGATTAATTGCTTGGTGGCGTAACGTGATACTTCTGTGGAAGTGCCCATATGTCAGTCACTTAAAGACCGATTTGGTTGAATTTTAGTTGCAAACTAAAACGAAGTACATGTGATAAAATATATAACAACTTGGTCCCCACCATATCTGGGGGCCTCAGAAACCCCATTTCACTGAAATACAAACCGCTACTCATAAGGAAATACAATAGGCCGCGTGAACAAAAAGGTAGCTATAGCTAGTACTAGAAATATTAAAGTCTAAACAAGCGCTGAGGTGAATAAAAATGTAAGTTAAAGCTACTACTTTATACTGACTAGTAGAAACTAGTTTTCTAGCGTTGACTCAACCAAAGTTTAGTTTATGCGTTATTTTTTTAAAGCTTATGCATGAGTTGCTTGAAGTTTGTGTTTTGCTACTTTATTTAAAAAAAAAATGCTATTCTTAATTAAATATTAGTATGTGTGTCTGGTATTATGAAAGTTTGCCAACGATAAGAATGTCTCCTATGGACAGATTTTCATCCAAAAGATTATTTCAAATTGTATATTTTTCGGAAAGAACACCTTAAATGTTAAAATTGCTGTAAATATAGTAAATACAATTATTAAATTAAAAAAATAAATTTAAAAATTTTGTAAAACAAGTTAAACAATAGTAAATAACAATCAATGACGTTGCCATCAAGTTTTTTTATGATCTACACGAAAAAGGTCGGTATAGAAAGTCTGTGTTGCATTTTTTAAATAAAATAAAAAGCCTTGTATAAAAGTATTATATATTAATGTAACTGTTGTATAATTAAACTAAAGCTATTTGATATTAATCATATTTCTTTGAAATTTGTATCATGTTGTCTAATTTTTAAAATATTATTATTCTTACTTTGATCGTTCTGAACAAGGCCCATTGAAAAGGTCTGTGCAAGAAGCCCGATGATCATTGTTTATGTTCTTTTTAGTTGTCAAAAGTTGTTTACATGTGCATGTATACGTTTATGGTATGCCACACATACACGTTTTTTCCTTTTGCTTTGTATATGTGGTAGTAAATTTTTGACAACTAAAAAGAATTGTATTTTGTTTTTGTACAAGTAAGCAGACCTGATAGATGGGCCTTGGTTCTGAATTGTTGTTAATAAATTTTTTTAATAAAAAAATCTTACAAAATAAAATAAAAAGAAAAAATATGTTTAAAAAGAAATAAATATACAAAAATATATTTTATATATTTTACACAGTACTTGTTCCACGCCTCAAAACATAAACATTTTTGTACTTATGTATATTCTGTTTAAAACATTAATATTTTTTAAAATAAGTTTAAAAAAATTTAAATTTTTGACATTTTTGCACTTTTTAATTAATTTTGTTTTCGTGCAATATATTTAATTAACACAAATCTAACGAATTACGTTTCTGCAGAAGAAAATGTAAAACTCCAAACGTAGAACTCCGGCAAAATTCAATACCGGTATTTAAAAGTGAAATTGTGGCAACTTTAGAAACGATTTTTGGCAGCTGATTTAATAGACTCATTTTCCAGCTTATGCTTCCCCTTTTTTACACTAGCTATAAAGCACTAGCAAAGATTTATTATTCACACTTTTTGTAGTTTAATCATTTCAGCATAGCTAGTACTGAAAAGTAAAAGATAGTGCTGATACTTAGTACTCTGTAGTATAAACAACCTTTTCATTCACTCGACCCAATAATATATATCCATTAAAGGGTCTTAGATCAATATTGTAGCAATTTAAACGAAATTAATATAAATTGAAATCCCAAATTTGGTGACAAATCCTATTATCTGGCAGCACTAGAGATTGAAGTCATTAAAAGTAGAGCGCGATTTTTAAACATAATTTATAGGTTTATACTCAGCGTGTGATTAAAAGTAAACAAAACAAGGTATACATATGTGACTTGAACCAAAACCCCTACAAAACAACACTCACACCTGAATGTGTTAAGTAAAAAGGAAAACTGAAAGAAGGTTGAACCAGGAGCTGAATTTTGTATACACAAGAGTAAATTATTAAAAAAAAAACAACAACACTATTTCTTCATGTAAATCTACACAATTTGTACATGAAATAATAAATTTATATACAAAAAGTGAAAGTAACAACTAAATATTCAAAGTCGTTGGTCAAGGAAAAAGTATAGAAACAAAAATAAATTAAATATAAATTAGATATAAAAAAGAAATATGTGTTTAAGAACCTGACCTTGATACCAACAATTTGTGGCTTTTGTATTATTTATTTAATTACTTTTTTTTATTTTTGGTTATTCTTTTAATAAATAAAATTTTAATTGTTCTTTTTCTCTTATTTAGTTATTTTTTGGTGTGTCATTGTATAAAACATATTTATGTTATAATAACAATTATGTATTAGATAAAAAATAGAACCACAGAAGACATAAAAGAAAAAACTCTGCCATTAAGGAAAACCTATGAAAAAAAATGTTTTTATTTTGTTTTTATAAGTTAAAGTTTTTTTATTTCGTCTTCTATGATAATAACCTATTCTTATATTGAAATACATATTGGTTTTAGTCATAAATATTTGTTACTTTAGTGCCGGTTCGCACACGTCAAGTTTGACTCATCAAGTCTTTAGCTTTTAGGAGCGAAGGGAAAAGAGAAAGCCATTTCTTTTCCCCTCTCTCCTAAAAACTTAAGACTTGACGAGTCAAACTTGACGTGTGTGTACCGGCACTAACACTCCTTATATTGATTTTAAAAGAATAAAGGAAATAGTTTCGCTTCTATTTCAATTCCGATTTAAATTAATTATCTTTAATTGTTTAAACTTGAGGTCTTTTTACACATGTATTTATAAAATTTTAGCTGTTTGGTCTCGTCGCTGCTCGGGGTGTTCTGAATAAAAATAAAAAATGAAATACTGGAGAATTTTGCTAATAACTTGAGCCCAGCGCTATCTACCATCAATAAAAAAAAAAATTAAATATCAAGGCAACAGCGCCACCTATAGGAAGTATTTTTTATAAACCATCAGTGAAAGTAGACCTTTCCAGCGCATGTACTCGTTTGAAAATCGGTTGAGTGGTTCTCGAGTTATAAAATGACGAACATAGGACAACAACGCTTATAATTTCGATTTCCACTGTACAGTTATGACGAATCATGAACACAGCATTAATTTTTTTATTCTGTTTAAAGCACAACAGTATATTTTTAAACAATTGTAAAATATTATATAGGACATTATGACGATATGACTAAATAGCACACCTTGTGAATCTCCCAATTATGTATATTTATTTATTTCTATCCTCAAACTTAAATTAAATTGAACATAATTATAAAAAGAAAGGTCAAATAAGACTAAATAACATCCGATTTAAATTATTAGAAATTATGTTATTAAGCACATCTTTCAAAAACTTTTAATTTCACTTTGCCGAAAGAACGCTTTATCTGGCACAAATACATTTAAAACAAAAAAAGAGAAAGAGTTTTTTCGCATTTAGTGAAAGATATAAAATAACTTTTGTTGTGGTTTTTTAACCATCAAAGTCATTTCTCGCAAATAACACTGTGCTGGAAATTTAATTTTTTTTTAAACAAGCTGGGCACTTGGCGTTTTAACCTAATTCGAGTATGCTGTGGTGCAAGCCGTTTTTTTGGGTTAGCTCTGGTTTTCGAGATATACCGTTATTACAAAAATGGAGGAGGTTGCACAACATATGTTCGCGTAACTCAAAAACGCTTTAGCTTATTGAAAAAACTAAAAAAAACGAAATTCCGCCATAAAATTTCATCTAAGAATGTTAAAACTTTTTCTAATATGGGCAGTCGTTGTAGAAACCTAATTTTTTTGGAAAAATAAATAATAAAAGCTATGCTTTTTCTTTTTTGCAGACATATAAAAAACGAAGCTGCAAACAAAACAAGCCATAAATGATTAAAACAAAAGTCGAATTTGGCCCCTGCCTACCCGCTTTCACCAGAAATATATTGAAGAAAAAGTCCCATAAATGCCCAGGAGTCGCCCCTAGTGGGATATAATGTATGACCGCCTTCAATGAATTTTTTGTCCTTAACATTTATTGGAGACATACTTGCCCCTTATCATCACTTCTTAGGGGGGCTCCCATACAAATATTGCGTTTTATGAAATTCTTAAATTACCTTACGTTTCCACATGCAAGTAATTACTTGCAAGTAGAACATACGTATTATCAAAGAAAAATCGAGGCTGAAAGTACAAAAATTGTGTGAATGTTAGTGAAAAAGTATGAGTGCATTGAGTTTTTCGAACTTGCACTTGCACTTGCAAGTGCCCATCTTGTCTGTTTGTTTTTGGAATGTATACTTTAAGAATGGGAAAGAATATACAACGAAAGTTAACATAATGGTTTTAAAATATATCTTAATATACGGGCCTGTTCTGAAAATGACGTGATTTCAAATCACGTGTTTTTGAAAATCACACGTGTGATTTTGTGGTCTTCTAGGGGTCATACCGTTTTTGTATTTCTCGGTGTGCTTTCGGCAATTGAAAATCACACCAAAACACACAAAAAGCGGAACACTAAAATATCAAATGTGTGATTTAAGTAGGCACATGTGATTTGAAATCACGTGATTCGAGTAAAAGTGATTTGCACAACAGGCCTGATAGTGACGTTTCAATTTTAATTCCTTAATAATTATTGGCAAGTTTGTTGTTTTTTTTGTAAAGAAGTGAAATTTAATACCAAGTGCCTAATTTAAAAGTCTTATACCGTGTTTAGATATGCAATAAATGCCACTATTGAGCTCAATTATTCATACAAAATTCAAATTTAGTTTCTGCTCAATTATTACGAAGTTGTTATAAATATTAAGTAAAATTAAAATGCAACACTGTCTCAAGTTAGTTTAGTTAGTAAAACCCAAATCACTAAACAAAGGTCCATCAATTAGGAATGCGAAAAAACCAGATGTTTATTTTGGTTTTCTTTAAAGTTGCCAAAAGTTGTTTACATTTTGCATGAGTTAATTGCTATTTGCTAATTGAGTTAGCTAAATTGTGTATGTGTGAACAGAGAGATAATTATTTCAATAAGCCGAATATTGACTCAATAAAAAATCTGAAGACGGTATTAAAATCATGTCATGTTCAATAATAAAATAACTTAATACTGTTCGCATTTTGCAGAACAAAAGTTATTTTGATAAAATTTTCGAATAATTAATTTAAGATTTGAAAAATTTTATTATTTTAATACTTCAATATACTGTGTTTTATATCGCTGCCTGTTCACACTGAAAATTTTAAGATGTCACAATGTTGCCACACAAACATTTTAGAGTACTCATTGTGAATACCCTTATTATATATTGAATTCTTGTTCTCAGAGAATAATGGTAGGTCCAGAATTAACCGTTTATATGGTCTTAAATCACTTACGAAAAAATATATGGATATAACGTCACCTAAAACGCAAAAGGGCCTATCGAACATTTTGAACATTTTACAGGAGAAGAGCAAACAATTTAATATGATAAATTGATAAATTGCATTAAACTGTTTATAACTTATTTCTCCTTTTTTCTTGTAAAACCTGCCAAATGTTTTGACAATTAAGAGTGTTGCATATTATACAAACCGTTAGTTAGGTCTTAAAGCGTTTATCATATAATCTTTGTAGATAGGGTCGTTTGTCTTTTTGTCAAAAAAAATCGCTAATGTTGGTCGAATTTAAACGGATATCTATATTGATGCAATACATCAGATTTTAAGAACAATTCGATTTTTAAGATTAAGATTTTTTTAAAATCCAGCAGCTTCTGTTGAACAGCAACAGCACATAGAGAGCCTCCACAGGCCGAACTTTTCCACAAGGGTGAAAAAAGCGTTCCGCGGTTAATATGAAGCACTTACCAAAGTTAAGAATTATTTGCACACACAGGTAAACACATAGGTAATACTCATTAGGGTGGGCCGATTTGTAAGGATAACAATTTCTCGATATTGTGCCATCGATTTTCGTTACCGTTTGGCCAAAAATTCGCCGCTTTTAAATTTTAAAATATTTGTGTATATCTTATCCAAGGTAAAATTTAATGCTTTAAACCAGGGCTGTGGAGTCGTCCGAAAAAAGTACTAACTCCGACTCCAAATGCTGAAATTTTTTAAGTGCGACTCCGACTCCTACTATAATCTTGATGCTAAATGTATATGAGACTCAGTGATGTTAACTTTTATTTTTTCATTACCGTACGGCCTTCTAAAAATTAGAGTTTTTGAGAAGCAATTACCGTACGCAAACATTAATGTGCTGTTTCCAAATGACAGGCGGATGATTATGTAGCAAAATTTATCAGGGGTGTGCTGGAAATCGCAAACGCAAAACGCAAGAATTTGGAAGTTGTTTTTAATAAATTTTTAAACCTAATTCTTATAATTTTTGGTTTATTTATTTATTTAATAGTAAGTTACATAATTTCTTACATTCTAAGGAAACAAACATTGCACAGAAATGGCTTTGCCTTATATCTTAAATATTAATAGGTTAATAACAAAAATTCAAGTATATTTATAAATAATTTATAATTTTGAAGGAAAACTATTAGCAAAAACCTTCAATATGAAGAAAACAAAGATACGTAAATAACAAAGAATATCAATGACATTACAATACAACATTTATAAGCCTGATTGCAACAAATAATAAATTTTAATAAGGTGCACAAATAAGTGAATTTTCGGAAAATCCACATTTTGTTTCAAAACGAGACTTTAAGATCTCAATACCTTCTGAAACGGTGTTGGTTTTACTGATAAGATGTAGTCTTATGGTAGAGAAATGCCATGGCAATTTTAGAGCCATTTTCAATATTTTGTTTTGCGCTATTTGAAGACGTTTAATGTGGGTTTTAGCACAGTTACCCCACACAGGATATTGACTTTATCAATAATATGACATATATGGGGGTTAAAAGTTAGTTTAGTATCTAAACAAATTTCAAGATATTTAATATTGTTAGACCAATTAATGCTGCATCCAGAAAGAGTGAGATTACTACTAGGTAGATACAAAGGTTTTCTTTTCCTTGTGAAAAAGATGGCTTGTGTCTTATTTGGATTTATTTTTATCCTCCATTTTGTATAATACACCTCCAATCAGTTTAATGTGCATTGAATTTCAATCAAAATATTCTGACTGAGTTCATGAGTATAGTAAACTTTAAGCCTAATTCTTACAATTTTTGGTTTAAAATCCTGTTTAATAGGAAAATATTTGTTAAATATTTGTCATAAAATTCTTTTATTACAAAAATCTTATTTAAAAACGACTTTTAAAATTCTTGCGTTTTACGTTTGCGATTTCCAGCCTGTCCATCGCCCGTCATTTGGAAACAGCACATAAATTTATTTAAATTTTAAATGTGTTTTAAGAAGATAACTTTTATTTTGTATTTTTTTTTAAATTTTTTTTATGTCGAAAAACTTTGGAATCGGAGTCGCGAGTTTTCGTGGGTACTACGACTCCGACTCCGGCACAAAAACATCAACTCCGACTCCAACTCCACAGCCTTGCTTTAAACGAAAAAAATGTTTTTGGCTTTTTCGACGAGTTTTGGTCTAGCCCAATTTCTAGCCCAAAACAAAACGATACTATGAAAACGTTCAAATAAATACATAAATGACACATTAGCATGTATAAAAGTAAAATTCAACATTTTCTATTGTTAACTTTGTTAATATTTTGTATTTTAATTCTTTTGGTAGTACTTGGTTGTAATTTTATATTGTTTATTTTCGGACACAGCTGATAGTTTAACTGTTTTGCCACTCAGCCCAAAGAAAAAGTACGGGCTACTTCGTGCAAGAAGAAGAAGAATATTTTTCTCTTAAAAGCTCTCTCACTTTACCAAACTTTGAGTACGGGAACAGTTTTCGGTAAGATTGGGATCCCGCGGGCTCCCAAAGTTGAGTACGGGATCACACCTATTGTTTAAAATTGCACCAAAGTTAAAAAGGGGCTTGTGGTATGAAGTGTTAAGTCTCGCAATTTTAAGCGATTTCAAGAAAACCCTTTTTATTTATTAGAACTGCAATGTAAGTTGTCATTAAATACACAAATGTGTTCAGCTAAACAAATTTATAAAAATTAACCCCGTAAAATTTCCATTCTTTAAATACTCGTTGTACAACAACTACATTTTTGTATGAATTTAATTGTTGCTGTTTTTATTTATTATTTTTTTTTTTTATTTTTAAATGAAAATAAATTGCAATTATTGTACCTGTTACGATTAAAGATAAAGTAAATGGTAAAACATTTAATATTTTCATATTTTTATTTTTTTAAGGAAAATAAAGCCCTTTTCCGAGTTCCTTTGAAATTATTTATTTAACACTTAAACAACGATTTAAGCAAAATATGAATTTTATAAATAACTTTTTTACAATGTTTCAATTGCAACTGATTTCGACTGATTGAAAATTGATTAATTTTAATGGTTAAAATGGTTTTTGGCTTTTTTAAACGTTTGTTTTCAAATCAAACTAAAATCTAATCTAATTTAATAGCGTCAAATGTTTCCTAGTTATCTTTATTTTATTTCAAAATGTATAAATGGATCATACTTATATTATTGATTATGAGCGAAAAACAGAGTTAACGAAATTCCTATTTTTTTTTTTTATTCTACTTAATTTCTTATCTCTCATTTCTCTTTTAATTTTTTCCCAAAATATGGCCCAGGTGGGTTTCATGTGTAGTAAAGTGGCGAATACTAAAAGTATTATACAAGTTAATTATATACGTGCATACATACATACACGATATACTGTACATATATATTTTTCGTTGAACACCTGTTCAATTTCTCATCTAATAAAATCATAAAACAATAATGACTGTGAACAAGAACAAACACAACAATAATTTAAGTACATGGACTTTTTTTTTTTTGAAAAACTAGACTACAAGTAGCAGTAGCAACAAAAATGTATTAAGTTGTTTAGTAATAAAGTGTGAAGAACTTGAAGCTATATTTTTAATACTGTTACTTTTAATTTTTTTAAGCAAAAAGTATTACCATTAGCAATAAAATATAAATTTAAGCATAACTGTTTGCAGTTATAGAATAAAATTGAAAGCATATAACTAGAAATTACAGTAAAGATAGCAAAAGAGGCAGCAGTAAAGTAGCAAGTAAGCGTTCTTCCCATTGCTGGTTTCTAAGACGAATTGATAGTTTTTTTTAATTTTTACTTTTAAAGTTTTCTCTTAATTTCAAAGTAATTTTTGGGAATAAAAAAATTTTTTAATTAATATAATATTTCTATGACATGCTAAATTCCTTATTTTTATTGTTGATAAAAACACTGAAATTTATTGTTGCGGGATAAGCTAGTTTCTTTGCTGCGCATTTCACTGGTTGCTTAAGCCAGATCATCGGGAAAAATCCTCCAAAAATTTTTTAGAAAAGCCAAAGATATTAGCACACAAACCTGCAGAGCGAATGAAAATTGCAAACACTCAAAAAGTCTTATTCGATATCAAAGCTTAAACAAAATATCGCAATAAACAGTAGCAGTCATATTCATAAAAAGTTCTTATTTTATGCTTATAGCATGTAATAACTATCAAACGCTTTTTGTCTAATAAACCTCCTTTAAAAATTTGTATTTATAAACGTACATTAATTGTTTTATTAATATTAACTGTTTGTAGCGATTTTGTGTTTAAGTATGGCAACTATCTTTATATTTTGCTGCCATTTTGTTGCTAGTGATGCATGAATATTCAAATGATATTCTTTATTTTATTTTTTTTAATTGTACACAGAAAAAAATTACGACAAATCAATTGTCATATTGAATACCATATTCGTCAATACAATAAACTTTTTAATTGAAAAGGCACCAACAACTGAATTTGTAAATACAAAAAACTATTTTGTTAATGAAAATTGTTAAAATTCAACAAATATTTTTAACAATGAGTTTGTAATATTGAATAAAATATTTGTTAACAATTAAATATAAATTTTTATAACTAAATTGTCATATTAACAAAATACTTAGTTACTAACTAAATTGAAATTAAAGATGCATTTAAAAGATGTTTGTATTAACGTTTTAATAAAATTCATACAAAATTACATCACAAAAACCATTACAACTCATTAAGGAACAAACATAGGCCTGCATGCGAGTTTCTGACATCAACACAAAACGGAATCTTGCCATCATTAATAGTATTATTTGGAAAGCTAGAATTTATAGAAAACCCGTTAAAATTTATTTATGAATAATTAAATAATAAGTTAACTGGCCGTATAGATTGGTAAAATTTCAGAACAATCGCCACATCGTTCATTCTTTTAAAGATTTAAAATGGAAAAAAAAGAATTTTTTTATGGTTTTTCTTTTTGACACAAAATATTTTTTCTATGATATACAAATTTATTTTCTAAACAAAAAACAAATTGTTAATATGACAATTTACAAACATGTTAATTAAAAAAATTGTTAAAACTATTAAAAAGATTTAACAAATTTTCTTTAATTACTTAATAACTTTTGTTATTTTTTTCTGTGTAGAACTTAAAAATTATTCTTATCAAATAAAACTACATTTTATTTTAGTTTCTGAACAAAATGTTGACGAAAGGTATCATAAACACTTATGTTTGAACCTTTTTTTAATATACGATAAGAAAGTATTCGAATGAAAAGTTTGTTTACTTTTTCTTAACATCACTATTATTATGATTTGTTTATTCTATTTTTTTAATATTTTTGAACAACCATTTGTTGGTTTAAACAAAAAAATAACTAGTGGCAATAATTAAATACGTTATTAAAGAGAATATCTGAATTTGCCCCTGAACATATTCTTTTAAATCATATAAAAATGTTTTAAATAATTAACCATATAACTTTAAAATGGTTGTCTAAAATAAAAAAAAAATTTAGTTAAATGTATTAGACATGTCCATATTAATAAATAAAACATTTTTTTCATTATTTTTTAACATATTTAAAAAAATAATATTATAAAATGCAGACACTTATCAAAATGTAATTTTATTTTTGGTTTAAAGAAGGGTTAATCGAACAATAAATTTTCTTACTTTATTATTGGTTTATTAAAGGTTTAATAGACAATTTTTGTTTATGAATACAACTTTAGCAATTTTGCCTTATATATGGTTAATTAACCATTAATAAGTTTTTATGAATACGGCTGTAAGTTTATATTTTCTTACATTCCCCACTGCAATTACATGGAATTCTCCCAACATTAATTGTATTTAGTTGTAAGTGGGTTAAGAAAAAACAAAATAAGAAAAAATTGCTTTCTTGTTTTCGCAAGAAAATCAAAATAAAGCAAATTGCCAATTCAGTTTTTTTTAAGTCGTGCACTTGCCAATTTATTAGCAAAGTACTTTTTCGGAATACATATTTTTTTTATTAAAAAGATTTTGTGTATCGTGCTTAATTCCCAATTTTTATACTTGAAAAAAAAAACACTGAAATTTATTATTTAATTGTATGTGTGTATGACATACATAATTTAACAACTTTCTGAAGTAGAATTGTTATTTAGAAGCAGGGTTTTTAAAAACTGCAGTCGAAACCAAAAACTGTCGAACAAAAAACAAAAGAAATTATGTACAACTTTTCGCTTTTTTAGTTGGTTTGTTTAATTTTAATGAATCCAAATTAGAAGCAACCTTTTTTTTGGCTAATGCCAAATACAGAATTGGAATAAATTGCTATTTTTCAGTTTAACTGCAGTTTTTAAACGCTGTTTAGAAGTCATCTTCTGCGGTCGCAACTTTTTGCAAATTTTAAAGTAAATTTGGACAGCTCCCCGATGGCTAAATGACGGATTTTATCGGCAGTTTAAAGAGTGTTTTATTAATAGAACTCTCCTTTAACCTACCAGGTACGATGAACCTTCTTTAAACTTATCGCTCATTTAGGGTTAAAGTAATGTTGTAAAAATAGAACACTTTTTATACGGCCGATAAAATCCGACCTTCAGCTAAAGGTAAGTTATAAAAAGGGCCCTTAGTGTATTGGTTAACTATTGTGAATCTTAACTTTTTTCACGATGTAACAACATAAGCAAAATGCTCCATCTTACGAATACCGAATAATTACCGATTAATTTGTATTGCTTATTTTTTGCATAACAGCTAAGAGCAATAACACATTCAAAAGCCGAGCATAAGATCAAACAGAATAATAAATAGTTGCTGTAAATTCTTACGCTGGAGGTCCACAACACGGGTTCTATGTGTATGATCCTTTTGTTTAACCTTTTTTAAGACGTATTTTTGTTCTGATGTTTGTAACACCTTAAAGGCCTACCTTTAAGAATCACATTCTGAGTCAAACTAACGCTGGCCGTCCAGCTTGCTTGTTGTCCATTTACACCTTGTGCGCAAAGTGCAGGACGCAATTTTGGATATAATTTTATGAAATTTGGCACATAGCCTCTTATTGGCATAAGGACCTATTGAAAATTGCAATCAAAATCATCTTCTCTAATTTTTCCAAATTCAAATGTAAATGGTCAATGTTAATGGTGAGAATCGATCTTTAATTTAATATATTCACCATAAAAACTTCTTTCCAAATTAGACTCTTTATGTACGTAAGCCACCTTATTAAATACTATGATTATAATTTTAGTAATGTTTTTTTTTTTTAATGCAAATGTTGAATATTTTGTTTTTAAATGAGCAATTTTTGATTTTTTTTGGGCATATTATTAGCAATTTTGAGGGCATATTTTCTAGTTTTTGCTGCATATTAAATGCGCATAAAACGCATTTTTAGAGCATATTTCTGGTTTCTCTTTCTTTGTTTTTTAGACAAAAAACCTTAATATTAAATTAATACTCTCTAACACCTTTTTTTGTTTAAAAAGAATTTTACTTTTGTTAATTTTACCATAAATTCAAAATCAATTCGTTGTTTTTAAAACCTTATTAATCGGGCCTGTTAAAAAAATTAAGTGATTTCAAATCACACGTGTGATTTTGTGGCGTTCTGAAAGTCATACCGTTTTTGTTTGAAAATCACACCGAAATACACATGTGACTAAAAATCAGGTAATTTGAGTTAAAGTGATTTTCAGAACTGGCCTGAATATTCATTTTAATTATTAACAATCTCTTACACAGTAATTTTGTATAATCTACTTCAGTTTTGTTAATTTTACCTTAAATTTAAATTTTTAATTCGTATCGGTATCGCCGATATTTCCTTTTAATCGGTATCGTATCGGCAAAAAGGCGTATCGTTGCATCCCTAGTTTAAATAGGTGTTTTTGAATGTATGTATGGGTTTTAAAAAAGTCAACTTTTTTCTTTCACTCTCTCACAGGATGTTGGCAGAAAACTTAAAGAATAAAAGTGGTGAGACCTCAAACAAAATTATGCAACATCAGGAAAACCCCAATAGGGATAGTCTTCAAATTTGATGTACAATACATTGAAAGTAATTTACGTTATCAAGCATAAGGCGCAGGCAAGCACATGGCAAGCAGACTACGGATGGGAAGAAGGGTACTCCCTTACAAAAAATTAACTAAAACAAATAATATGCTGGCGTACCGCTCATCTTATTGCGTTTAAACTTTTCTAACTTTTCTAGAAACCAATATAAACTATCCATACAATTGTTTTTTAATTATGTATGTAAACACATACTTTTACTAACAAATTATTATTTTATTCAAAACGAAGGGGGTAGCGAACAATCAATATTTTATTTATGTAAAAACTAAACAAAAATTATGGAAACGCCTTAAACACATACTTTTAAACACTAACAAATGATTATTTTATTTTAAAACGAAGCACACCGGGTGTAGCTACATAGTAGTAATAAACAAAAACTTTTAAAAACAATTCTTTAATTGAACAAGCAATCTTTTATTTATGTAAAAAATTATGGAAACTTCTTAAAAATAATAGGGAGGCAAACAGCGAGTGTGAATTAAAATATCTGAATCCGAAATAAAGCTTATCAAATTGACTATGCAGAGCCCAACTTCAGTTTTTCAAAGACCTTCCATGCGTGGTGCTTCTGCTTAAGCCAAAACATGGCTGATCTAGAGAGGACGCGTGATAAAAACATGCAATTCCCAATGTTCTCCAAACCGTACCCCTGCGATGGATGGCACAGTATAAGTGTGTCTTATAAAGGTGGCCTACGGACCTATGGCATGGGGCTCTGCTATATTGTATACTCTTAATTTCCCCATTCTAACAACGATTCTTAATAGATACAATTGACTCAATTGAAAAGGTTAGGTTCTTTGGGTCGTAGCACTAGAAATGAAGAAAAATCGCTTTGCGGACCGATGGATTATACCTAAGTGCTGGCGGATTCATGTCCAAATACCACTGACAAATGAAGAGGATGCACTCTTGGCATCTGTGCCTAATCAGAACAAAAGTGCAGAAGGTAGGCTTAAATTGAGTTGTTCTGCACGCAAATATCTAAAGCGCTACTTAAAAGAAGGTATGAGCATTGAAAGGACAAATTAACTACGCCTAAAACCGATGAAATAGGTGCGCAACGAGCTGTTCGACTTTAAAATTCCCAGGAAGAGAGGCCAGGCGGGCGGCTGCTCTCCGGACAAACCAAATCCTCCAAAACGGACCGCAGGAAGCTCGGTAACTGGGACGACTGGAACGTAAATAGTGCCAGTGCAAATTCCTTGGAGGCAGCAGAACAGAATGTCCAGCCCACCAAGAGCGATGTGGTTGATGTCATAAGGTTGGGTCAATGGCCAGAATGGTTCCAAGAAATGGCAACAGTGGATAATCAATTTTCGAAGAAAATCATCGTCAGTGATGAGGCACATTTTCACCTCAGTGGATTCGTCAATAAGCGTGATTGTCGAAAAACCAATGCACCCACAAAGACTGATTGTTTGGTGCAGTTTATGGGCTGGCGGCATCATCGGGACGTATTTTTTTCCAAAATGAGGCCGGTCAGGCAGTAACTGAGAATAGTGTTCGCTATCGTCAGATGATAACGAACTTTTTATGGCCCAAATTGGAGGATATGGATGTGGACGATATGCCACATTGCCACATATCTAACGAAACAATGTCCTCCAAGTCCATATCATCCAATTGGGGCCAAAACTACTCTGTTATCATTGAACGGTAGCAATCCCCATTCACAGTAACGTGCCGGTCTTGATCATCACGGAAGAAGTACGGCCCAATGATGCCGCCGGCCCATAAACCGCACCATACCGTAATTTTTTCGGGATGCAATGATGACTCATGGAGTACGTGTGGATTACTGTCTGACCAATAACGCACATTTTGCTTATTGACGAACCCATTCCGCCAGAAATGAGCCTCATCGCTGAAGATGATTTTTCGATTAAAATCCGAATCATTTTTAATTTGTTGCTCAGCCCAATTCTCGAACATACGACGCTTCTGGTGGTCAAGCGGCTTCAGTTTTTGCGTAAATTTGATCTTGTAAGGATGTAGGCCAAGATCTTTTCGCAAAATTCGCTACAACGATGTCACAGAGATGCTTAAACTGAAATTGAATGTGTCCATTTAGGTTGTTTCTGTGACCTGTTACAAAGCGTCAAAAAGGTGCCAATTAACCCCCTTGTAGGACATCGCCATCTTAAAGTGACAAGTTCTCTTCATATAAAGTGTCAGAACTCCAACCGGTCCCTATCACTTTAGAACTGTCACATGACGAGTTTAGTGTTAGTTCTCTTTCCTCTAGGGAGCTTATCCCTTCAACAATAAATTTCAGTGTTTTTATAAGGAATAACAATTGGGAATTCAGCACGATAAACAAAATCTTTTAAATAAAAAATAATAAAATTATCAGTAAATATAGTGCAGATTAGATACCAGCAGAATGTAATGCATTTTCTGGCCCGCTACGGCCTTCGTTATCATTCTTTTTATCTTATAACTGGATAGAGCCTATTGGAAATTTTATGTATTTAACTTAATTATTTTAACAAATAGAATCTGGGAATTTATTTCTCATGTTGAGTAACATTTATAATACAAACTTCCGTATTATTCGAATGTGTGTTCTAAGTCAAATTACAATCCTCAAAATCTTTAATACTTTAATAGTCTTATTCCTTCAATATTTTCCAGTAATATTTTGTATGCACTATCAGAATTTTTTGTTTGTATATTTCTGTTACGAGGCTTACTTTAGCTATCCTTTGGCTAGCAATCAAGTAAATTGTAAAGAAAATTTATACATCTATTAGATACCAGCAGAATGTATTTATTCATTTATGTGGCGCTAAATTTCAAATTGGATATTCGTATTAGGCGAATATTGGCGCAGATATTCGTATTCACGTATATTAAAAATTGTTATTCGTAACATCACTCACTAGCGTGAATATTTTTGATAATGCACGCGATATTTTTTTTTTAATTTCTTTTATTACTAACTTTAACTTCTAATACAGCGAAATTACAACAAAAAAAGACTCATAAAATGTGTCGAACTACATTGACAACAAATGTTTTCCATTGTTGAAAACATTCATTTGGTTTTACCACAATTTCTCAACCATCACGAAAATCAAGGTTTCTGTTTTTTTTTTAATAAATACAAAATTAAATTAAAATTAATCTTTTAATTATTTAAATAAATATATAAAATTGTAACGTTACTGACTCACGGATTCATCATCGCACAGCCTAAACACCTGAAGCTAAAAACTTGAAATTTGGACCGAAGGTGGGTCTCTCCCCAAATCGGTCTACTAAAACGGGATTTTTGGAAATTGGAATTTTTAGGGGGTCAAAACGGGTAAATTCGATAACCGTATATCTCCAAAACTAAGAGAGATACAACAAAACTGTAATACTCATTGTTGTTCTTTAGAAAAATAAGCGGGCAGGTGTCTGATATTTCTGGAAATTCGGCTCTTTTAGGGAGAAAACGGGTATAAGCTGAATTGTGGTATTTTTTCTCACCCCATATATCTTTTGAAATTACGAATATAAATTTAGTACTTTTTCGAAATTCGAAAGTTTAAGTGGTGAAAATCGTAACTATTTTTGGTACTTTTTTTTACAAAACATTTGTCTCTATTCATTGACATATTCGTAGATAATTATTGGCCCCCACTACAATACTGCAATTTTTGATACTTTAATGGGGGGAAAAATAGTACCAAAATGGGAAATACGGGAAATTCAATATCATTCTTCAACTTTTTGGTTCTACAACTGGTATTTTTATACCCACACCACAATAGTGGAGAGGGTATTATGCATTAGTGCTGATGTGTGTAACGCCTTAAAATATTGGTCCTAGACCCACCTCAAAGCTGGCAGGCGCGACTATACTTTCGTACTTGTTTTTAATTATCGTAAATATTGGGCCTAAAAACATAAAATTCAACATTTAATATCCTGAGTGGGTACGAATCTATGAGGGAACTTTTTGGTGCTTTTTTTGAACTTCCGTTAGTATTGGACCTAGAAAGATAAAAAGAAAAAAAAAACATGAAGGTCCTGAGTGAATGAGAAAATAAACTTTGGCATACAGATAGAAAAAGAAGAAGCTAACGAAGTAGCGGATTAAATGCTTGTATAAAATATAAATTTTTTCCAATGTGCTTCTTTTAAGTCAAGTTTATAAAGCTTTCTTGAATTTCCCCCAATATTTCACATACTTTTTGCTCAAGCCAACCTCTGGCTCTTCATATATGTACGTTAGGGTTACCGTTACAATTAATTATTTTTATGAAGAAAACAATTTTAAATTATTTCATCTTGTAAAATTCCTATCTTCATAAAAATAATTAATTGAAAATTAAATTTGATGAACCTAAGCCTAATTAAATATCAAAATTTGGAATAAAATATTATTTTAAATAATAACAGCCGTATTCATAAGAAAAAGTAAGCCTCAGTTTATACACTACGTACAACGAGCTGCTAACTCGAATGATTCATAACAAACTTTTTTCCACCTGATAACTTTTAATAAATCAACTCTGAATTTTAATGATGCCACGTTCAATTGCACAAAAATGCAACAAGTTTTGCAATTATCAACGCTGGTGTTGTCATTTACGTTTTCTTTTTATATTTTTATGCCAAACGCACAAATAACAGAAGCTTAACTTAATTAATTTTTTTCAACACCGTTACAAATTTTGGCAAATTTTCTGTTTTCTTTTTAGCACATTTCTACCAGGGCTGTGGAGCCTGAGTCGGAGTTGAGGTTTTTGTGCCGGAGTCGGAGTCGTAGTACCCACAAAAACTCGCGACTCCGACTCCAAAGTTTTTCGGCATAAAAAATTTAAAAATATTTCTAAAATAAAAATTATTCGAAATTGACGATGCAATATTTCAAATATCGATTTGAAATTTTTAAGAATAATTTTTATGCTATATTTAGCCATTTAAAAGCTAGTGCATTAAAAAAGATAGTGTGCTATATTCAGATGCACCAAATCTTTGACACCCTCCACCGACAGTTAGAATATATGAGAGCTATAAATTATTAAATAATCTTTAAAAAAAAAATTGGTTCCGGTTAAAACCAATTGTACGACAATCAGAAAGTTTTATGCTTTTATTTCTCGCAATTTGAACTAACTTGAACAATATATCATGATTCGTAACAGTTTATGCCGAACTAAAATGATTTTCAGGAGGGACATTTATATTATCCCATGGCGGCCTTGCCATTTATCAAGTTTCCCTTTATTTTCTTTTCAAAAAAAAAAACAGTTATACATCACTGAGTCTCATATACATTAAGCATCAAGATTATAGTAGGAGTCGGAGTCGTGAGTCGCAGTCGCACTTAAAAAATTTCAGCGTTTGGAGTCGGAGTCGAAGTAAGTACTTTTTTCGGACGACTCCACAGCCCTGATTTCTACGCCACATGACAGGTTTGCGTATTTGTATTAGCTATGAGAATTTACTTATGAGTAATTAGGTCTTTATTTTTTTTTAAATAAAATATATCTATATATATAAAAATGAATCCCTTTTTCCCTTGGTCCGATTTCACTAATTTTTTTTTTGTTGTATTTCTTATGTAAGAAAAAATTACGAAATTTGCGCAGGAAACTAGAACATTTCACTTCTATATACAATATAAAAGAAAGTGGCGTTAGTTAATACGTTTATAACTAAAGAACGGCTAAACCGATTTCGATGATTCGTACCAATTCGGAATGGTCGCTGACCAAGTAAGAAGTAATAGGTGGCGCCATTGAAAATTACTCAGTATGAATTAAATCGTAAACTCTGCATTTGACAATGCTATGATCTTTAGCAAAGTTGTTGAGCATGAGCCGGCGAAGGTTTATAAGTTGATATGGCCAATTTAAGACAGGTGGTGCCCCTGAAAATGACTCGAAATGAGGTAAATCATAAACTGTGCATTTGATCATGCTATGATCTTTAGCACAGCTGTTGAGCATTACCATACAAAGGTTTCTAGGTTGGTATGATCAATTTCCGATAGGCGGCACCATTGAAAATTACTCAAAATAAATTATATCATTTGATCATACTATGGTCTTTAGTAAAGTTGTTGCGCATGAGCCGGCAAAGGTTTATATGTTGGTATGATCAATTTCCGACAAGAAGTGCCATTGAAAATGAATCAAATCGTAAGCTATGCAATTGATCATGCTTTGATCTGTATCAAAGTAGTTGGGCGTGAGCCGTCGAAGGTTTTTCTTAAAATTTGGAATGCAGACACTGTAGTATAAAAAGGATCTTTAAGGTATTGGAAATTCCAACATTTATGGCGTGAAATAAAGCAAAAAGGGTAAAAGCACCCCCTACCACACCTTTTAAATTATGTATTTTTTTATAAAAAATTTTTCTCCGGTTATTTTACTTCGGCTATGCAATATTATACGATTAGTCGTTAAACAATTTATAAAAAACGTTATCGAAGCTACCTTTTTGAATGGTAAATTAATTATCTCTGTTTGATTTTCATTCTTCAGGATAAAAAATACATCACTTTTTTATGTTTAACTTTTGAATATGTAACGAACAGAAATAAAGAAACAAATAGCTTGTTTTTTTTCATCGCCGATCATGGTATACAGCGTTTTATTCCTCTTTCTTTCATTTGAAATTAGGTTAACGGCAAAACAACGTTTGCCGGGACAGCTAGTAAATTAATACATTTAAATATTGAATTTTATAAAAATTTGGATGTATGTAAGTAGCTCCAAACTCGACCACAACTGAGTTCATCCAACAGAATTTAAGACAGATTTTGAAAAAATAGATGATTTATTTATCTGGCTTTACTCTACTTTCAAGCTGGTGGTCCTTTTATAATTTTTAACTTTCTTGACCTTTTTCAAAACGCATGCGACGCATGCAAAGTAGAAAGTAATCCCACTTCATGCGTTCGATGCGTATATCGTTACCTAAAATGCAAAAGGCTCTAACTAGCAAAAACTTTAAAACCTACTTTTTTATTAAATCTGTTTTGCATCAACAAAAATTTTCACAAAAAATGTTTGAATCTTTCGATCAACATTACAGATTTTAATTACAAAAAATAAACGGCCCTATTTACAAAAGATTAAATGATTAACACTAAAAGACCTAACTAATAGTTTGTATAAAATGAAATAAAAAAATAAAAAAAAAATAGAAGAACAATTAATTATGAACAGTTTAATGCAAATCAAATTAAATAGTTTTTACTTCTCTTGTAAAATTTTTAAAATGTTAGATAGGGCCTTTTGCGTGATGATATAGATTCTTTGCGTGTGTTGTGTAGCTTGTCAACTTAATTTTACACTGATTCTATATGTTTGACTGATGCATAAACGCATTTACCGATTAGTGTAGAGGACCTCCAGCTTAAATTCATATGTCAGCTCATTATCGGTGTAACTTAACGACCATTTTCAAAAAAATTCAGTTAGATGTAGAGTATGTACATATATATATTTTGAATACCCATTTTCTGAATCCAAAATCTGCCACTGCTTGAAAAATTGTGCAAATTCCTCTTAAAAAACTTTCAAAATAAATTTCACTTTTGTTTTGCAAAGCAAAATAAAATTTATACAACTCAATACACACTTGGGGGATTCACAAGGTGTCATAAAGTCATATGTCTTAAAATAATAACATGAAAAATACGACTGTTGTGAACAACCCCTCATAATTTAGTGTGCTATTGTGAATTTAAGTCAGCTGATTTAAAACAAATATAAAAAATAAATATTTACCAAAAATAAAACTTTTTTTTAAAATCTTATCCAAAAATTAATAAATTTAAATAAGATCTACCTGACTATTTTTTATTTTTCAGCCGCACATCAGAAATTAATTTTATTTTGTTTGTTAGTTTATCAAACAGCAGAGTCCTAAGGCGATCTAATTTGACGCCGCAAGTGATTTGTTACAAAAATTGCTAGCCGCAGGTTAAATACGGAGGTTAGCCGGATAATACTATAAAATTAACGGCGACGGCTACAAAACCACGGCTCAGCCGCTCAGCGCCGGTCTCTTCTGATTCATTACGACAGCACAATAAACATAGCAAGCAAAGTTCTAGTAATTTAAGACACTTTTTGTTTACAAAGCAACAATAATATTTTTAAACCATTGTAAAATGTTAGAACATTATGACAATATAACATGATAGCACACCTTGTGAATACCCCAGAAAATATGGTGAAAATACAAAAAATATCTATCAGTTATATTTTCAGAAAACTTCAAGTAACTGCTCATTGTCATTTTTCACCACTACGACTTTTTGGCATATGCGCCAAACCAATAATGAGCTGACGATATATTAATTTGTAGATTTTTAATTTAACATACAAGTTATTTTGCATTTAAATAAGGACTATTTTTAAAATGGAAAATGAGCCACTAGTTAGATCTCAACTATTGTTAATTAATTTAAGTTATATTAGATTTAAGTTTTTCCAAAGAAAAGTTTGAAACTAATTTTCTAAATTCAATATAAGCGAATAGTCTGTAAAGCAGGGCATTCATTATTCCGTGTGCTCGAAACTCATAAAATACAATCATACTGGTGCAATATTAATTTCTTGGAAAATTTTGTATGAATGAGGTGTTGCCACTAGTGCGCACCGAATTTAATATTTTTATTTTTTTTTTATAAAGAATATTCGTGTTTTTTATTCAAGATTCGTAATGAATAGTGACACAATTTGTTAGTCTGGGATCACACTATGAAACACGAGAACATGAGAACATGCTTTTCTTTTCTCCTCTCTCAATTTCTCAACCATCACGAAAATCAAGGTTTCTGTTTTTTTTTTAATAAATACAAAATTAAATTAAAATTAATCTTTTAATTATTTAAATAAATATATAAAATTGTAACGTTACTGACTCACGGATTCATCATCGCACAGCCTAAACACCTGAAGCTAAAAACTTGAAATTTGGACCGAAGGTGGGTCTCTCCCCAAATCGGTCTACTAAAACGGGATTTTTGGAAATTGGAATTTTTAGGGGGTCAAAACGGGTAAATTCGATAACCGTATATCTCCAAAACTAAGAGAGATACAACAAAACTGTAATACTCATTGTTGTTCTTTAGAAAAATAAGCGGGCAGGTGTCTGATATTTCTGGAAATTCGGCTCTTTTAGGGAGAAAACGGGTATAAGCTGAATTGTGGTATTTTTTCTCACCCATATATCTTTTGAAATTACGAATATAAATTTAGTACTTTTTCGAAATTCGAAAGTTTAAGTGGTGAAAATCGTAACTATTTTTGGTACTTTTTTTTACAAAACATTTGTCTCTATTCATTGACATATTCGTAGATAATTATTGGCCCCCACTACAATACTGCAATTTTTGATACTTTAATGGGGGGAAAAATAGTACCAAAATGGGAAATACGGGAAATTCAATATCATTCTTCAACTTTTTGGTTCTACAACTGGTATTTTTATACCCACACCACAATAGTGGAGAGGGTATTATGCATTAGTGCTGATGTGTGTAACGCCTTAAAATATTGGTCCTAGACCCACCTCAAAGCTGGCAGGCGCGACTATACTTTCGTACTTGTTTTTAATTATCGTAAATATTGGGCCTAAAAACATAAAATTCAACATTTAATATCCTGAGTGGGTACGAATCTATGAGGGAACTTTTTGGTGCTTTTTTTGAACTTCCGTTAGTATTGGACCTAGAAAGATAAAAAGAAAAAAAAAACATGAAGGTCCTGAGTGAATGAGAAAATAAACTTTGGCATACAGATAGAAAAAGAAGAAGCTAACGAAGTAGCGGATTAAATGCTTGTATAAAATATAAATTTTTTCCAATGTGCTTCTTTTAAGTCAAGTTTATAAAGCTTTCTTGTATTTCCCCCAATATTTCACATACTTTTTGCTCAAGCCAACCTCTGGCTCTTCATATATGTACGTTAGGGTTACCGTTACAATTAATTATTTTTATGAAGAAAACAATTTTAAATTATTTCATCTTGTAAAATTCCTATCTTCATAAAAATAATTAATTGAAAATTAAATTTGATGAACCTAAGCCTAATTAAATATCAAAATTTGGAATAAAATATTATTTTAAATAATAACAGCCGTATTCATAAGAAAAAGTAAGCCTCAGTTTATACACTACGTACAACGAGCTGCTAACTCGAATGATTCATAACAAACTTTTTTCCACCTGATAACTTTTAATAAATCAACTCTGAATTTTAATGATGCCACGTTCAATTGCACAAAAATGCAACAAGTTTTGCAATTATCAACGCTGGTGTTGTCATTTACGTTTTCTTTTTATATTTTTATGCCAAACGCACAAATAACAGAAGCTTAACTTAATTAATTTTTTTCAACACCGTTACAAATTTTGGCAAATTTTCTGTTTTCTTTTTAGCACATTTCTACCAGGGCTGTGGAGCCTGAGTCGGAGTTGAGGTTTTTGTGCCGGAGTCGGAGTCGTAGTACCCACAAAAACTCGCGACTCCGACTCCAAAGTTTTTCGGCATAAAAAATTTAAAAATATTTCTAAAATAAAAATTATTCGAAATTGACGATGCAATATTTCAAATATCGATTTGAAATTTTTAAGAATAATTTTTATGCTATATTTAGCCATTTAAAAGCTAGTGCATTAAAAAAGATAGTGTGCTATATTCAGATGCACCAAATCTTTGACACCCTCCACCGACAGTTAGAATATATGAGAGCTATAAATTATTAAATAATCTTTAAAAAAAAAATTGGTTCCGGTTAAAACCAATTGTACGACAATCAGAAAGTTTTATGCTTTTATTTCTCGCAATTTGAACTAACTTGAACAATATATCATGATTCGTAACAGTTTATGCCGAACTAAAATGATTTTCAGGAGGGACATTTATATTATCCCATGGCGGCCTTGCCATTTATCAAGTTTCCCTTTATTTTCTTTTCAAAAAAAAAAACAGTTATACATCACTGAGTCTCATATACATTAAGCATCAAGATTATAGTAGGAGTCGGAGTCGTGAGTCGCAGTCGCACTTAAAAAATTTCAGCGTTTGGAGTCGGAGTCGAAGTAAGTACTTTTTTCGGACGACTCCACAGCCCTGATTTCTACGCCACATGACAGGTTTGCGTATTTGTATTAGCTATGAGAATTTACTTATGAGTAATTAGGTCTTTATTTTTTTTTAAATAAAATATATCTATATATATAAAAATGAATCCCTTTTTCCCTTGGTCACGGCATCACGCGTGAATGGCTGGACCGATTTCACTAATTTTTTTTTTGTTGTATTTCTTATGTAAGAAAAAATTACGAAATTTGCGCAGGAAACTAGAACATTTCACTTCTATATACAATATAAAAGAAAGTGGCGTTAGTTAATACGTTTATAACTAAAGAACGGCTAAACCGATTTCGATGATTCGTACCAATTCGGAATGGTCGCTGACCAAGTAAGAAGTAATAGGTGGCGCCATTGAAAATTACTCAGTATGAATTAAATCGTAAACTCTGCATTTGACAATGCTATGATCTTTAGCAAAGTTGTTGAGCATGAGCCGGCGAAGGTTTATAAGTTGATATGGCCAATTTAAGACAGGTGGTGCCCCTGAAAATGACTCGAAATGAGGTAAATCATAAACTGTGCATTTGATCATGCTATGATCTTTAGCACAGCTGTTGAGCATTACCATACAAAGGTTTCTAGGTTGGTATGATCAATTTCCGATAGGCGGCACCATTGAAAATTACTCAAAATAAATTATATCATTTGATCATACTATGGTCTTTAGTAAAGTTGTTGCGCATGAGCCGGCAAAGGTTTATATGTTGGTATGATCAATTTCCGACAAGAAGTGCCATTGAAAATGAATCAAATCGTAAGCTATGCAATTGATCATGCTTTGATCTGTATCAAAGTAGTTGGGCGTGAGCCGTCGAAGGTTTTTCTTAAAATTTGGAATGCAGACACTGTAGTATAAAAAGGATCTTTAAGGTATTGGAAATTCCAACATTTATGGCGTGAAATAAAGCAAAAAGGGTAAAAGCACCCCCTACCACACCTTTTAAATTATGTATTTTTTTATAAAAAATTTTTCTCCGGTTATTTTACTTCGGCTATGCAATATTATACGATTAGTCGTTAAACAATTTATAAAAAACGTTATCGAAGCTACCTTTTTGAATGGTAAATTAATTATCTCTGTTTGATTTTCATTCTTCAGGATAAAAAATACATCACTTTTTTATGTTTAACTTTTGAATATGTAACGAACAGAAATAAAGAAACAAATAGCTTGTTTTTTTTCATCGCCGATCATGGTATACAGCGTTTTATTCCTCTTTCTTTCATTTGAAATTAGGTTAACGGCAAAACAACGTTTGCCGGGACAGCTAGTAAATTAATACATTTAAATATTGAATTTTATAAAAATTTGGATGTATGTAAGTAGCTCCAAACTCGACCACAACTGAGTTCATCCAACAGAATTTAAGACAGATTTTGAAAAAATAGATGATTTATTTATCTGGCTTTACTCTACTTTCAAGCTGGTGGTCCTTTTATAATTTTTAACTTTCTTGACCTTTTTCAAAACGCATGCGACGCATGCAAAGTAGAAAGTAATCCCACTTCATGCGTTCGATGCGTATATCGTTACCTAAAATGCAAAAGGCTCTAACTAGCAAAAACTTTAAAACCTACTTTTTTATTAAATCTGTTTTGCATCAACAAAAATTTTCACAAAAAATGTTTGAATCTTTCGATCAACATTACAGATTTTAATTACAAAAAATAAACGGCCCTATTTACAAAAGATTAAATGATTAACACTAAAAGACCTAACTAATAGTTTGTATAAAATGAAATAAAAAAATAAAAAAAAAATAGAAGAACAATTAATTATGAACAGTTTAATGCAAATCAAATTAAATAGTTTTTACTTCTCTTGTAAAATTTTTAAAATGTTAGATAGGGCCTTTTGCGTGATGATATAGATTCTTTGCGTGTGTTGTGTAGCTTGTCAACTTAATTTTACACTGATTCTATATGTTTGACTGATGCATAAACGCATTTACCGATTAGTGTAGAGGACCTCCAGCTTAAATTCATATGTCAGCTCATTATCGGTGTAACTTAACGACCATTTTCAAAAAAATTCAGTTAGATGTAGAGTATGTACATATATATATTTTGAATACCCATTTTCTGAATCCAAAATCTGCCACTGCTTGAAAAATTGTGCAAATTCCTCTTAAAAAACTTTCAAAATAAATTTCACTTTTGTTTTGCAAAGCAAAATAAAATTTATACAACTCAATACACACTTGGGGGATTCACAAGGTGTCATAAAGTCATATGTCTTAAAATAATAACATGAAAAATACGACTGTTGTGAACAACCCCTCATAATTTAGTGTGCTATTGTGAATTTAAGTCAGCTGATTTAAAACAAATATAAAAAATAAATATTTACCAAAAATAAAACTTTTTTTTAAAATCTTATCCAAAAATTAATAAATTTAAATAAGATCTACCTGACTATTTTTTATTTTTCAGCCGCACATCAGAAATTAATTTTATTTTGTTTGTTAGTTTATCAAACAGCAGAGTCCTAAGGCGATCTAATTTGACGCCGCAAGTGATTTGTTACAAAAATTGCTAGCCGCAGGTTAAATACGGAGGTTAGCCGGATAATACTATAAAATTAACGGCGACGGCTACAAAACCACGGCTCAGCCGCTCAGCGCCGGTCTCTTCTGATTCATTACGACAGCACAATAAACATAGCAAGCAAAGTTCTAGTAATTTAAGACACTTTTTGTTTACAAAGCAACAATAATATTTTTAAACCATTGTAAAATGTTAGAACATTATGACAATATAACATGATAGCACACCTTGTGAATATCCCAGAAAATATGGTGAAAATACAAAAAATATCTATCAGTTATATTTTCAGAAAACTTCAAGTAACTGCTCATTGTCATTTTTCACCACTACGACTTTTTGGCATATGCGCCAAACCAATAATGAGCTGACGATATATTAATTTGTAGATTTTTAATTTAACATACAAGTTATTTTGCATTTAAATAAGGACTTACTCTATTTTTAAAATGGAAAATGAGCCACTAGTTAGATCTCAACTATTGTTAATTAATTTAAGTTATATTAGATTTAAGTTTTTCCAAAGAAAAGTTTGAAACTAATTTTCTAAATTCAATATAAGCGAATAGTCTGTAAAGCAGGGCATTCATTATTCCGTGTGCTCGAAACTCATAAAATACAATCATACTGGTGCAATATTAATTTCTTGGAAAATTTTGTATGAATGAGGTGTTGCCACTAGTGCGCACCGAATTTAATATTTTTATTTTTTTTTTATAAAGAATATTCGTGTTTTTTATTCAAGATTCGTAATGAATAGTGACACAATTTGTTAGTCTGGGATCACACTATGAAACACGAGAACATGAGAACATGCTTTTCTTTTCTCCTCTCTCACCCATTAACTCAGGCTTTCTGAAAAAAAACTTTCATAGTGTGAACCCAGACTTATTAAAAGTTTTAATAATGTTTTTTTTAATGCATAGCATCTTGATGTTTACTCTTTTATAACTTTTTTTACCTGAGCAAAGTGTGCGCCATTGACAACACCACAAACTGGTACCATCAGCAAAATATCAAATCTGTTTGAAATCACTACAGTAAAGCGTACAATCACACCATACGCATATACACCTGGCACAATCACTTGATTGTGCATGCATACTGTAGTCGTGTATGGGGCCCTTAAGGATGATTTGAAAATCCAAAGACTTTTTTTAAATTTTGTAATTTGAATTGAAGTTTTTTCAATGATAAAAGTTTTCAAAGTTTTTCTTGGGATTCAAAAATTAATTAACAAGGTTCCCATTTCATAGTATGAATTGATAAACTGAAATTTATTGTTGATGGGATCAGCTATTCCTATGCACAATTCACTGGTTGCTTATGCCAGTTTTCATTTATGGAGTTGCAGTCCTTTTTTAGTTTTATGAACAATTTTTTATTTTTAGAGTTTTAACTCATAATGAATTGATTCCCTAATTTAATGGACTTTGTTCTGTTCACTTTTTAGCGCTTAGCTCCATAATAATCTTGAAAATTAATACAATCGAAATCATAACTGGCCAATAATCTACTAAATTATGCTATAAAATATAGGAAAAGCTAAAAAATGGGTCAACCCACTAATTAAGCAAACAAAGTTAAATAACAGAATCGCCCAATTATTTGAATTCCCAATAAAATGGTAGCCGTCACATACACAGACCAACATTCAAATAAATAAATGCGATTAAACAATTAACAGAGTGGTGGTGGGGAAAAAGTAGGGCAACTGTATTGACAAATTGTTAACGTAAAAAATAATTGTATGTTTAGAAAATTTGTAGTCATAAGTCGACTGAGTGTTTGTAGGCATTAAATATTTGATTTTGAAAAATTATTATTTCATTTCAAAACTACATACCTACATATTAATGGTCTACAATGTCTGTATAGTGTCTGCAATATATCTTCGGAAAACGGGAAAAACTGCTTAAGTCGACTTAAGCAAGATTTTAGTTTATTGCACCTTTGTATTCTCCATGTTGAAAGGAACCCATGGACAAAGTTTCAATTATTTTTTAATTTTTTTTAAGGAATTTATAGCTAAATTACTTTTTTGCTTATTTTTTTTCCATGTGCAACAACATTTGAAATAAAAACTTTATTTTTCTGCCGATCTCTGGCATTAGGATTATTTAGGGATAAAAACTAAAAAGAAACCTATAACCTCAGAGAAGTAATTTGCCAAAAACTACCTTTAAAGTGTGAAATTGTTTTTCTACAGACCTTAGAAAAATAGACTTAAGCACTTTTTCCTTCTTGCCACAGACTTAGTGACCATTTCAAATTAAATACATTTTTAATTAAACCATTCTTTCCTTGTACTCTCTTGACATTTACACCACTTAAATCCAACATTTCATGTCAGGATTCATTTTACAATCAAAAAAGAAAGATTTAATTTCATTAATTAATGCCGATACACACGAATATGAAAAAATCGTTTACATTTTTTTAAATTTTAAAAATGTCTAAAGTTGTTTAGTTTATGGAATACGCACCTTTTTTTAATCCCAATGAAAAAAAAAGCGTTTTCTGATAGTATTTATTTAATGAACTGTGTTTTAAGGTTATAAAATATTTTAATTTTTAATGAAGCTTTTTACCATTTTTTTTTGTTTTTTTTCATTTCTCTAAATAATTTAATGAATTAATTCCTTGTTAATTTTTTAACGTTTTCCTCTTTTTATTACTCTTTTTAAATACAGAATTGTATGTTCAATTCTTTTTCTTATTAGATTTTTAAGATTCGAATAAATTATTTACACGATTCACTTGAATATCAAAACAGCACATAAAATATTTAGATACGAGTGTTTGTATGAAAGTTTAGTTTTTAAGGACTTCTTCTCAACAATTCATTGGTGCTTGAAAAATATTTATTAAAGCTTTTATTTTAGTAAATGAATTAAAAAAATAAAAAAATAAATAAATAAGAGTACTTTATTCGGCTATGCCGAATCTTAGGTACACTTCACCATGGTGCGATAATAACAGAAACTTATAGAAATAGCGTTTTTTAGATACGAATAAATATATGTTGGGCCACGCCCACTTATCCAATTCGACCCACATTTTGTCGGAAGTTGTGAAAATAAACAGCAAGAATATATGGAGGGCTCAGAGCTGAAGCGAACCAAGTCAAAAAAGAAAATTCGAAAATATACTGAGTTTGAGTAAGTAAATTGCCATTAATTACTGGAACCACTGACTTGGGTTTATTACCGTTACCTTAGGAACGAAACTGATTTACCCCATTACAGAACTGGATTGAGTTAAATGTTGCGAAGATTTTCGAAGCAAATTTCAAATACATATACGTGATATAATTTATGACTTGGTTCGGTTCAGCTCTGAGCCCTCCATATATACAATGTATATTATACATATTTTTATTCTAGTATTTTTATGTATGAAATTTGTTTATCATATTACTATAAAATGGGGCAGTTTATTATGATGATATTCCATCTTATTTGAATCAGTTTTGCCAAAATGTACCATTTAAAAAAAAACTTTATTAAGCAAATATCGAAGGGTTAAATAATTATTGTTATACCGCCATAAATTTAATATTATATAACTCCTAAGCTAGAAAAGCGTAAGCGCTAAAAACATCTTTCTATAGAACTTCTTTCAAGGATACATACTAAAAAGTTATACATACTAACTAGTGTTTTTCATACGGGATTTCCCGGAACAAAAATCTCGGAATCCCGCTCAATTTTCGGGGAAAAATCTCGGGGAAATTTGTGCGGGAATTCCCGGGATTTGTTTTTATTTAATTTTGGCAACAACTGTACTGCTGATATGTATAATTGTAAATAAGTTGTGTCATTAAATAGATCTTAGCCGTATGTCAAAAAATCACATTTTGAGTTTTTGATTGGCTTTAATTCAATTTCTTGTCTCTTTTGTTTGGTGTAAATCACTTAAGTCTAACACAACTGCTTCTAATCTTAAGGAAATACACTGAATAAATATTTTTCAATTTAACATTACGAAAAACTACGGTTTCTGACTCAAGACATTGTTGCCAAACGCCAAAGAAATATCAATTCATATCCGATAATGTTTAATGCTATGAAATTTTGAATGAAGAAGAGTAAAAATGTACAGAATATTTAATTTGTTTAAAGATCCAGATCCGTAGAAAAGAAACGTGTTTAATCATTGAAATCTTTTTGATAAAAATTATAAATAGGCTTTCAAACGATTCTGTAAATGCTTATTCTGAGCTATTTTAACAGAAATATTTTGTAATAATTAATTTGAAAAATTTAACATTTTTGGTTTTAACTATAATTACAATTGTGGTTATTTTGTTGGACTATTTATGGTTTTTAATCCAAATTTTTAATGTTTTAATCAGGCTTAAGTTCATCAAATTAAATGTTCATTAAATTTTTTTTATGAAGAATGGAATTTTACAACATGAAAATTAATTAAAATTGTTATTGATAATCATTCATTCTTGACTGACCTGAGATCCATCTGAGGAGATCAAGTGGTTGTGATCGAAACATGTCATGTAACCAGCCGCCTGGGTTCGAATCTCAGGTCAGTCAAGAATGAATGATTATCAATAACAATTTTAATTAATTTTCATGTTGTAAAATTCCTTTCTTCATAAAAATAATTTAATGAAAATTAAATTTGATGAACTTTAGCCTGATTAAAATATTAAAAATTTTTGTTTTTATATAAATGCTGTTGGCCTTGAATCTATTCTGTGGCAATAAGAGATTAAGTCTATTTTTTAGTTTTATAGGAGAACAATTAAAAACTTTAAAGGTGGCAATTCTCTGCGGTTATAGTTTTTTATGTTTTAATTCCTAAACACTCCTTATGTAACGGATCGGAAGTTTTTATTATTTCAAATGTTATTGCACATTAAAAAAGATAACCAAAAAGTAATTTTGCTATAACTTCCTTAAAAATCCTACAAAATAAATGAAATTTTGTACTTTTGAACATGAAGATTTTAAGGTGCTATAAAAAACTTTTTCCTCTTTGCCACAGAAATAAAAAAGTTGATTGTATTTAAAAACTTATTTAATTGATCCCAGGAAATGGTATTGGTTCAAATAAATTAAATTAAAAAATATTTTGCATTGATTTGTATTAAGAGGGAATTCCCGGGATCCCGGGAAATTGAAAAATATAACCCGCTTTCCCGGGAAATGAAAAAGTCCGGGAAAAGAAAAACGCTAATACTAATACTAACAAATATAATATAATATAACACATATAATATAATAATTATAATAATATAATACCAGTGGTGGGGGGTATAAAAATTACTAGTTTTGTTTTAAAATCCTTAAAGTTTTACAGCCATATTCATAACGAAAAGTTAGCCACAGTTTGAACACTACGTACAACGAGCTGCTAACTAGAATGTCGATTAAATTTAGCAGCTTATTAGCTCAAAGTAAATTCATAAAATACTTTTGTCCATCTGCTAACTTTTAATAAATAAACTCTGAATTTTTTAATGATGCCGCCACATTATATTACTTAAAAATGCAACACGTTTTGCATTAATCATCGCTGGTTTTGTAAATTAATTTTTTGATTTTTTTTTGTTTAATCCTCCACATATAAACATTTTTTTATGAAGTTTTAAAATAAAATACAGACAGTAAATTAAAACAAACCAACAAAATAGATGTGAAGATTTCTTATTTCCGATTTAACGTCATGGCGATTTTGTTGCAAACGTGTGAACGTGAAGAAGCAAGACATACCCAGTGGGAAAACTTAGAAGAAGACCTTTTTAAAGGATTGCTTAGAAATTGATTCGATTTAATTACTGTTCTTATCTTACTGCTAAAGAATTCCATCATAGAAGGCTTCGGCTCTTTGGTATAAAATATAAGATACACCTTCTACACTCGCGTCTATTAGAAGGGAGTAGTGAAGGAGTAACATTTTTGGTATTGTTTTTTTGCACAAGCAAAAGCAAAATAATTATTTCTTTTTTTTTTATCCCGTTACCGTTCTAATGTGCCAGCTTAAGAAGCGGGAACGGAAGGCCTACTTCGCAATAACAACGTGTGTAAATAAGATATGAGTATGGAATGGAGCGAGCAGGCCTTGTACATTCAAAAGGAGGTGCACAGAGGCCTTCCTGAAGGCATCCGTACTCCTTCTTTTTCCCGCTCGGTAAATGCTTCACTATAGTGAAAGTGCGTGCGGGTATAAAAATACTCTCAAAAATTAACAAAGGAATGAGAAATACACGCAGCAATGAGAGTGGGAACAAAAAATACGCACAGTTTTAATGTGTGTACGAAATGTTTTCACATTTGAACACCGCTCATATCTACAGCTTCCATCTAGATACATCTAATGGTATATCTACAAATAAATTTTATATGAATTTTAACCTCATACCATAACTATGTGAGCCCATGACTGCCCATCGCACAGGGGGGCCAAATAAATCTACGATTTATACATTTATTAAAACATAGCTTGAAGGTAAATGCCTGTTAGCAAATCTTATCAATTAAGTTCTTGTTATCTTTAAAAAAAAACAATTGAAATTTTCAACGCGCCTGTACCCGATTTGTAGAAACTTTGGTACACACTTAATGTGTACTGCTGTGATTGCATACAGCGATACAGAAAAAATTCTCGCCAATCAGTTTTTATTAAAAATTTAATAAAGTTAATTAAACGATTTCTTATTATCAACAACATTTAATTGATACTATTAATTAGTTTACTGGTGCAAATTGAATTAGTTTTTTTAATTACACACACCACAAATTTGTTTGATTGAAATCTTTTTTTATTTTCTCTTTGAAGAAATTTTGGTACCGTTATGCACGGCCAGGTCTTAATGAGAAACATTATGCATTGGCAATTGTTTTTTAAATATCGGTTTATATTCAAACAACTTAAGAAAAATGTAAACGAAACGATGCGATTGCCAGTTATTGCAATTTTTTTCTTTGCTTTACCGCATATTTCGATGTAGCGTGCTACATTGAAAAAGAACATTTGTAATCAGTGCGTCGAGGGTATTTGTACAATGCGCATTAAATATTAGTAACAAACAGATATTTTTGTTGCAAATTTAATAAAAAAAAATGTTGCTGGAAAGTAATCAGTGCTTTTCTCTTGGTACTTATTTTAAATGTGTAGCGTGTGGCATCGTAAGTGTAAAATGCATAAATTCAAAAAAAAAATTTTTCTTAAATATCTTTATTTACGATGGCCAACAACTACAAGCAGCAAGAACAGCTTTTTCCATTAAAACAACTTTATTTGAGACTAGCAATACTATTTTCAGTTTAGTTAGTTTTGGTTCAATATTTGTATTTTTCTTTATTGAAGATATTTTTTTAAGTTTGTAATTTTTGTTCGGAAAATAAATATATTGAATGTATTTAAATTAATGTAGATGCAATGATGGAACAAACTTTCGCATGCAACATGTAGTGTGCGACAGTGATTAATATTAAATTATAAATAAACTACACAATATTTTTGAATCAAATAAAAAGCAATATTAAGATACATCAATTCATAACATTTTAAAATTAGTCGCATTTACATATTTCATCAGGTTTCGCTGAAATCAGTATTTGAACTGTTTGCCTTAAAGGCGACTTCTGTTTTTGTCGCATGCAAATGCCTTGGTTTTTTTTTAATTATCTTGAAAACGAACAATTGCTCAAAGTCAACCTAAGCACAAATTATAGCGCTAATCAAGAGCTATAAGTTTCGCCTTTTGTCAAAAAAAATAATGTTTTCGTGTATGTTTTAAGGCGTACGAATGTCCCATTCGACATTGGAGAAATACCCATATTTTAAAAATGTTTCGTTAATTTATTAGAACAAACGTGTTTATTTAAGCTCTTAGAATAATAAGATGATCTATCAGTGTGAGGGTTGGGGGTTCGATTCCCGCTAGAGACTTTTGTCTGTTTCACTACAATGGGCTAAAGGTGTACGTTACTAATGCTCGGAAAAAATTAAGTGAAAATGAATTTGTTAAATGTTAAAAAAAAGTTTACGTAAAAATCCGATAAAATTTTCGTTATCTAAAAATTATGGTTTTTTAACACCAGATTTACTTCAAAATTTTGCAACAAAAAAAATATACCAAAATTAATTTCCATAAAAGCAACTACAATATGCAAAAGGGTTGGGTGGGGTTGGGTGAAACATTTGAAAAGTTTTTTCTTTTTTTTTTTTGCATGTGTTAATTTTTAACCATCACAAGATGTTTTTAAAAAACAGGCTCTCATGCTAAAAACATGTAACATATTTCCGTTATTTTTTTTTAGTTTTCTTTAATTTTTCCTACTTCAAGTTTGCATGAGTATTTACATATACATACACATGTGTATTGTAGAGATAGAATTCCTACACTTCCGTTTCCTCTTTAATGTATGTAGAAAGTTTTCTTTCCTTGATTTGAATAAGTTTATTTCATAGACAAACAAATACTTACATACACTTACTTACTCACTAACTCACTCACTTGCTTACTAATTCCTCACAAACTCACACTTTCCACTCCAACACTATTCGTTCGTTGTAGTAATAAATATGTTTGTGTATGTGTTGATAATATTTTTGTTGTTACGTTTTTTTTTTTTTTTTTTTTGGTATTCGTTGTATTCAATCGATACTCATTAAATTTTCCAAAAATGAAAAACGAAAAACACTCACACCAGCACTAAATTTACTTAACAAATAAATGTTATTAATGACGTTAATTTTTGAAGGAACAATCATTTTTTTTTTTTGTTTAATTTTTTTTGTTGTTGTTTATTTAATATGAAACATTTTAAAGTATTATTATTAATGATTTTTTTTTATATATAATTTTTTCATAATTCAATATTTTTGTCATAAAAACTCTATTGCTTTTTTTATTTCTTTGGTTTCTTTTTTATTTAGTTAAATATTGCCTAGTTTTCAGTTTCATATTAATTTTTCTTAATTAACCGCGCGCACTTTAACCGTTTTATTTAAAAATTCCATCCTTTTCGAAAAAGTCATTTAGAGCGACTGATATGTCGCCAAACAGTATTCACTTGATAGCGGCATTCTACCCCCACAATATACTTTCTACGTGTTACCAATACCAGTGTATAAAACTCTCCTATCCTACTTCTTCTACTGGACTACTTACTGTTCCACAACCGCCCATGTCATCCCCAAAAGAAAATTTATCTCTCTAGCATTTTATTCATTCGTTCGCTCGTTCTTTTGGACATTCACATATTTTTTGTTTGCGGTCTATAAATTGTTGTTTTTACCTTTAAGGTTAATTTTTTTTTATATGTATATATTTCATAACGAAATATCTTTAGCATTTCTAACGTTTTCTGTACGTGTTATTGTTAGTTGGTTGATTTGTCAGTATGAATGTGGGTAAGTAGTCAAATCGTATTTATTAGGGGCGTAACAATACAATGCCGATACTTAAAACAAATATCGGCGATAGTCGGTCAAGCCCGAGCATATGATACCCTAGAACCACAGTATATGAAACCTGTTTTTGCAAGTGTACCGAATTTGGGATTCATGGGAAATCATGGACCCGCCCGAATAAATCATGTTATGAGGTTAAGATTTATACAAAAGTTCTTTGCAACGAATATTATTTAGATATCTTTATCTATATGAGATTTAGTTTGCCTCTCAGTAATTTAGGAAAGTGGTTTATATGGAACCTACGGTATTTTTTGGACCCACCAGCACAACATTTTCTCGTGACATAGTAGCTATCGTAAAATATATTATCACCAACAATTAAGTTAATACCAATATTTATAAGGAAGTTGTGGCATTAAAAGCCTTTTTCGGGAGTAGTATTTGTATGGGAGCTGTGGTAAAAAATTGACCGTAAAATTCAGCAGGATGATTCTGATTGTCATGCCTTTATGGCGCTGAGGCCCAAATTTTAAAATGTAAATATTTTGTACAATTATAATGTTAACTAATAAATATACATATTATTGAAAAAAAAAAAGAAAAAAAAAAAAAGCTTGGACCAAATTTTATCAAAATACCAATATAATAAGATGGTTTATGGGCACACAGACCCTATTCCGGAAAGAAGCTCGTAAGGGGCCAATATGAAATTATAGTACGATTCGCACCATTTTTGAATAGGCTTGATCCTTGTGCCAATTAGAACATTTGTACTAAATTTCATCAGATTATCCCAAAAATCTGGCAGACAGCCAGCCAGCCGGACGGAAATAGTTCGATCGATTCAAAAAGTTATTTTTCGACTTACTTGCAGTAAGAGCCATACTAAAAAATTAAATTACGAAAGTACTTAAAACAATCCAAAATGGGATTTTTTTAAAAAACCAGTCCCTGTATTTCTTAAAATAAGAATAAAATTCTTAAATCAAGTAAACAAAAGCTTGAAATTTTCGTAGGTTTTGCCACTTTATATTCTGAATTCGTGCGTTTGCAAAAGTTTGTTGTAGAAACAACAACACTAAAAGAAGAAAAACATAAATTTTTCTCAAGTTTAAAAAGTTAAGTAAGAAGCGAAAATTCCCGAATTCTATTTGTTAAAATTATTATGTGAAAATCATAACCTTTTAAAGTAGAATGATTATGCTGCTGGAGTCTTGAGAGTTCTTATCTTAATAAAGGGAGGAACACAATAAAGGTGAAACAAACATGTGTAACGAACGGGTGGTTAAGTTAATAACACATTGACTGCCAAGTCGGACACATTTGTGGTAATTTGATGTCCGGCCCTAAATGAAATTTATGTAATAATGGTTTCGGCGCAGCTCAAAAATTAATTTAAAAAAAAAATTTTTTTGGAAAAAAGAAAAAAAGTAATTCATTTTATTATACACAGTTAGAAAAAAGTAAAAGAAAAATTATTTTACATTTTATTCTTAGCAAAGACACAAATTAACACGTATGTATGTATTAAGGAAAAATAGAGAGCGAACCCAATTCGCTGCATTTTTGTTAGAGTATTTTTGGCCTTGCCTTAAAAAAAAGTCGGGAGGCGCCTCGTCGGACACATGCTTCCGACACTCTTATTTGTAAAACACTCTCTGTTATTAAGCAGTAAATATTACGTTTTCGAAAAGATGACTCAAAAAAATGCTGATTGGCTGCAAGTCCCGGGCAGTCAATGTGATAAAAAATATTATTCTCTCGCTCTCTCTCTCTCTTTCTGGTTCTATGGATTAAGTCAAGGTATATTTATAACAGGTAGTCTCGGAAAGCCAGCTGTTTATTTTTTATTTGCTTGTTTTGTGATACAAACTGTCGAATGTTGCATAGTAAACAAGTAAATTAGTTTTTGACAGTTCGTATCACATAACAACAATAAAAAGCCCTGTTGTTTGTTTTATTGTACAATTTGTTGTAATCTTGCGGCTACCTGCTATAAATATACCTTGGATTAGGTGTTTAGGTTATAATCAAAATCCACTGTAAAAATATTTCAAGTACGAATTCGATATAAACACACCCAAAAATTTTTGAATCAAGCACAGTTTGAGATAATTTTTATGTCACTTTTACTTAAGTCAATCCCGCTTTCGAATTTTTTTAATTAAAATAGTTCTGTGCTACCGTTTCACACACGCTCTAAAGTGCAAAGCAAACCGGTTAAGAATTAAAAGAAATAATTTTATTATTCAGTTTAAATATACATACTAAAGTACTTTAAAAAAATTTAGGAAGTATCGTCGTATCGACAATACCGCCGACACCGATATATCGGCAAGCCTGAAGAATCGCCGATGTATCGGTACGGGTTACACCCCTAGTATTTATGCAACAACAATTACATTTTGGGCTTTTTGTACTTATGTACAATGTAACTACAACGACATACACACAATCCATGTACTATATGTATATAAGTAAGTACGTTAGTAAATATGTGTAGATATTTAGTAAGAAAAAAGCAACAATTTTTCAATATTTTTCATGAGTTCATATCGGGGTAACTAGTTTGTTAAAGGAAGCACGAGTTTATTTCATCATACTCAATTTTGTTTTAGGCAATGGTGGACAACCCTCGAAATGCATAGTTAGAAATAGGCATATTAATTTGACAAGATTATGCAAGATTCTGTGTTACATGTAATGATTTTAAGTCAAACCTTTACGCATTTTTTTATGGAGTTTTAAAAAATTGTTAAGTTTTGTTTTAGGATTTCAATTCGGCTTTTTTTTTTAATAACAACCCTTAAGGAATAACGAAGCGCCCCAAAATCGGCAGATCAGAGTCCACCATCGTATAAGAAGACTCTAAAACGTAAGTGGACTTGTTCTTGTTGGAGACCTTTAAGGAAGAAGGTGGTGGTGGTGTAGAAAGCGAATTTGAAGAATATTTTCGTTTGAGTCGTCATATTTTTAAATCTGTACTGGAATTAAATATGATTTGGCAGGATTACCTTCCACCTGGAATAGAGAACCAATTAAAAAATTAACCACAACCGATTCGTTCCTTCACTGTCACTCTTTTAACCAAGAAAAATTCTGTGGCCGTATGGAAAAACTAGATAACTCCATTTTTTTTAAAAACTAAAAGTTTAAAACATATTTCCCCAATTATTTGATATGAATTTGTGTTACTTTGCTAGCGCATTAAACAAACAATAATTTTACAGATTTTTGGTTCCATTGAACTAATTTTTGGACATTAAAACAGAAATCAATGGGAGTTATCTTTGTTTTTTTTTCGAAATATGGAGTTATCTAGTTTTTCCGAAAAAACTTTTTTTTTCAAATTATTTTAAAATTTTCGGAATAAAGAGAACTTAATCATAATAAGTTATGATTTGTGGAAAAACATTAACTATTTGACTCAGCACGTTCATTCAATAAAAATGGAGTAATCTAGTTTTTCCAAAAACTATTTTTTTTCCTTTTATGCTCATTTATCTAAAACTAGCATTAATTTCGCTACTTCGTGAGCGCTTCCCTTTCTTTCGTAGTTGTTAAACAAAAAAATACCAAACAGTTATTCTAATCCGCTCAGGACATTGCATGTTTAATTTTTTGTTTCTACATCCAATACTAACGAAAATTAAAAAAAAAACCAGTTAAAGAACATAAAAGTACCAAAAAAAAAAATCACTCACAGGTACTTATCCACTCAGGACGTTACATTTTGAATCTTATGTTTACATGTAAAATATTAACTAGAATTAAAGGAAGTCCCAATTGTAAAACAAAAGCTAAAGAAAGGAATTAAGTTTCCCCTAATTCCCCCTTTTTGGTCCTTTTTTCACCCGATTTAAGTATCAGCAATTGCAATGTTGCAGAAGGAGTCCAAAAATAATCGTTCGAATTTCGAAAAAGTACCGAATTCGTATTTGGACTTTTTAGATTAGTTTCGAATGTGATATAAACTTTGTTTCTATGTTTTAAAGATAGATGGGGTGTCAAAAAAGTTCCAAAATAGGTTTACTCCTTTAACTCCCTAAAAGGGCCGAATTTCAAAAAATTACCAGACACTTGTCCGCTTATCTTTCTAAAGAACAACGATAAGTATTGAAATTATTTTTGAATCTCTTTAAGTTCCGGAGATATAAGGTTATCGAATTTACCCGTTTTTACCTTTTCTTTCCCCTAAACATTCGAATTTTAAAAAATCCCGTCTTCGTGGATCAATTTAGTGAAAGACCAACCTCCTGTCAAGTTTTTAGCCTCAGACTTTAAGGCTGTGCGACGATGAATCAGTCAGTAACGTCACAATTTTATATGTATAGACAACCCGAGTTTTTGTCTATTTTTATGCATAAACTTATTTCAAAGGTTTACCCTTTATGATTAACCCTTCTTAATTTTATGAAATTCATAGGCCAGTTTTTGGGACGAGGATTAACTATCAAATAAATATCAAAATTTTAAAGAAAAGGTGCCGTATTCTATAAGCGAAGAACTTTAGAAATGATATGCATATAAAGAACATTCTTTGAAGTATCGGGAGTTGCAATTTTTAGGTTCAACATTTTTAACCCAAAGAGCTTGTGACCCGAATTTGTTCTATTTCGCTTGTTCTCTATTAGTTTTCGAAACGACGTCGTTTTAAACTTCGAATTTCTCGGTTTTTTTAAAACACTATAGAGTTACCTTGTTTTTCCAAAAAATGCCTGGAGTTATCTAGTTTTTACAAAAAAATTGGTATTTTTCTGATTTTTGTTTTTCAAATAACTTTTAAATGAGCAACTTTATAAAAATGTCAACCAAGGGGGATAGTAAATGAAACACACTTTCTATTTTTGGTGTTATCTCAATTATCTCAAAAAGTGGAGTTAACAAATTTTTCCATACGGCCACAGATTTTTTCTTTGTGTTCATTTTCGAACTTTGTTGAATTAATTTTCTTGAAATTTTGATTAAAAAAAAATATTATATCAATAAATGCCGTACGATGTTTGATTTTCAACCTGGCCGAAGATGTCAACCGCTATCGTTCCTTTGCATTTTCAACGACGAACAGCTGTCTTGCGCCCCACTAACAATTTTCAGCACGGCAAGTCGATTGACAATGCAAGCAATAGCTATAAATTTGCGCCCCACTAAGAAATATTATGCGACCATAAATGTCAAAATCAGTAAACATGTACTGTGGTCACGACAGAGGCATTTTGTTGGAATGTTAAGCGAAAGTTTTCTTTACACATCAACAATGAATATTTATACCCACATCACAATAGTAAAGAGGGTATTCTGCAATTGTGCTGATGGTTGTAACACCTTAAAATATTGGTCCTAGACCCACCGGCGGGCAGGCTGGCTGGCTGTCACGCCACAATAGTAAAGAGAATATTATGAATTTTTGCTGATGTGTGTAACACTTTAAAATATTGGTCCCAGACCCACCTTTAAGTCCGGCGGGCAGGCTGGCTGGCTGTCGATGTAAACCTTGCGCGTAAAGCAATTTTGAAGATAATTTGATAAAATTTGTTCCACCCCTGGGATGAACTAGTCCATAATTTCAAATATCCCCCATACAAGCTTCTTTCCGGAATAGTGTCTTTGTGCCCATAAACTATCTTATTATATTTGTATTAAGATACAATTTTGGGCGCTGCGAAATATGGCCTCAAAAAATAATATGAAAATTGACCCCGAATTTGGGGCTATTTTTCATAATTAATGCAATATGAACCCATTTTTTAAATGAAAAATTACTTTTTTTTTTATCATATTTTTTAAAACAACACCACTTATAAAATTATATAATAATCAGGTATGTTCTAGGTTTGGACTCGAATTGAAATCATAAATTGGTGTTCTCAAATCCGCATGTTTTTGTGCATTCGAAGTTTTTGTTCGAAAAAACTTTTGTTGAAAATAAAGATCGCTAATTTGCTAACCGAAGCTTGATAGCAATGTCTAATATTTTGTAAAAATCGTGAAAGCTGTAAAGAACCACAAAAAAAATCGCTAACATGGCTAAAATTCTCGAAAAATTGCAATCTTTTAAACAAACACTAAAATTTATTTGAAATCTCTAAATGGGTTAAAAAAAACAAAATGTCGGAAAATAACAAAAAAAATTGCAAAAATAGCGAAAATTCGCGAAAATTTTTAATATTTCAAACCAGCCATAAAATTGATTTAAAGTCCCTAAAACTATAAGGAATGGCAAAAAATCGGTAAAAATTGCTAAATTCAAGGAAATTCGCAAAAATTTGCTAACAGCGGCATGATAGCAAAGTCAACTATTTATTATAAATCGTTAAAGCTGTAAAGAATCAGAAAACTTACACCACCAAATCGCTTATATCGCAAACATGGCTAAAGTTCGTGAAAAATTGCAAAATTTTAAACAAACCCAAAAACTAAGAGATCGCTAAATCAATTAAAGAAACAAATTGTCTGAAAATAACATAAAAATCGTTAAAAAAAATTTGGTATAATTACATACATCAAAATCAATGAAAAAGTCGACTTTAAATTTGAGGTTAGTAAGGGGCTTTTGCGTTTTAGATAACGATATATTTTGATTAAATTGGATTAAGAAGATTTTAAGCTAAAAGCAATATTAATTTTTTTGTAAAAAATGTTATCACATATTACAATAAAAGTCGATTCGATTTACTTTCACCAACCCATATCTACTCTAATTGAAAACGAATAAAAACATGTGGATGTGAAATGCAGAACACCAATAATGCTAAAGTTATCCACTTTCGAGTGGATTCGGATTCTAGAACACACCCGAATAAGATAAACGTTAACATTTTGGCCTCAGTTGCTTTTAAAGTAGTATGATTAAAACTAACACGAAATATCATTTTAGTGCCAAATTTTGCCCACCACTGTTATTCATATAATTCTTTACTATTATTATTATTTTTATTGTTACACCCTTCACCGTAGGTAAAAGGGGAATATATGAGCTTGCCATTCCGTTTGTTATTTTTATAATATTGATCTTAGACCCTTTTAAGTAAATTTATTCTGGGTCCTTATGAGTATCGAAGTTGATTTAACAATGTTCGTCTGGCCGTCCGTCTGTCTGTTGAAATTGTGTTTCCGAAGTCCCCAGATATGAAGGGGACTTAGTTGTTATATAATTATTCCACATGTAATCCAGAAGATCGGTCGATAAATGGCTAAGGACGAATCCCCGTTTGCCTCTGTTTTTTGTCATTAAATCCAATGATGTTCTTGTTTTTTTTATACCAATTACCGAAAGTAATAAGGTTATATCTTTGGCGTTAGGCAAATAGTTCATAAGTTAGAAACTTTAGTTTTTCGTAATATTAAATTGAAAATTATTTATTTGGTGTGTTTTTTAGACTTTTTCCTTAAGAGCAGACGATTGCGATGTGAAGCAAATGTGCCAGACTTAAGTTATTGATACCAAACGAAAGAGAAACAAATTAAAGCCAATCTGAACTCAAAATTCGTTTTTTGGCTTAATTAGGTACAATTATCTTGGTTATCAATACACAACATGTGGTCGTCTAACAAAATATGTTAGGAACACAACTGGGACGAACGACGAATTTCGTCCAGCACAACGAATTATTCGGAAGAAATTCGTTTTATAAATTCGGCGTATGAAACACAATAACGACGAAAAAACAAAATGGAAATAAAATATTTTGTATAAACAAGATATGGTGGTACCATATGAAAAAAAAATACTTCACGAATAAAACATTAAAAACAACTCAACTAAAATACTTTTTAATGTAAATTTATTTTCAATTTGTATTTTATTTGATATTCTAAAGTAAAAAGTAACTTTATTTACTAAAACACTTACCATTTTGAAACAATATGGCTACCCAGTACTGATTTGTTCATCGTTCGCCGGCGTAAGAATTAAATTTATTTAAAGTTTGAAACATCCGGCGAATTTTCGTCGGCGCCCTGATTGTGTGCATTTTCATATACACAAATATTTTTTTATTTTTGGCGACGAATATTCGCGGCCAAAAATTCGTCGTTCGTGCCAGTTGTGTTCCTAGCAAAAGATTTATTTATATCTTAAGAACGGTATTTATATAACTTTCTGTTCTTATCGCGCCATGCTGAAAGGTATATAGGATTCGGCACAGCCGAATATAACACTCTTACTTGTTGTTATTATAAGTTTGTTTGAAGTACTTTTAACTCGTTCCTGTTGAGTACTTTCAATTTCTTTACTATCCTTCATATCATTATTCTATATTTTTGTCAGGGCTACCAGATACTTTTTTTCCTTGTTCCCAAAAAATTAAAAAAAAATCTCCAAATTACATACAAAAAAAAATTACCTAAAAAGTTAATATTTTTTATTGATTTATTTTTCTGACCAAATTTAAAGCGTAAATAATAAAAGAAGGGAAAATATATTTAAAATGTGTAAAATCCTCAAAAAAAACCCCGATTATTTTTATTAAATCCCCAAAAACATCCCCAATCCCCAAATGACATTCTTTGTCCTTTTTGCTTGCGTTAAATCCCAAACTTTGGGAATAAATCCCCAAGTCTGGCAGCCCTAATTGTTGTAGTATTCTAATAATGATCATTACTTAATTCAACACTAACAACAGGCTGTTCTGTTTTCTTTCTTTATTTCAACTTTTTTCAACACACTGTAGATTCAACAATTGAGAATGGAAACACAACACACATTCACATAAAAAAAAATTTTTTTTCTGAAACGGGTCAGTAGTATGTACGAATGTAAAATAAACTACATACAAGTGTATATTTCAAATTAGTTGTGGTTGTTATTATAAATTATATAGTTATTGGTAACTACTTACTAACTGCATACATACACACTTACATTGTAATAGATGGAGAGTTCATTTAATACCGTAAAAGCAAAAGAGGCTCAATTTGATTTATAATTGACAAGGGTTTGTAGTCAGAAAACAAAATAAATATAAATAATCAAAAACATATACATACCTACTTAAAAACATAATAATGGGAATAATAACTAACAGCCGTACCTAAACAAGATCAGAAGGCGGAATGTTTTCTCCCGCTTAGCTTTTACGCTGATATGCCATACCTAAACAAGAGCGTAAACGTTGTGTCACACACCGTAGTGCTAACTTTCTTGTTTATTAAAACCCACATAATAGAAATAAAAAGAAGAGAAAAAACCGCTAGATTGACAAAAAAACAGCTAAATTGCCAATATTTATTAACAATAGCGGCCAACTTCACTATTAAACGCGCTGTCAAAATCGGATTTTCCAATTGCAAAGCGTTGACGCCGCGCTATTTAGGGATGCTTCATGCAAATTGTATGGGCTTGAGAATTTTTGACAGATAGAAAACTTTTTCCGCTCTTGTTTAGGTACGGCTGTAAGCTACCTTAATAAGAGCGGCAAGCGCCTGTTTTATGTCAAATCTTTCATTTTCACACAGTTTATACGAAACAATCCTTTAAAGCGTGAATTCAACACCACCCAGCTGAAAAATCTGATTTGATAGATCGCTAGGTAGTTTTATTTAATTAAAAATGTATTGGCAATAGAATTTTAATGTTTAAAAAAACGCTTGTCGCTCTTGTTTAGGTTAGGTTCCATGGGCAGCTATCAAGAGACATCTCACTTGGGTCCTTTATTGGTCCCTTTGTGACAACCAGCGCCAATGCCCATCCTATAGAGCAGTTACTCAGATGGCGTCACTGCAGAATCCAACCAATTAATTCTTCCTAATAAAGCGAAGAAGCGGTTTCAGTTCTATCCCGGATATATCCCCTAGGCAGGCAAAGACCGGTTTCCCCAGGTATTTTTCTCTAATGCTCCGCAACCCAGGCCATTTTCAGAGAAAGAGAAGCACAGTCTCCTCTTCCTCCTCGTCCTGACAACCACTGCAGTAGTCGTTAAATTCCAGACCCATTCTTCCAGCATGAGTCCCGACCAGCCAGTGCCCAGTCAAACCCGATATCACTGTCCTAATCTGGTCCCTGTTGAACCCAAGTAGGGAGCTAGTTCTCCGTCCATAGTAGCCTGGATATCGAGCAGGTGAACTCAGAGTCCACCGCATCTGCACAACTCTAAATAAATTGTTACATTCATATGTGCATGCATATTATGTATGTTTTTTTTTTGATAACACGAATTATTTAAACTTTTTAATATATATTTTTATTTATTTATTTATTTATTCCATTTCCTGTACAACAAGACGGAGTCTTATATTTATAGCACAGGAACGTATTACGTTACAAAACAAACTTGATACAAGTAAATATAAAAATATTAATATAAAAAAACAAAGTTCAAAAATTATTAATTAAAATTAAAAAAGTAAAAGTAAGTATTTAGTAGTTATTATTAATAGCAACTTGGTAAAAATAATTTTCTTTTAAGAAAATTTTTTTTAGTATTATTAAAGCATTTCAAAGCTCATCAGAGAATCTATTTATAATCCTTGTTGATATGTTTATTGCCTGCTAATTGGGGGATTCACAAGGTGTCATAAAGTCATAAGTCTTAAAATAATAACAAGGAAATTTACGACTGTTGTGAGCAACCCCTCATAATTTATTGTGCTATTTTGAATTTAAGTCAGCTGAATTCAAACAAACATTAAAAATAAATATTTACCAAAAATAAAAATATTTTTTAATTCTAATCCATGAATTAATAAATTAAATTAGATCTACCTGACAAATTTTATTTTGTTTGTTTAATAAACATCAGAGTCCTTACCCAATCTAATTTGACGCCGCAAGTGTTTTGTTGCAAAAATTGCTAGCCGCAGGTTAAATTCGGATATTAGCCGGATAAAGCTATACCATCAACGGCGACGGCTACAAAAACTAATGCGGTTCGGCTCAGCCGCTCAGCGCAGGTCTCTTCTGATTAATTACGACAGCATAATAAACATACCAAGCAAAGTTTTATTAATTTAAGACACTTTTTGTTTACAAAGCAACAACAATTTTGTTAAACCATTGTAAAATGTTATAACATTATGACAATATAACATGATAGCACACCTTGTGAATACCCCAATTGTGAGAGAATTTGAAGCAAACCAAGACAGGGATTTAAAAGCATTCAACTTTGTACTACAGAAAACAAGAGAAGCATATTTGTAACTTTTAAACATATTCGCTCATATTGATAGTCAAATATAGAGCACACATTAAGATAAATTAAAAGTCGACTGAAGTCTTAAGGCCTTTCGTAGACAAGTCAAAGGACATATATTAAATGGAGTTTTAACCATATTTTGAACATGTTTTTGGCGCTTACTGTACAAAAACTTATTCTGAAGATATGATCACAATTAACGTAAACGGGGCGTTATTCGTAAAGCGGACAATAAAAAAAATATTTATTTGGCCTAAATACCTTTATGTTTGGCATAACAATAACTTAGTAGATAAGAATGTGAGTGTATGATGCTTATTTGTCGAGTTATGAGGTGCTAAGTGTTGCCCCTTTAATTATTGCGGATAACGAGAAGGTACGGCGGCATGAAATAACTCCCCACGAAATAAGTCCCCAAAACGGATATGAAATAACACCCCAAAAAAATAAATGAGAGGCAACAACAACGTTTTTTGGGGATTTATTTCATTTTTTTTGAGGACTTATTACATTTTTATATTGGGGAGTTATTTCATATGAAATAAGTCCATAAAATCGGAAATGGAATAATTCCCAAAAATACAGCCGAAGGCCGGCTGTGAAGAGAAGTTTTAGTTAGCGAAACCGGTACTTGTATTACCATAGAGGAGAAAATCCTTGCGCCCGACCAAAGGCCGGCTATTTTTTGGAGTTTGTAAACATGTTGTGGCGGGCCCGACGCAATCGCCCGCCATACGCGCTCCCCCCTCTTCAACCTCCTGTACCATATTTTTTCAACACTTGACAATGGCAACTCATTTTTTTTTGCAATTTGTAACCATAATAATTACACTGTTCTTTTGGTGTTATTTCCACTTTGGTTATTTTTCTTTTTTTCTATGTGCAGGTACTCAAATTTAAGGTAATTTACTAACGATTGTAAATATTTTGTATTTTCCAATGTTTTATGCTCGATTTTTTTTTTTAATTTTGTTGTAATTAAAAGCCTGTTTCCGATGTGCTACAGAATTATTTTCTGCGTAGGCGGCCTACGGCCGGGCGCGAGGATTTTCTCCTCTATGGTATAACGAAAACCGGCTTCGCTAACTAAAGCTTGTATGCATAACCGGACTTCGGCCGGGCGCAAGGATTTTCTGTTCTATGGTATAACAAAAATTGTTTTGCTGCGAAAGCTCTTATATGCATCTTAAAAGTTCAACATGTATCAAAATATGCCTCAAAAAGGCAAAATATCCGCAAAAATCTTAAAAAAGGCTGCAAAAAGGCTCGTTTAACTAAATTATGCTAAAAACGCTGCAGAGGGAAAAATATGCACTAACAAATCGATGCAAAAATTCATAAAAAGCTCTAAATCGGATAAATATATTGTTTCTGCCTTCATTGGTCATAATCAGGGCCCGGACTTTTATGCAGTTAAAATCGCGTTTTATGCGCATAAAAAATGCACTAAAATTAGAAATATATGCGCTAAAAATTTAAAAAATATGCAGTTAAAATTATCTTAAATTTTTTATTAGTGATAAAAAAAAACAAAATAAAAAAAAACAAACAAAGCCATGAAGAATGTTTAAATTCAGTCTCATAAACGTAAGTAAAGCACAATAACCACAAAAGAAGAAGTTAAAATAAAGTTAACCACACAGATATAAAGAAACGATAAGACAATTATGTAAATTAAGTCACCTGTAAAGGCCCAACTATAATATGCATAAGCCGGCTTGAGCAACTGTGCAAATACATGTTAATCATAAAGTGTCAAACCATGTTGAACTTTAGAAAAATTTTTGTTAAATTTTTTGAAACTGTCATTTTCTTAAGCAAAGTGCGAAACTGATCGCAATTACATACCAATCAAATGTTAATTGATTTTGTTTTTTAAAATTCCTTTAGAGCCGGCGAATTTTCGTCGGCGCCCTGATTGTGTGCAGTTTCATAATGTACACAAATAGTTTTTATGTTTGGCGACGAATATTCGCGGCCAAAAATTCGTCGTTCGTGACAGTTGTGTTTTTAGCATAAGTTAGCGTCCACAAAATACATGTTATGCATGGCAATATCAATTAACTTAAATTCACCATTGTTGAATCCTTTTACCGCACCTTTGAATTGGCAAAAGTGTTCAGCATAATACATAATTGCTTTTAAACACGTCCCCAATCTAGTTGTTATAGGCCGTAAAGGAAGACAAAAAACTTTACAAAATATTTTTCCCATTAGAAATCAATAAATAAATATCATCGAAGTTAACTTTTATCTCTTCTGCGGAAGAGTGCATGGCAAAATAAAGCAATTAAAACTAGTTTTTTTTCAAAATATTCAACAAAAATATGCAAAATCAGCAATATATGCAAAAGTATGCATTCAAAGCAAAATATGCAAAAATATGCACTAACAAATCGATGCCATTTTACTGCAAATTTCTTGATTCGCAATGATATTTTGTATATGGTAATCTCCGACTGACGGGAACAAATATGCATTTGCACAAAAATCCGGGCCGTGGTCATAATCTAAATCAAAGTATATTAAAGCTAAGCTATTTTTAATTTTTTTTTGTTTTGTAGTTAAAAAAAAGGCTAATAACTAACAAATTTTTCGTACTATACTTTTATTTTTAGCTTTAAGAGGCCCTTTCCCTTTTACTGGTGTATGAGATTTAATTTGTTCGTCTTTTTTCTTTATGTATTATTTTTCTCTGTTTGCCAATGTTGAAATTGGGTCAAAACCCAACAAACAAGACGGCTTGTTAATGTTGAAATTGGGTGAAAATCCAACAACCACGAAGGTTTTATTTCAAATTAATAATGATTTGAAATCAAACTTTTTCTAGAGCGACAAACGTTTAAAAATGATTCGAAAATCATAGCCTTCTCAACAATAAGGTGAAATTAATTTTCAAATTGCGAAATGCATTTACTTTCGACTTGCTTACAAACGTGATTCTCAAATGTGTTGTTTAAATGTGAATTGTAATTAATTATTTACTAAATAAACTGTCAGCCTTACAATCGGCACCATAGCTTCTTCTGTAAGGTTCTATAGGATTTTTCCGTCCTAAAAATTCTTGAAAAGACAAAATACTTGGATCCTTTAAATCATGGGGTATGTTTAATCGCCAGTTTTACGTGTGTCCATGGTGAAAAAATAAAGGTGGCAGCACTACGCCAGATGACGATTTTTTTCTTGCATTAGTTGTCCAATCTTATGTCAAACTCTTGTTTATGTTTACAAAAAGTCCAAATTGGTGCTGTGATTATTGTAACGGGTCCGCCATCTAACGTTTTTTTTTCAACTAAAAATTTATTTATTTCATCACGTTCTGCGGTTTGCTTTGATTTTTGTTTAAAATATTTTTTGACGTAAGCTGGGCCCTAATTTGTATTAGTTGTCGTATTCCTGCAGATAACGAGACTACTTCATACATGCATGTAATGAGTAGTCCATAAAGGAGTAGGAATACTCCAAAAATACTCCAAATATATGGTTAAAAGGTGGTATATTTAACATTACGATGTCCTAGGAGTGGACCATATAACCCAGTTTTGCATTACAACGGAGTAGTCTTAAAACTACTCCATGTTCATACATACTCTAGTGGACGAGTTTTGAAAATACTCCATGGTATACTTTAGAGGATTAGTTTTAACTTCGTTTAAAAACGAAAACATGTCGTTAAAAGACGAAAATATGGCGTCTCACGACAAACACATTTTAACAATGACATGGTCCATGCTTGCATAACATTAGACCAGTCCTGGGAGTAGTCCATTTGATAAAAATGAATCACGTAGTCCAATATTATCTGCATGGATACGATGCCACCTGCTAATTCCACCATGCGTGTGTGCATTTATTTTCCGCTTAAGTGCTGCCAAGTTTATTTTTGATTTGAGAGTTCTGCGTGATATCATTTTAAAGGTTTAACTTCGTGTTTGTTGGGGGGTCTATGAAAAGCATAAATTATAAGTATGTCCTTACAACTTCTTATCCTCCTTTCGTTTACCTTTAATCAGTAGTTTCTGATATTTCTTAATCGTATCCTAACGTAATACAAGATTGAAATTAAATCAAACGATTTCTTTATAATGATATTTTCTTTCTTTTCTTAGAAGAAGGGTATTTATAGAATATAACACATCGTGCAAATTTTCATCACGGCTATGTTGGCACATGCGGCCCTATGCTCCCCAGAGGAGTAATTGGCACACACGCACTCTTTTGTCGAAATTTCCATGATTATGATGCATTAATGTTACTGAAATTCGTTTCCTCTATAAAGCAAAGGTGGGGTTGTTGACAAAGACCTTTGACTTCAAATAACCCCATACAAAGAAATCCAATGGTGTTAAATCACACAACTGGCTCCCCAGCCAATTCTGGTAATTGAAGTAAAAGAGAAAATGTGTCATGTAGTAGCTAATTATCTTGTTTAACGAGCTGCATGTCATGTAGTACATTTTTGTTGAAACAACTTATTGGCCTCATTAATATCATGAAATTTTTGGATAACAAATTTTTTTAACATAGTCACTGCTTGATCAAGCCTTTATTAAATATGGCTGAAAAAAATGGTTTTTTTAAAGGCTTGAAGACACTTTGACCGCCAAATGGGGCAATTTTGGCGATAAATGAAGCTGGCGGAAAATTCAAATCTTGCTTTCATTTTGGGCCAACATAAAAGTCCTATAAATTTAAACGATGCCCAGCATATGCGTTTATTAGAGAAAAGAATGTGACTGGTGCAAAACATTTCTCTCCTTTAGTCCGCTTTTACAATGTTAAAATTGAAAGGCAGACATATTTCTTATTTTCTTTTGAACTTGCAGAAATTATTCATTTCCTTCATTCGTTCTTTTTTGCTGTAGACGGAAATGAACATTTCACAGGCATTGATTATTTATATGAAGCAAGAACATTAAGATTGCGAACAATGGAAAAGAAACACGAAAAATGTCTAGTACAGGCATGCGTAAACTACACACTCTATATCTCGTCAAACCCTCGCCCTCAAACTTCTTCTGTCTGCCTTTAAATTTTCACATTGTAAAAGGGGACTTATTGAGGTTTTAAAACAAGATAATTCAACTGAACGCCAAATTTATCCAAAATTGAACACATTCTTATAAGTCCTCTTATGCAGAAAATCCTCATAATCACCCACAGGCGCGGATTCAGGGAGGGGGGGGGGGGAATTTCCTTATTTTTAAAAAATATGTTTGGTTTATCTCGATAATACAAGAATTCCCAATAATAATATTTTTTTATATGCACAAAATTTTAGGAAATCCCAGCAAGGTTTTTGTTTGTTTTTTTTATTGAATCTAACGAAATGTTCAATAAGTATCCAAATCTAAATTCTAATAGTTATGTATTACCTATTTCCAATGAAACATCTAGTTTACTGTACTAGATTCTACATTCAATCCCAGCAGGTGCCATATATTTCCAAAGAATAAACGTTTGACTTGAAAATGCGTGCGGTTGAATTATTAATAAGCCTTAGTGTATGCAATATTTACATATGTATATATGTGTTATATGAATCAAAATTCTATTCGATAATTTTTGACGAAAACACAGATTTGTCGGGGGAGACCCAGATTTCCTTATCTTAAAGATATTTCAACATACAAAAAGTTGTTATTGGCTTTGTTGTAAACGCATTTGAAGAGGCTTCAAAGGATATTGATAATGACGTTGATGTGCCAATTGATGCGAAGGCACTATCATCAATAGTTCTAAAAGCTTTGACAAATTTTAGTCTTGACCTAAAAAATTGTGTAAAACAAACGCCTTGCTATTCCCATAAATCAAACAACTCAATTTTAAAAAGCAACTAAGTGCCATTAATACAATAAGTTGTATCATTTGTTAAAGAAACGACAAATTTTTTTATATATAATCATCCAAAGCGAAACGCAGTTTTAGCAAAGTATTTGGGAGCCAAACTCTCTACATTATGCGAGACAAGATGGTTGGATCGTTACGACTCAATTTTACACTTTGCAACAAGTGTACATAATATAGTAGAAGCTTTGGAAAAAATATCTGAGTGGAAAGGTAGAGATACTTCATCAAAAGCCTTATATTAAGGAACTCTCATAGTACTTTTGAATTCATTTGCGGAATAAACATATTAAGTGTGATACTTATTGTATCACAGCCGCTTAGTATCATTTTACAAAACCACAATATAAATGTTCAAAAAGGATCAAGCTTTATCAAAACTTAAATCATGTGACTTGAAGAGAAAATAAATAAAGCCGAAAAACTATTTAAAGCAATTTTTGAAAAAGTTAAGGTAATCTGCGTTCCAATCGAGGTTGCAATCACATTCAAAATGTTGAAGATTACTACCGAGTTGTAGGTTACATTCCTCTTATTGAAAATGGCACGAAAAATGGTTAAAAATGGTTGGCAAAATGGCACGAAAAATGGCAAAAATAAACATGTTATTTAAGAAACATTTATTTTATTAAGTTTTTATTGTAAGTACAATAGTATGTTTCTTTAAATTGTCAAAAAAAATACTAATAAACGCAAGAATTTGCAAGTTGTTTTTATACACTTTTAATCTAATTTTTGTTAAAACATTTTGTTTAATAAAGAAATATTTTTATAATATTTGTCATAAAATTATTTTATCAGGGAAATCTTATTAAAAAACGACGTTTAAAATTCTTGCGTTTTGCGTCTTCGATTTCTAGAACACCCCTGATAATCTCCTGTTATCACATAAAACAGTTCTATAAATGAAAAACACTCTTTCAACATCGCAAGATGTAACTGGAGCAAATTTGAACACTAAAAGTTCAGATAATTAAAACAAAATTGTGAGAAAATCGATTCAACCACTTTTTTTAAAATTGAAATGCCAGCCATATAGATTTTTCAGGAGTGTTGAATAATTTACCACATGTATTACGATCTAAAACGTTTTTCAAACTTTTCAACAAAATCTTTTTACTGACACCTGGTATTATTTTCCTTAGCACTGTCAATTAAGCCAAAGCTTTCATTCATAGAAATCTGTTTCGTTTGTAACTTCAAGAGGCTTGAGCAGATGCATTGAAAGTACTTTTTACGTCCGATTTTTGCATTATTCAGATAGCATTTCGAATAGATTCTGTCTCATATTCGCTAAGCTTACATAAACATTTTTTTCTAGGTTGCAAAAAGGTATTCTTTTATATTGAACTGATCTTATATTTCATTTAACTTTATTGTTGAGTTTTTTTAATATAATATACACATATTAATTTTAATAAACTTTTAAAAACAAATTTTTTACTTTATTGTATCAAAAAAAATTCCCCCCCCCCCCCCCCCCTAAAACTCAAGCTGGATCCGCGCCTGATCACCCAATATCGAAAGTAAGCCAGAGCTGCACATATCTCCGGATCAAAAAGCAGCTAGACTGATTACCAGGAAACCCATAAATATGCAATTGCATGTTTTTCCTTGTGCGATCAATGAAGGTAGATGCAATATATTTATCCGTTTAAGAGCTTTTTATGAATTTTGGCATCGATTTGTTAGTGCATATTTTGGCATATTTTACCGTTTGCAGCATTTTTTTTTGCATAATTTAGTTAAAATAGCCTTTTTGCAGCATATTTTAGGTTTTTAGCGCATTTTTTCCTTTTTGATGCATATTTTGATACATATTGAATTTTTTCCGATGCGGAAATGGCTTTCGCAGCAAATAAAAAGAAATATTTTTTTTGCGAAATTTTGGCTTTTCTCTTTTAAATATCTGTGTACCCAACGTGTTGCTTCAAATTTGCCATTTACATTAAATTTTTACTCTTAATTTGTAACCTGCTTTGTCAGGTTGTCATTGCAGATTAATGTTATTTGAATTTAAGCAGGCATTAAGGAAAAATCAATTGTGTATATTCCTTTTTGGTGATGTGTGTAAAACATAAATAATTTGGATCAATCTTTTAGTATAACGATCGCCTGAGAATCACTTTTAAAAGTGATCTACCCATGTCTATCCGTCCGTCTAGCTGGTTGTCTGTCCAAGTTGCAATCTTGTAGATAATTTTATCAAATTTGGTAAATTTATTTTAATTGTCATAAGATGAGAATCGGTCTATTTTACATATTCCCCATAAAAATTTATTTCTTTATAAATTAGACTTATTATGTTGGTAAATATTTAGATTTAATATTTCATTGCAAACTAAATTCTTTTCGAATCGGTTCACGTTCCCCCAAATCTATAAACAGCTTAAACTTCCTTTTAAATGCTAAAACTAATAAACAATTTAGCGACCGTCTTTAAGACAAAAAATCTCAAGCGTATGTTAATATCTAGATAATATTCGGCACAAATAACTCTTATGAAAATTTTAACCTCTTAACATAACTTTGTTTTTGTAAGCCGATGACTGCCCATCGTTTCCAAATAGGGTTACATCTCGAAAATTCGTCTGTTTTCGTCTGGATTGTTTTCATTACATGGAACTGTTTTTAAATTGTTGAATATTTTGTTTTCAAATAAGCAATTTGTGAATTTTTTGGGGCATATTTTTAACAATTTTCAGGGCATATTTCCAAGTTGTTACTGCATATCTAATGCGCGTAAAACTTGTTTTTTTAGAGCATATTTCTGGTTTCCCTGCTGATTACTAAGATCAGTTTTGAAGAAGGAAGACTACTCTAGCGGAAAGCGAGCTGACACCAAAGTATCCCTGAAGTTTTTTCGTGACAATTTACACCAAAAGTGGCAGTACTATACACTGTAGACTGGTCCTATACTCGGAAGACTGGTTCTAAAACTGTTTACAATTTTTCTGGCACTTTGTGCTGGCACTTAGCTGTCTATATAAAATAGTTTAAAATGTCTGTCATTGAGTATTTCGTTCATTGAGTAAGAGAGAATGCCATTTATCTTCCCCTTCTCTCCTAAAAACTCAAGACTTGACTAGTCAAACTTGACGTGTGTGAACCGGCACTAACAGAACGTTGCCGGCAACATGTGCGTCTGTACAGATATTTTTTTCCAAATGTTCGCTCGTCTAAAACCGGACTTTGTAGAATTTCTATTACATAAGTTTAATATTTTCGATATTTTCAATTAGGCTTTAGTTCATCAAATTATTTTTTTTATGAAGAAAGGAATTTTACAACATGAAATTTATTAAAATTTATTGATAATTTTTCATACTTGACTGCATACATACCGCAAAGAATGACAAATTATCCATAAATTTTAATTAATTTTATGTTGTAAAATTCCTTTCTTCATAAAAAAAAATAATTTAATGAAAATTAAATTTGATAAACTTTAACCTAATTGAAAATATCGAAAATTTGGATTAAGAACCATGAACAGTTCAACAAAGTAACCACAATTCTAATTTTAATGAATATTCTTTTTATTTGAATATGTTTTTTTTTCTTTTTTCTAATTATTATTAGCCCGATTTTACTGGTATTCAATAATAATAGAAGAAATATCAGCCTTAAATTTAGTTTCATAAACTATTTTGGATCTTTGAAATAATTATTTCAACAAAAACGCAAACTTTTAACATCATTATGCTCTACAGTATTTCAAATTAATGTTCGTCCACTTACATACCACCCTTGAACAAATTTATAAACATTATTACATACATAAGTACATTAATTTGTATTTTATTTTCTGTTTTCGAATAAAAAAACACCAAACAAAAAAAACTCATTATATATGGAAAGCGGTCAAAAGGATAGTAAATAAAAAACTTCGCCACGTATTTGTTCCAATTTATGTGTTTCGAACTCAAAAGAAAACACGAAAGAAAAACGTAGAGAAACATCAAAATCAAATATGAGAACATTTAAAAGGAGTCATACGTACATATTAACAAAAATAAAACGAAAAATTCATATAAAAATATTGAAGTTTGAAATTGATGGCGTATAAAACCAGCACAGCACAGATGTGTTAGAATAAACAAAAAAAAAATGAGCAGCAGAGAAAGGACACTTTTTTTTAACATAAAATAAAAAAAAATGTAATAAAAAGGGCACGTAGTCCAGTCCATCATATTATTTTAATACTCAAAGGACAAAAAACGTGACAAATATCTAAACAATGTGCGAGTATGAGTAGCAGACGATACCTCGAAAAAAAATTCCCCGTGCACCCTCTAATATAAAGTATTTTTGCAAGGATGTTTTGAAAATGTTTCTTTTTTTACCGAACGTAAGGGTCGCCTTTTTACATTGATAGGCTTAATCTTAAGCATTAACAGTCCGATCTTAAAGTATGATAAATCAATGTTGGCCTAAAATGCCCCAAGAGGGGTCAAATGTATGACTAACCCAACTTTATTTTTCATCTTCATCATACCTACCCGCTATCTGCATTTCTTAAGGGGGCTGCATACATAATTTTCAATACAGGCTAGAAATATATTTAAGAAAAAGTCCCATAACTGCCTAGGAGTCTCTCCTAGGAGTCGCTCCTAGGGGGATACAAGGTATGACCGACCTCCATGGTTTTTCGTTCTAAACATTTTCCCAAAACGTACTTTTCTCCACCCCTAATACCCTTTGTACACTTGCATACATTTCGGAGGAACGCATGGAATATGTTGAAATTGTGAAACAGACATTCACACTTGCAACATTTAACATTATATCAGTTGTCAAAATGATAATGAGGTCGTCTTACTAGATGCTCACATGCCTATTTCAAGGAACGTATGGATGTTTGTATGTAAACGAGTAATCAAAACTTTTATTTTAATATAAACAAATATTTTTTTAAGAATCGCTATGGAAATTTGTGGGAAAGAGATATCCCAAATAATAATGACGATTTCTTTAAGGAATGCTTCCGAGTCGAAAGAAAAATGTTTTCAGTGCTTATACAAGAGTTAGAAGTTATGCGAAAAAAAAGACACACGTTTTAGAAGAGCTATACCGTTAGAAAAGCGCAACTATTGAAAATCTTTCTGAAGATAACCTGAAATTGGAAAAATATTTTATAAATATATTACAAAAAATTAAATTAAAAAAAAAATACATTTACCGCCGCTCATTTTATTTGTTAAAATATTTTTTGTTGACAATAAATGTCAGTTTTGTTAGTGATGGAACTTAAATGTCATTTCCAAAGTCAGTTTAGCTAGTGAAGACACTAAAAATATCGCAAAATGTAAAAGGGAACAAAATGAGATGGTAACATTCTGTAAAAATGTTGAAAAATTTTGACTTTTAGCCCTATGTATTTCTTATGGGAAAATTCCAACATCTTCGCAAATGAATGTTAAATGTTAAATGTTGACAAGTGTGAAAAGGCTATAAGGGTGGCTCCCACACACATATCGTTTTAAAAAAATTCTTATGTCTAATTAGAATTGTTCATCTTTTTTGAATAAAATCAAAAGTTGTAGAGATTTTAATAATTTATGGCTTGCACTGTTCTGCAGGAATTAGAGAAATACTTCCTTAGCAAAACTATAATGACTTTTTGAGAGCTTTAATTTTCTAATAAAATTTAAAAATGTTTCTGCTGGAATTACCGAATTACTTCCTTAGAAAAAGTTTAATTGTTTATTGCGAGCTTTAATTTTCTGACATTGGGGCGGTACGAGCAGAGATCTGGTGGATAAATTCTAAACGAGATACTGGAGGTTAATGTCCCCTAAGGGTAAAACATCTTCTCGAGAAAAAAACATTGATATGTCATACTTTAAGATCGGACTGCAAATGCCTAAGACATAACTAAAAACTTAATTTTCATTAAATTATTTTTATGAAGAAAGTAATTTTACAACATGAAATTCTTACGGACAGGTTACCCTTACATGTTTCAATCCCAACCCCAATTTTGGTGTCAAATCGGTTCAGTATAAAACGAGTTATAAGCCCAAATGTGGATACTGTGGATAAAGTTGATACTCTTGTTACAAAAACTAACATAAGTTGGTAGCAGAATGCACTGATTCTCATTAAACTTTGCGCGATCTTTTATACGATACTTCTTAATTTTGTAAGGATCGGTCAATAATTTTCCACAGACCCTATAAAACGCCCCTCTCTCGGAAAACAATTTGGTACACCTAAAACCACAAGGAATCATTTTATTGCAGTAAAATTTGGTTGCTCATAGTTTCATTAGTTTAGAAATCACTATGCCAAATCTTGTTAATAACGGTCCATAATTTACCATAGGTCCAATATAAAGCCCTCTCAAAATCATCGTTATATTGTGTTCATACTCTAACTCAACCTCATTTTCGGATTATTTGAAGTACGAATCGGGATCAAATATGGATAAGTTAAGTATTTCGCGATTGAAAATCCGTCCTTGAATCAATCTGTCTGTACTTGATTCAAGAAAATCCGAACTCGCTGTGCTATTAATATCTATTCGGATTGATTTGAGTACGGATGGATTGATTTTTCTTTGGAGTGTTCTTGTTTAAACTCAATAGAAGGTGTTTAATTTTCATTCAACAATATCTTAAGTCAACATTTCAAACCCATTTAGAAAAAATTGAGAATAATAAGAAATTTATCCACTTCTTAATATAAGAAAAAACTTCCATTTTTTTATCTTAATTTCTTATGAAACAATTTTTTTTTTAGAATTAATTAAAATCATTTTCAATTAAATATTCAACTACCGTGTTTGCTGGGTTACTATGAGTAGCTGAGTGTGTACACACATGTACAAATGTAAATATTTGAGTATATTTATTTATTTGAGAGTTTTCCATGTTAAATATGAACATGACAACTGGTCGTTCATTACTGACATCTGGACAAATGATTTTGTTTGGCTTTAAGCTGGCCATTTCCTTTAGAGATTTTGCTGATGAGGTTTCTTAATTGTTGATTTTCGCTTTTTCTTGGTTTTGAACAACTGTTGTTATTTACGTTTCTTATTGCTCTTGTTGGAACTTTAACACGTGAAGTTAAAGCTACTGGTGATTATAAAAATCCTAAAAGCAAGAAATATTTAAGTTCTCTTGCATAAAGTTATCGGTATTTTTAAACCTTGTGCCAGTTAAGAAATTTAAAGACATCTTCTCTCTTATGACAACATTTATTTTGCTCAATAGTCTCTGTATAATGTCGAGAATTGCCATTGCTAATCAGAGTTTTTTCCGTATATGCAATCTTAAGAAATTATCTACCTCTATGAGGTATAAAATTGTATAGATTTCTAATCTAATCGCGACTAACCAGAGTTTAATCTGGTACTTCGAAACCAAGTAAGCCTCAGGACTATATATTTCTTAGACTTTGATGATCACGCAGCTGAAATGTTTTAAATACAATTTTCAGGAGGGAAAGTTATAAAGATATCGCGTGCTAATGCGTTAAAAAATACTCCAACAATCTTATGCCCAGTTTTCAGGGTTGATATTAAAACACATTTATTTATAAAATCGATTTAAATACAAAATTCTTTTCTTCACTAAAAACATAAATCAAACTTAAGTCACCGATGTGGTACACTTAATTTCAACTTAAGTTTCTATTGTAATATTTTAGCAAGGTGGCCTCAATATCACAACAATACAACAACAACAGGCAAAGCATTAACAGTCAGCTGTTTTTTCAGACCACCTTGTAAATAATTACACTTTTTTATATTTTTTTTTTGTATTTAGTAGTGCTACCATACTTTTATCTTAATTAAATAAGACTTTTCAAATAAAACTCAAAAAACCAATCTGTTTTAAATACGATTTAAACTTATTAACAATTCTCAGTAATAGAGCAGTATTTAAGTATGGCATAAGTCTTTTTATTGTAATATCAATGATTATGGTGTGAAACCAGTCTAGACGCAACACCATTCACTAAAGATAAATAAATGTCCCTTTTGGAATCACCTGTACCAGCAATATCTTTCTTAAAAATGGCAACCTTCCTGAAAATGCAAACAATATTATCCGATAGTTTTAAAACTACGTATCGAAAAGATGTGAAACAAAATATTCCATCGTTTCTCAAAAAGTGAGAAAAAAGTGTGCCTGTAACTCATGTCGAAATCTAGCAAAAGAGATTACGTAGTTAAGTTATAAATGACATAATATTCTACTCAAAGCCGATGTGACATTGCAGACGTTGAGAACACCAGTCACAAATATCGTTAAAGCCAACCAAAATTTACTAAAATTTAAAAAATTTCAACGAATGTAAAGCGCGACTTTAATGTTTGTTGTTTACAAAATGGCTTTGAAAACATTCGTATATTATTTTAAAAAAATATCAATTTTCATATTAATTCGAATGTGTATTCTAAGCCAAATTACAATTGTTAAAGCTTTTATACTTTAATAGCATTATTCCATCAATATTTCCCAACACGAGAAATAAATTCCCAGATTCTATTTTATAAAATGTTAAAAGCAAGATAGTTAAACAAATATGTACCCCCTTATTCATAAAAGAGAATTCAGTTTTATAAGAGGTTTATTTTCATATAAAATTTGTCTTATAAGCCTGTTATTAACATGAAATAGTTTTTATGAATAAGGCATTTAAAATATAGTCCATGAACAAAATATTATTATTATTTTTTGCATTTTTAATATGATTTTTAATTTTAAAAATTATGCCTGCCCCATTTTTATTCGTGAGTTTATTTGACAGTTCAAAGCTGGAGCTTTCTCACAAAAATTTAACACTCAAACTTTTTCTTTAAATTGGCGAGTAATTTCCTTATGTTGCAGTTACTACACGAAAAAAAATGTTACTGACGCAGTAAAGTTAGAAAAAAAGTCTAGCAAATGACTCACAATAGCAAATAAATTAAAAGTATTAAGGCAAATCACGATGGGTAGTGCAAACGATGCAAATAAATGCAAAAATACACACATTTGCACAGCACAACAACAAAATTTACGTGTTGATTTTACCGTTTTCGGTGGTGATTTTGATTCATTGTTACTTCATGTTAATTTAACATGATTTTACAATAACATTGGAACAACATGTTTTTTCTTTTAAAATAACTATATTTCATGTTAATTTAACATTGCAGTGAAGTTAGAGCAATATGTCATTTATATTGAAATAACAATCCGAATCACGTTGAATGAAAATTATTTCAAGTTGAAACAACGTGAATTTCATGTATAATCAAATTGGTTTGAGTTTGTTATTATAACAGTGTGAAGTAGCTTCAGAGACAACATATGCATTTATTTAAGAATAACTCAAAACACTTACCCCTGTAACACATGCTTCACTTATTTTGTATTCTCCTTTGTTAACAGAAGCATCAGCTGAATCGCCCGATATGGTGTTCGTCATCATTCTACTTTGAAAACTTGATGTACTATTTAACTTAATAATTTTAATTAAAAGAATACGGGAATTGTCTTTTTTTATAGCATATTTTAAACATGAAAATAAAAAATTTACATATTTAAGTATGTATGCATGTTAATTTAACAAGATAAACTTTTGATTTTAATATAAAACAGGTTTTTATGGGTTCAATATTGAACAATGTTATTTTAACAGTTAACAATATTAAAAAAACGTGTTATAAGGTTGTTTTAATATTTTTCATTTAAAATTAAAATGAAATAATGATAAATTTAAATAAAGTGCAAACCTTTGCAGAAATTTATTATGATTCTCAATCAACATTCCGCCATGTTAATTTAACATTGGTATTTTTTCTGTGTGAATAGAAGTGCATATGTGCTCAGTGGCAATTGAGGTTGATGCAAGTACTTTCGACAGCCAATCTAATGTAGGCTAGGTTCAATGGGCAGCCGTCACGAGGACGGCTCACTAAAGTGCGTATAGCGGTCCCTTTGTGATACCCTTAGCCAGTGATAAGTCAGCCAGTATTTACGAGACTATTCCCCAGAGATCACTGCCGCCTCGATTCACCCCGACTCCCAGCAGAACAGAGTGATCAATTTTAATCCTACATATTGTCCAGACATGGCAATTCGGGTCTCATAACCAGTGCTGCCACAGTCAATACAATTTTTACAACCAAAACTTTTGAAAAAGTTACCAAATGTAAAAAAATATAACCAAATGTAAAAGGCATTTTATTAATTAAAAAAATCATTAAAATTTATTTCAAGTTGCATTGTAATACAAAGGTTATATGCACTTTTTAGTAAAGTAATAATTATAAATCAAGAAAACAAAATTAAACATATGTAGGTATTAAAAAAATAACGAGAAACTTAAAATTATTTATTTAAAATTTTTTATTTATTTGAGATTTTTTTCGTAAAAAAATTTTTTATTTTTCAAGAGTAAAACCCGTAAAATTTCCAAACAAAATTCAGTATATTATCAAAATAATTTTTCGTGGGAATACAAAATTTAATTTAAATGATTTTGTTATTCGTGCTTAATGGCATAAGCTATTCCTATGTGCATTTCACTGGTTGCTTAGGCCACATCATCAGGAAACTTCATGCATAAAGATTTAAGAGAAACAAAAGATATTAAACCAAATAAAACTGTTAAGCGTATAAGAATTACAGAAAAAGTTCTATTTGTAACAATATCAAAGTTTAAACAAAATCATCAACATTTAACAGTGAGTTTATCTTTTCTTATATTCCCCACTACAATTGGTTGGAATTCTTCCAACATTAATTGTAGTTCTTAGTAGGTTAAGAAAAAACAAAAACAATTTTCATTATTTTTTTCCAAAAAAATAAAGCATGTTGCTAGTTTAGTTTTTTTAGCCGTGCACTTGCCAGTTTATTATCAAAGTAATTTTGTGAAAATACAAGCATTTTTAATTTATAAGATAATTATTCTTGATAAAAATACCCAACAAACACGGAGGTTTGATTTCAAATTGAAAATGATTTGAAATCAAACGTTTTCTCAAACGAGAAACGTTTGATAATGATTTGAAAATCATAGCGTTCTCAATAAAAAGGGGAAATTATTTTCAAATTGAAAAATTCCTTTATTTTCAACTTGCTTTCAAACGTAAATCTCAAATGTTTTTCAAATGTGGATTATAATACAATGTGGAATATAAATAAAACTATTTAATTTTTTTAATTTAAATTTATTATTTATTTAAATAAACTTTAAGATAAACATTCGGTGCCATAGCTAAAAGATGAAATAGTGTTCTTTCCGTCCTCTAAATCTTGGAAAGACAAAATACTTGGCTCCCTTTTATTTTGAGGATTGTAGCACCGCGATAGTTCAACAATATTTCTTTACTTTCCCGTTTTATTATTTTTCTTTTTTTCCGTATTTTAAATCATTGTAATTTCTCACAAATAATTTTTATTTTTCACAGGAAATAAACTTTATATTAAATTTTTTTTTAAATAGTAAAACACATGTAACCACAAAGTAAAGAAATGTAACTTTAATCGCCATTTTTAATGCTTACATTTATTTTTCGCTTTAGTATTACCAAGTTTATTTTTTTTTGATTTGATTTTAACATTTGACAAACATTTGACATCAAATTGATAAAACATTTGATATCAAATGTTTATTTTCAAATCATTATCAATTTAAATTTAAATGTTAAATCAAACAATTGAAAAACGTTTGAGAATTGCGTTTGATGTCAAATGATAAAGTCATTTCATATCAAAGGTTTGACTTCGTGTTTGTTGGGCACTGGAATTTGTTGATAACTTTATTTCATTAAAGTCATTGTTTCACTTCACCATTAACAAATAAATAAAAATAATTGTCCCAGAAAAATAGTTTTCATCGATTAAAAAGTTGACGTTAATAAAAATGGTTCCTGTAAAAACCCATATTTTTACATAAAACAAAAATGTACTCATATTCCTCATTTATTAAAGTCAAATAAGTCATTAACATTTGCAAGTATGTAGCATTATTTTCTTTGAAAATGCATTTAAAAAAAGTACAATTTTATTTCTAGACTGCTCGTTAATTGTAACTAAAAAGGGTAAAAAGAACTTGCAGCGGAGACTATTATTAAAACATTTTCATATTTTGTCCATGGAAACGCATTCAATAATTTTCTCGAGTTAACATGTTCGTTAGTAATGTAATGACAACAATTGGAAAATTTTCTAGAACCTTAAAAACTCATACTCTAACTATTTACGACAAAAAAAAAAATAATAAAAGTTCATTAAAAATTCAATAGATTTAAATAGACAAATTGTGATTACGTCGAATTTAGTTTTAAATTTAATTCGTTCGGGCGAACAGACTGCCACTTAGACGATTGCAAAGTTTAATAATAAAATAATTTATAATAGCGGGTTTTTTTTAGTTCATTAAATTATTCATTAATTATACGCAAGTAGAGCTGACCAGTCAAATATCCAGAAACAATAGATCGAAAATGTCCAAGTAAATTTAAAATTTAAAGTGTGATTGTTTGCAAAGATATAAATGAAAGAGAAAAAGTGGAACGAATGGACTAGGGTATGATTGGTGTTGATTCAGTTTAATTTAATCCAAAGCCCAAAGAGTCGGATTAAGTAGAACCAGTAGTAGGGCCCAGATCGTCGCAGTCCTGATCGAGTGACTGATCAAAATTTTACTTTTTGAAATCTTCCCATTCGTTATCAAAAAACTTCTATCGAAATTTGAGATTATGTCATTCGATAACGAGAAGTCGATCGATTGCCTTTACTCGAAATGTCGTTCGATAGGTTAAGAGCTTTCGAAAAAACATTTAGGCCCGTTTTCACAACTTACCGATAGCTAAAGGTAGGGTTTTAACGGCCGTATAAAAAGTGTTCTGTTATTACAACTTTACGAATTTCCGCTAATTTCAAATTTTTTATCGAATTTTTGCCATTTCTTGTACTTTTAGGGACTTTTAACCAATTTAATGGCTTGTTTGATATATTAAAAACTTTCGAGAATTTTCGCTATTTTTGCGAATTTCTATAGTTTTCCGAATTTTTTAAAATTTTGCATTGGTCTTTTTGGCAAGCGCCGGAAACCGATAAGGCGAAGTCACTATTTACACTGTTGATTTATATACTCGCAATTTTTTGATACGTGACGATGTTTTATTCGATACGAAATTCATTCGAACACGTGTTCGACGATTTGGGCCCAGGCCCGTGCAAAAAACTGAATTGGGCAAATTGGGTTTTTTCTGTTCTTTTCTTGCGAAGACAATAGAATGAAGCAATTTGTTTTTTCTTTTTGCAAAAAATTTTTGGTCGGAAATTATAAAATTTTAAAACAAAAGAAAAAATTTAAAAGAGATACAAATAATTATTATAAACATCATTAATTTAATAGAGAATAAACAAAATGTAATACAGTGGTTTCCCGATTTAACGAACGTTCGTTAAATTGAAAAATTCGTTAACTCCAGTACTAAAAAAAATGTATTCATGTAACAACAAATTAAAAAAAACAATTCATATCATATCGTATTACAGGTAAAAGTATTTTATAAAATAAAATTAATGAAAAATGTAATTATTTAAAGAAACTTGTTATTGACGTTTGCTTTTGAGATTTCTTTAAACTTTTTTTAATTGCTTTCTCTTGAAGCTCACGTAAAATTAATGAGGGTATTCATGAAATCGCTTGCTTAAAATTGCCATTTATGCAAATGGGCAAACTTGCGAGTCTCGTTTCATGAAGGCCCTATTTAATTTGTGTGTAATTTTAAACAATTAATGCCAATTTGTAAAAAAAACATCAATAGAAAAATACATTAAAAAAATATAAAAATTTGTGATTAAAATGTGACATTTGTTATTTAAAACGCATCAAGATAGCCAAAATACTAAAATGCTTGAATTATTACAAGAATTTATTGTTTCTGATTTATAAACGCTTGAATTTTTCAACAGAAATGGCGGTAAGCATTAAAAAAATGTGTTTTTATAAATGCACAATTGAACTGCACATGTTTACGAGTCAAAATTGCTGGGAAAATTTACGAAGTTTGTGCAAATTAATTCTCATACAATTTTTGACAACTCATTTGCGAGGGCGTAAATATGCACAAATTGCGAGACTTATACAACAACAACTTATCATGACAGGGTTGCATTTTCGTAAATTACTAAAGACTTTGTGGGATAGTGTAAAACGGCTTTAAGCGGTTATACAGATTTTGTGGTTGCTTTTAAAGACTGAGTATAATTTTTTTGCACTTGCGGCATCACATTTGGCAAATAATTCGCATCCATACATTAGAATTGGCAATAAAAATGTTTTGGCAAGAAGTATTCATATTATGTTAGGTGTACAATACTGCGTTTGCCAGAGAGTTCTAAGCTTGGAATACATACGGCCACATGCATAACACTGCTTTACAAATTTTTAATTTGGAAAAATACCAAGAACGCCACATGCCTAGGTAAGTTAATTGGGACCTCCTGAACACGAAAAACGCTGTAATTTTTTTTCTAAGTACCGTTTTTTAGATAACGGTACTTTTGTGTTTTTCGGTGTATGGTCCCACTCAAACCGTTGTGGAGCCCAGCCGAGAAGTCCGATCGAGATAAATGGTACATCGTTGCAAAGGTAATTGAATACCTTTTTTTTCGATATGTCGGAAATTTCTATCTGATAAGAACTGGCTGAGTTATGGTACCTCAAAATTCAAAATTTGCCTATTTTTTACGTTTTTTTGAAAATTTTTCATTTTTATTTCGTTTTTTTTCTACGTTATAGTAAAGATCTGGAATGTTTTATTTTTTTACCTAATAGTTTATTTAATTACCAACATTTTAAGTGTAATTTGAAAAAAATCAGATAAAAAATAAAGTTTTTATTAAGGATTTTGTGGAACGACAATATTGTCATCTTCATTGCTCACACACTATATTCGGCGTAAATTCAAAAAATTTAAATTAAAATGACGAGCGACTTGAACTGTTGCGTTTTTTTCGGATGCATCTTCGCGAATGAGGAACCAACAATAGTCCGCCATCATTTGTTCGTCCCACCAAAATTGAAGCTGGTATATTTGATGGACCTCAAATTCGGGCTCTGTACGGTGACCAATCATTTAATGAGTGTTTAGGTCCAGCTCATTTGGAGGCATGGGAAGCATTCCAGGACATCGTTCACAACTTTTTGGGAAACTACAGAAGTCCTGATTACGCAGAGAAGATCGATACATTACTGCAAAAATTTAATGCCATTGGTAAGTGTTGAGTGAAAACATGTATATCAAAAAGGCCGTTATCATTTGAAATTTTATTCTTTTTAACTTTTAAGTTCAAATATGACACCTTAATTACACTTTTTATTCAATCATTTGGATATTTTCCCCACGAACTTGGGCTCCGAAAGTGATGAACAAGGTGAAAAATTTCACCAGGAAATGGAAGAAATCGAGAGACGTTACAAAGGCTGGTGGGATGAACAAATGATGGCGGAATATTGTTGGTTTCTCATTCGCGAAGATCCATCCGAAAATAAACGCAAAAGTTCAAGTCGCTTTAGTTTAAATTTTTTGAATTTACGCCGAATATAGTGTGTGAGCAATGAAGATGAAAATATTGTCGTTCCACAAAATCCTTAATAAAAACTTTATTTTTTATCCGATTTTTTTCAAATTACACTTAAAATGTTGGTTATTAAATAAACTATTAGGTAAAAGAATAAAACATTCCAGATCTTTACTATAACGTAGAAAAAAAACGAAATAAAAATAAAAAATTTTCAAAAAAACGTAAAAAATAGGCAAATTTTGAATTTTGAGGTACCATAACTCAGCCAGTTCTTATCAGATAGAAATTTCCGACATATCGACAAAAAAGGTATTCAATTACCTTTGCAACGATGTACCATTTATTTCGATCGGACTTCTCGGCTGGGCTCCACAAGGGTTTGAGTAGGACCATACACCGAAAAACACAAAAGTACCGTTATCTAAAAAACGGTACTTAGAAAAAAAAAATTACAGCGTTTTTCGTGTTCAGGAGGTCCCAATTAACTTATCTAGGCATGTGGCGTTCTTGGTATTTTTTGGCTGTAAACCAGTGTAATTAATATGGTTGCACCATGTCAGGTTCTTATTCAAAATAATAACAAGACTTTTTGCTGTATTTACTGACCCTTTCAATACGTTCATTACCAAAAAAAATATCTGGTATATGATCGGTTATAGTAGTTCGTTTTTTGATAACAAGATATTTAGATTTTTTGGGTTGATACCAGTGTTGCCAGTGGATTTTTTTTAAAAAATACCTACACATGCTAAAAAAAATTCGATTTTCCCTACACTTTAAAAAAATTTTCCCTACAAAAATCCCTACATTAAAAAAAAATAAGTTTTATTCGAATATATACATATATATTACAGCTTTGACAAAAAATAAGTAGAAAACTAAAAAAATAATCACGGTTGTGCTGGAAATCATAAACGTAAAACGCAAGAATTTTAGAAGTCGGTTTTTTATAAGATTTCTGTAATAAAAGAATTTTATGACAAATATTATACAAAAATTTCTATACCTATTAAACTGAATTTTATAACAAAAATTAGATTCAAAGTGTATTAAAAACAACTTCCAAATTCCTTCGATTTACGTTTTCGATTTCCAGCACACCCCTGAATACATACACATGTATGTACTTTTAATAGGCCAGATTGCCGTAGACGACATCGTCGACAGTAATGTATGCACGACTGGTCTCCTGTCGTTTAGGTTTTCTAGAAGACAATTTACAAGAAATCGTCGTGCACGATAGTTTGAGCGACATTGTCTTATAAATTGTCATCTATGAGTATGCGCTAGGATTAATTCTTTTAGACGACTAATTGTTCGAATAATTTAAAATTGCTAATTTCGATTAAAGGATTAATCGAAGAATTTATACCGATTAATCGAATAATAATACAATTTTTTAAGGTTTTAAGTCGAATAAACAAACCAAATGTATGTGTCCGTTGGAATTTAGTTACATTTTTTTAACACAATTTAGTAATTTATTTCACAATAGAAAAAACGACAAAAGTAGGTATATGAACTCAAAGATTTATATTAATTAATCGGGTTTATTCTAGAAATCGAAATGAAGCGAGATTGTAATCGAAAAAAAATTATTAAATTTGCTCGATTTTAAATCCACTTCATTTCGATATTTTTTAACAAAATAGTTCATGCGTTTCTCTATTTAGAATGAGTTTGGTTTTGAAAAAAATTGACCGAAGGATAAATCTAATAAGGCAAAATGTAACAGGTGTCCAAAAATGTATCAACGTAAATGTTCTTCAACAACTTCACTAATTTACCACTTACACAGTGACTATAACATAGTACTTGAATTTGATGCTCCACCAACAAAATCAAAGGGTGCTACAAGTCGACCAATGAAAACAAGATACTTGATCAATTCTCTAGAGAAATTTTTTGCAACAGTTTCAAAAAATCAAAAGAGTCAATGTATACTCTTTTAAAAAATTACTAAATTACTAATATTTTCTAAAATTATCGAAAAAAAGCTCGTAATTCACTTGCTTGGTTTTCTTAAAATTCCTATATTCTTTTTTTTATTGTTGATTTAAATACCTACAAAAAATTTACAAATTAGCTCTAAGATAAAACCGAAAAATGCTGATGAAGTTATTCGCGGTTAATTCTTCACTGTCAACTTTAGGATTGCTTAAAGGAGTCGAATATAAAACATGTAACAGAAATTAAAATTCCAACTATCCTAGAAAGCTGTCTAAAATAGAAAACCATACAATAATTTTTATTGTGGACGTCAAAATAAAGAATATTGTCATGCATGTAGTCGTTGATGACAAAGTAGGCGACATTGTCTTTGTTTGTGTCGTGCCCGATTTTCGTGACACTTGTTCCAAAATGTCGTTGACGATTTATTCCCGCTGTCCCTCACGTGTCGTGCAGGAATTAACATGGTCGTACATCCGTCTTCGAGGATGTCTTAAAGACGTGGCCAACTGGATATAAAGTATAAAGTCTGGAAATATATTTTTAATCGATTTTAGGAAAAATAAATTTTTTCAACCTTTTTTGAAAAGAAAAAAACATTTTTTTCTGCATTTATTGCATTAATAATGCGATATGACGAAAAATCCCTACATTTTGGAGAATATAAAAAATCTGTACGACTTCCCTACGCTTCTATTTTAGTATCAAAAATACCTACATGAAGGGATTTTCCCCTTCTTCTGGCAACACTGGTTGATACTATGACCATTCATATACATATAACACAGCTGATGTAAATCTGAACATCGTCAGCATACATTCCGACTTTGCAGCGTGTAAGTTGACTCGGAAGGTCATCAGCATAAAGCGAAAATAGCAGGGGCCTCCGCGGTACACCCCTCATCCCAGGTAGAAGTTTTGATTTATTGTTACCACTTTGAAGATACTAATGCCTGTTGGTAAGATATGTTGATATCAAACGTGTAGCAGCTGTTGAAAACATAAACATGTGTTGTAGCTTATAACATAGGAAGTTATGATCGACTGTATCGAAGGCTTTTGAATGATCCACTTCTTATATCTACCGCAATATCTACAAGTGCAATTATACAAGTGTGTTTTTTCCGAAACCAAGATTGTTTATCATTAAGCAGATTTTCATCATTAACGTAAAGCGATATCTGATTGTGAATTATCCTCTCAAATATTTTCGACAAAAAGGGTAAAATGGCAATTGGCCTATATTCTGATTTAGTTTTGAGTATTGGTATTATTTTAAATTTTTTTCCAATTTGAAGGAAAATGACTGGTTGTAATTATGGTGTTAAATACATACATGTGTAACAAAGGGCAATATTCTTGGGAGTATGTATTAATTTTAAAAATCTTGTGTGTTTTTCGTCCACGCAAACTGCATTTGATTTAATTAACATGCAACTTCTAATAACGTCAAACTGGTCTACGCAATCAAATTTAACAGCCAAAAGGGCGCTCATACCACAGAAACGAAAAAGTATTAATGAGCTACACCGAACAAAATTCAGTTTAAGGTTTTTTAAAAAACAACCGAACGGAATTAAATGTTCTCATATTTTTGTTGAGTTGGATATGAATAGTATTATTTTTGTGTTCGAAAGATGACAACCTGGGAAACGTTTTTTTTTTATGATGATTTTCAACAAATCTACCGAACCGAACACTAAGGAGCGATATTTAGTGTTTATTTTCCAACACTGTTTTTAACCATAACATATTGCTTTTGTGAAAGAGGAAAGTTTTATTGTTAATTTAAAACTGCAATATAGAAAAATATGTTTTCTCTTCAAGCAACGACAAGAGATAGGAGATTCATTAAGACAAATATTCACAATTACCGAGGCCCATCACTTAATTAAAAATAAAAGCCAACGTTATAGAAAAGTTCAGCATAGTAGTATAATATGGGGATTCTGTATATGATTTTTCCTCCACATACAGAATCCCCATATTTATACTACTCAGCATCTCTTCGTTAAGTCATATTTATAAAGGGTGTTTTTTAATAGAGTGATACAAGTTTAAATCATAACAAAACATAGTAATATATTTTCGATATCAATGAAACGGTCTTTTTTGGATAGAAAATTTGATGACATTAATGTTTACAGATGATTTCGGCCGATGTGGCCGCAACGGCTGGACCGTAGAAGGCGCAATCTGGAACACCAATTTTAAACAACTTTTCGCATTCTGACCATCACCGCCAGCCCATAAAGCGCACCAACAAGTAATTTTCTGTGGATGTAATGTTGGATGGATGTTTCGACAAAAGCTTGTGGATTCTCCTCACTCCAAATCCAACAATTCTGTTTTTTACGTGCCCATTCAACCAAAAATGGGCTTCATCGGAAAATAAAATTTTGAATGGAAATTCAAAATCAATACCAGTTTGTGCTTCAGCCCATTGCCGAATTATTTTGATTACAAATTTCCACAATTTGCATGCGTTGCTCTGGTGTAAGTCGATCCATAATGAAATGTCAAAGCAATCTTAACGAAAAGCAACTTTCAGCTGCAAATAAAGCAGTGATTCCAACTCAAAGTTCTATCACTCCAAAAAAAAAACACCCTTTATTACTTTAAAAACTGTTTTATCAATGAAAAGGAGTGGTCAGTATAATACCTTTTAATCTAAAGCTTGTCTTAAGAAAGGCATGGATTAAACCTTATCAGCATCGTCTCTAAGATATTCGTCTTAGAATTCATACAAATTCCAAGTTACCAGAACGTTTTTTTGAACGGAAGAACCTATTGTTCTTTAGCTTTCTTTCTTTTTTTTAAAAAAATAAACGCTACCCTAATTTTTTAAATGCTCAAACAAATGTAATGTCTCCTACGTTCACACAAATATTTAATAATTTATTCTATTACTTATAAACACACATAAAATAAAACTGAACGGAAGAATAACAAATAAAAAAAAGAACCAACAAAATCCATTAACTTAATAAACCAACAACTCAACAAACGTACAGCACAATTCTATATTTCATTTAATAATAATAATAATAAAAAAAAAATGTATGTAGGTACTTTTGTATGGTAAATTTTTATCAAACATATGCTAGTTTTTACATGAAATCTATTTTTAGATACATTAACTATAAAGTGGCATTTTGTTTGACTGTCTCACTAAATTATAAGTTGACTTTACTATCAAAAAAACCCGTTCCCAAATAAAAAAAAAAACAAAAGAATTTACTATAAAAATAACAAAATAACACGAATCCATAATCTATTTGCGTTGTTTTAATCACAGCAGGTGCGAAGTAGTCGTATATCTCTACATATGACGCCTAGCGGACATGCCTCCGATTATTAAGGACACTGTAACCAAAATTGTCTACCTTTTCTACAATCATAGATTCAAGTACGTAATTGCCAACTAATATTTATATCCAGCGTAAGGTGAAATGCAATGTCACACTCATTTGCACCAACATGTAATATCTAGTTAGTAGGGAGATCGATCAATAAATATCGAATAAACCGGTTATTTTAGATAAATAAACCGGTTATTTTAGATAAATAAACCGGTTATTTTGGTAATGTGTAATTTATAAATGTACCCGTAATTTAAGTATTTTTCTAATTGAATATTTGGCAAACTTAAACTTTTTTTAAAATATGTCAAAACAAAATGTTACAAAAGTAGAAAAAAAACATTATGAGCAATGTAAATACTAGAGGTGTCAACCGATTAAGAACAATTAGATTAATCGATTAAACAAAACTTAACTCTTGTTCGAATAATTTTTAAATTGCGATTTTCGAATAACGAATAACGAATAAATCGAATAATTAATGTCGATTAACCGAACAATTTTTTTATTTAAAAATAAGTCAAATAAAAGCTTAGAATTTAATTTATAACGGGTGGTCCAATCAGAACCACGATGTTAATTTTTAACAAAACTTAAAGTGACAAATATGTGTGAAACAACATATCGGCCAAATGCTAGCTCGGTGACATACCTCTTTCCGATGGTCACATTTTCGATGAATAAGAAATAATTAAGGTTTAATATCGTGAATGTGCAGAATTATCTCATTCTTTAGCTCTAGAATTGTTCTTGGCTTTTGACATGGCCATTGAATTTCTCGTGCCTCCATGTCCATATTCTCAATTTCTGGCTACAAGAAGTCCGGGTATGTTCGATAATCTATCACTGCGCTGCATCAGTTTTTTCAAATGTATTTATATGTAAGTTTATATGTATATCAGTAAAGTTAATTTGGATCAGCAAATTGTCAAATACTCCACAAAAATAAAAGTCACACAAAAAAAATGTTATTTATTGTTGTATCGGCGCGTTCCGATCATCTCGCGATAGCGAACGCTATGCCCGGTAAATGCTTGGCCGACTTCAATATCGAAAAGGTACGGCACGAGGACGCCACCAGCCCAAAAACCCCACCAAACAGTCACTTTTTGTGGAAGCATCGGCTTTTCAATAATCACTGGTTGATTCTCATTTGCCCAAATGCGGCAATTCAGCATGTTAACGAATATACTGAGGGGAAAGTGTGTGTCACGAAGTGCACAAAATACATTTTGATTTGACTTCAACAGTTTTAACGCGCTGCTCAATTGTGTGCATCTCCATGGTTGAATTTGTCAAACACTGAAACAAATACACATTCGAATAATATGAAAATTTTGTTTTTATTCTAATTAACTTTTTATTACAAAAACTAATTTGATTTTTATGTATTCGAATTAAAACCGGTTAACCGGTTGTTTTTAAAATGAAAAAAATCAAATAATCGATCTCCCTACTAGTTAGTCTTAGTAGTTTGGAATTCAAAATTTACGTCAAAATTTAGCTTTTTATTTATTTTTTTTTGCGTTAATATCAACGATTCTACTAGAAAACGTACAGTTTTGCATTTTATGACAAATTGGTTTTTTGGCATTGCAATCTATGCATCGATAAAAAAATATAGGGTGTTTTTTAGCAGCATGTTTTGGAGAAAGTAAAATGATAAAACAAGAAAAGATGTTAGAATAAAAATAAAAATTGTCATTCCGTTTGTTATTTTCTACACACAAAGTAAAAACTAATCCATCCGTACTCAAATAAATTCGAAGCGGTATTAATAGTACGGTGAGTACGGATTTTCTTGAATCAAGTACAGAAAGATTGATTCAAGTACGGATTTTCATTCGCAAAATACTTAAATTATCCATATTCAATCACGATTTCGTACTTAAAATAATCCGAAAATTAGATTGATTTAAGTAAAACTAAGATTGAATCAATCTTAAATGCGCTTGAAACCCAAAAAAGAAATTAGAAAAAATAATAAATCACTGATGGTTTAAATGCTGGTTTAGTTGAACTAAGCTTGAATTTATATGTACTTTAAACTCAACATCTATAAATCAGTGTCCCATGTGTTATATGTCGTTAAAAAATAACATGTGGCAGCACTACGATAAATCTTATCAATTTCATATGGTCTGTATTGGTAGTTTAAACGCCCAATTTTATGCGTTTAGGGATGGTTTAAATGTTTACTGAATTATAGATTTGTTGGTATAAACACATTTGAAACCAAAAAGAGAGGTTAACTTGCACTGTTTTATTAACCCTTAATGAGAAGCAAGAGTTCAAATTTACTTTTTAACCCTTCGTGGTACACATGAAGAAAATCAAAACATGCGTAAGCCGGAGGGTTACCTTCAACGAAAATTTTAATCTTTTTTTTTACTTTATTTAAGAATTTCAATAAATTCCGCGATTGATTTTCAAAAGTGTTATTCGTACTTGAATTTTTCTGTACGACTCGTACTTAAAGTAATCATAAAAAACTTGATTTATCCCGAGTGTTTTTTTTTCTGTGTACAATATTTATATTAGACCCTATAAAGTATATATATGCTGGATCCTTATGAGAAGGAAAGTTCAAATCCGTTTGTCCGTCCGTCCGTCTGTCTGTTGAAATGGGGTTTCCGAAGGCCCCACAAAATGTGGGCTAGATTTGAGAAGTGGGCGTGGTACATCCCGTACAAAAAATATCAAAAATTGTATTAAAACCTGCATTTTTGGACTGTCATATGACCTACGGTTATTCCTTAAGCCTGGTACTCTGTTCAACTTTTCACGCGAAATGCTGTCAAAACGCATATGAAAAAAACTTGTGCGAAATATCTATGAAATATTGTTGATAGAGTTGTACTCTGTTTATTTTGTGAAAAATTTCCGAAATGTTTCTGGCAACATTTTTTACAACTGCGAAATAATGTAAGCTGCACTTAATTCACGTGAAATTTTAAGCAAAAGCAAAAGGTATGAACTGTTTATTAAATAAGAAATAAAAAATTAAAATAACACAACCGGTAACTGTTTCTTTTTTATTAAATTTTTTACTAAAAAAAATTATTTTTAATTAAATAAAATTAAACGTCAAATTGTACAAACTCGAACGATAGGTAACATTGATACATGTCAAAATTTTCGTGTAAAATAATTAATGTTGCTCAACATTTTTCACAAATTTGAACAGAGTACTTGGCTTTATATATCAAAAGATCGGAAATCTCTAGTTGAAAATATTTTCTGAAAAACTCGGAAAAATCGGTTCAGATAAAAAAGTATAGAAACTCCGTCACTAATTCCAATTTCATGAAAATCGAATATGTTTGCACTTTTCATACCCACGCCATGTTTTTGTGCTGATGTGTGTAACACCTTAAAATATTGGTCCTAGACCCACCGTAAAGTATACCGATCGACTCAGAAACACTTTCTGAGTTGATCTAACGATGTCCGTCCGGCTGGCTGGCTGTCCATGTAACTTTATGCACAAAGTACTGGTCGCAATATTGGAAATAATTTAATAAAATTTGGCACATGGGTTCTTATTGGTACAAGGATCAAGCCTATTAAAAAAAGGGCCAAATCGTCGTACCACGAGGGGAGATGGGGGCAATATTTGCCTCTCAGAAACTTGTAAACCGATTTTTATGAAATTAAAAACGTAGATATGTATAAGCTATGTATTTTTAAAAAAATAGGACCACCAGGGGAGATAGGGGCAATTTCTGCCTCCCAGAAACTCTCAAACCGATTGTAATATTTTAAAACATAAATATATCCCTATTCATATGGCCATAAACTCTCGAAAATTTGTTTAAAATACTGTGGCGTCATATGGTAGGGATTGGCCGACTATACTTTCTTTCTTGTTTAAATTAAGAGAAATCAGGTTGGTATTGCACCAATCATAAAATTTGTTTACATCACGTTGTGAATGTTTCTGCGATATTATTATGACTTAGGAAAATCTTCACATTATCAGCATACATTAAAACATTGAAAAATTTTATTACACTCGGTAAATCGTTTATAAAAATAGAAAATACAATCGGTCCAGGTGGCTCCCTTGAGGAACTCCAGACTTCACGATAATAATTTTAGAGGTGACATTATTGAGGATAACACACTGTTACCGGCCTGTTAGGTATGATCTGAACTAGCTTATGGTATTTGTAGTGCATCCCGTTAGATCAAGTTTCAATAACAGTAAAAAATTATTAACTTTATCAAATGCCTTACTAAAATCGCTGTATATGACCACGGTTGTCAGTTGTAAAAGGTTGGTTATTGTAGAGCAGCAACTTCTGAAGCCGTGTTGATGAGTGGATAAAAAGACGATATTTGGTGTCTAATATTATCTGTGATACATTTTTCTAATAATTTTGGGATTGCACTAAGCCTTGCAATTCCTCTATAGTTTTTTTTTTTTTTTTTGACAAAGCGGGGAGGTTTCCCCCAATAGCGACGGGTACCGCGACCAGGTTAGTTCTATTGTACCCACTCCTCTTTAGTTGGCCAAAAGACCCTCTTCTTCCCAAAGTAACCTAACCAGGTCTTTTGCTGATATATCTCCGATTCTGGACGAACCCATTGTGCTATGCCACAAGTGCCTCCTTCTGGCTCATGACAGCGCCGGTCAGTCACACAGTGTATGCTTCGTCGACTCATCCTCGTCAAGACACAGTCTACATTCCTGATGCTCTGCCAGGCTCATCCGATGAAGGTGGTACTTGATCGTGTGGTAACCAGTCAAATAAGCAGCCAACAGTCGCAGATCCCGTCTGCTGAGACCATTCGTCATCATTACATTTCCGAGAGAGATGAATTCCCTTGCCTGACACATTCCAATACCCAGTATCCCCTATGTTCCCCTAGAGCGCAGTCTCCCATGAGGGACTGGACCCTGGCCCAACTCAACCAAAGGGCTCGGGACCCATCATCCGGGCGTTAGAACTCTATAGTTTGTTATGTTTGATTTATTACTGGCCTTAGAATGTGGAATTATAAATATAAGAATCTTTTCAATATTGAGGAGGTGTAACAAGTGCATTTGCACAATTTTTCATAACACAGCTGGGTATACCGTCGGGTCCACTACTTCTTAGAGCTGTTAAAATCTGTGATGTGCTGATCGGAAAAACGATAAACGATAAAAAGTGACTTGTTGTCGCTCGCTTATGTTATCGATCCACATCGTGGGCCAGGCTGTTAATTGAAAGTAAGAGTGATCGCTGATTTCTAAAGTTTTCGAAATAAATGTAATTATCGATACGATATGAGAAAGTGTGGTAATGTAAATACAATTGGGGTATTCACAAGGTAGTCGTAAAGTTGTAAAGTCATATGTCTTAAAATAATTACAAGAAATATATTTGACTGCTGTGGGCAACCGCTTATAATTTATATTTTTACTGTACAGCTATGACGAATCAATGAACACAGCATAAACATTTTTTATTTTTTGTTTAAAACACAACAGTATTTTTTTTAAACAATTTAAAAATATTATTTAGGACATTAATAGCACACCTTGTGAATCCCCCAAATGTGTCATGAAAATGACAAGTATGTATTGCGAAAAACAATTTGACATCCCATACGACTTCATCGTTTTTTTTTTTTTAATTTTCAATCAGGTATGTGATGAAAATCGATCGTTTTTAAAACGTGTGATGAATTTCGTGGGATTTTAAAATCCATTTCTGATTTATAGCCTAAAATATTCGTCCAGAAAACACTTCAGTTAACTTAGGTATATAATATAAAATTTTAAAGAATTAAGGCTGAAAATAAAATGAATATGTATTTAAAGTCAATTTTAAAAGATACTGAAAACGATATTTTCGGTTTTAAATCGTTTTGTTTTTAAAATCGATTACCATCACATACCTGAATACTTCTAAAAGTTTTTCCTGGGATTCAAAAAATTAATAAACAAGGTTTCGTTTAAATGTGCGAAATTCCCATTTCATACTATTGGCAAACTGAAATTATTGTTTATGGGATAAGCTATTCCTATGCGCATTTCACTAGTTTCTTAGTTAGGCCAGATCGTCAGGAAACGTCATCCAAAGATTTTAGAAAAACTAGAGATATTATACAAATATAACCGTTAAGAGATAGGAATTATAAACAAAAAAAAAACAAAAATAAAACAAATTACTTTATGCTATTTTGCTAGCTCATTCAATTTTTTGACATTCGCAGTAAAACTCATTAGATTTCTGTCTCACAAAGTATTATGGAATACGTAATATGGCCTGTGTGATAGTGTAAACCAGCCTTTAGGAAATATGAAATTGATAAGTGACAGTTTTAATTAAATGTCAACGTTTAGGTAAAAGTTTTCTTGGAGATTTTCAGTCTTTCTGACGTTTTAGTATGAGCGAGTGTCTAGGCAAATGTTTTTTAAATGTTCCAGCTATTTTTTTTTTCTTCTCCTTCTTCTACATCCACAATTACAAAACGTCATATTTGTTTTGAATATGATATTTGTCATGTCATTATCTCAAAAGAATAATAACAATAATAACATTGAATATTGAAATTTCGAATGTCTTCTACGTTTAATTGACGTTTATCAAATATTTGTACCATTTTATCAAGTAAAACCAAACGTTAAGAATTTTAATGGCGCTGTATCATGCTACGAATGTAAAAACGAACGATTTATTTCAAAATTGCGGAAATGTCTTAAGCAAATGTTTGGAAAACATGACTAAAAAAGACATAATAATAAAGTTTTACGCCTAAAACTAACGATGAAATAATGGAAATTAATGAAAAAAATCCCTGCCATAACTAATATTTTTCCATAAAGGAAAAAATAGGAGTGTATTGTTTGGCAAATCCGTAGCGAATATTAAATTCAAATTTTAATTTACTATTCCATCTATTTGGAAAAGCTGTTTGTACAAAATTATTTTTTCTACTGCGACGAATTTAAGACCACATGAGTAGGAAATAGCAAAAATATTAAAAAAAAAAACTTTTTTATGTTCACTTTAAGTTTGGATTTAAAAGAGAAAATTTTTAAAAACGCAAAGGTTACAAATTACACCAAGGGCCAATTAACACATTGACCTCGCGCATGCAGACGACATGGACATTACTGGGAGGGCTGAACGAAATATAACTGGTGCGTTTTCAAAAATTGAGATAATCTGCCTGGTTTTAGAAAATGAAAACCAAATTTCTTGTGAGAAATTTTTATTTGATCATGAATATTTTCTGTCTTTAAGGCAGCTGTGTTGATGGTAAATGATGGCAAGACGAAGATGATGCTGTCAACTGCTAGAGGAGTGCCGCGACAAAATAATGAAAGGTGAAATAGTTGCGCCAAGCAATTGCAACGTCAAGGTTATAGACAAATTGTTATACCTCAGATGCGTCATTAACCAAAAGCAAAGAAAAAAAGAAGGATCGTGCTTGCAAATAAATGCTTCTTCGAGCTCCGTTTCATAGTGTGAACCCAGACTAAACAGCTAAAGAGCAGAGCACTATCTCGAAAGACGAAAATTCGCTTCACAACACACTAATACTAATTATGCTTCTAAATAGCGCCAAGAGCAAGTATTCGAGAGAAAGATCCTTTGTAAATTTTGGGCTTATCTTAATGAACGTAGAACGAAACGTGAGCTGTTTTGCCATATGAATGTAAGTCCCAATTCACATTATACGATTTTTGTCGTTGCGGTTATTGTCGATCCTCTTTGAAGTCGGTCTGATGTTTACATTGTACGATTTTTGTCGTTACGACTTTTTCTTTTGCAACCGAACTTCAATACATTTTTTGTCAAATGGGAGAACAATGAGAGAACGAATGAGCGAACAAAATGAATCGAAGAGTACACTCGCTTGTGTACCCCTCTTTATTCCTCTCTCGCCTCTCGACCATAAGGTAAGAATCGCAACGACAAAAATCGTATAATGTGAATGGGCACTAACTAAGCGCAACAAAATACAGCGACACCGCTGGCTAGGAAATGGCAGTCAAATGGAAACGAAAGCTCTAGCAAAAGGTCGTTAGATGACAACTACCACGGAGATCGCAGACGGAGACTTCGGTGGAAGGACCAAGTGGAAAAAGATCCAAAACTCCTTGGTATTAGAAACTGGAGGCAGCATGGACAATACCGAAATGCTTGGAGATCATTTGTTAAAGGCCAGTTTACACGGTAATACAATGTATTAAGGCTTTGTAGAATTAAAATAATATGAAATTCTCTCCGTGTTTAAAAGAAAAAAAGAAAAGTCTGTTGTAAGCAGTGTTGGGCAAAATACATGGTTTGCGGTATTTAAAATACAAAATACTTTCAGGTTATGTATTTAAGAGAAGACAACCGGACAACCGGATTTGAACTTCGCTTTTCATAAGGACCCAGAATATATATACTTGATAAGGTGTATGATAAATATTGTAGAAATTACAAGCGGAATGACAAAGTTATATATACCCAGGGCTGGGCAGTATTTCTAGCAATTTTTTTGTATTCTGTATTTTAAATACATAAAAAGGGGTGTAGTTTGTATTTTAAAAACAGTTAACAAAATATATTTTATCAGTTTATTGATGGTTGTTTGCATTTGGTCTACCAAAAACTAGCATCGCTAAAAAACGTAACTATCGGAATATGGAAATATCAGAAGTAGAAGCACCAGTAAAGAAGATAGGAATGATGGTGAATCTAGGACATCAAATTTGGAGTTGGAATTTGTCAGTTTCCTCAATGACAAGAGAAAAGGCATTATCACTCTTGACAGCTATCTAAATTTAAACAGAGTATTCATAGAATTTAATACAAGTTTATGCTCATCAGGACCTGTAGAAAGATTATTTTATTCAGCAGGTTTCATTTATTCTCCAACAAGAAACTGTTTGTCTGATGCTACATTCGAAAATCAGATATTAATGAAAGGAAACAATTGTTATGTAATTAGTTTTATCTAATGTGTTTTTTGGTTTGAATAAAAATGGTATGTATTTTGTATTTTAAATACATACATGTACATGACGAGGAAGTATTTTGTATCTTGTATTTGATATACGTACAATAAATGGAAGTATTTTTATATTTTAAATACATACAGATGTGTTAGTATTTTGTAATTTAAATACACAACCTAAAAGTATTTTTTATTTTAAATACCGCAAACGATGCATTTTGCCCAACACTGTATATACCCTTTTACCTTCGGTGGAGGGTATAAAAAGAAGTAATTTTTGGGATTTCAGTATTTTGATTGTAACTCAGCCATTTTTTACCTATTGACAGATTTATGCGCCGACGTGTTCAAGAACAAATTAACCAGTTTATTGGGTTATAAAACTTGGACTCGGAAAGATCTATGGTTCCCGAAAATGGGTATTTTCGAAAAAAAATTATATTTTGGTCATAACTTTTTTGTATCTGAACCGATTTTTCATAGTTTTTCAGGAAATATATTTCTGATCTTTTGATATACAAGCCGTATCCGTAGGTCATATGACAGTCCTAAAATTTAGGTTTTTATAAAAAATTGTATGGTTTTTAGCCCATTTTATGATTATTTTACTCATAACTTGCCCATTATTTTAATCGATTTGACAGATTTATAAGTTGACGTGTTAAAGAACAAATTTTCCAGTTAGTTGGGTTATAAAACTTGGGTTCAGGAAGATTTATCGTTCCCAAAAGTTGGTATTTTATTTTAATTTTGGTCATAACTTTTTCGTATCTGAACCGATCTTTCCGAGTTTTACAGAAAATATTTTCTACTAAAGATTTCCGATCTTTTGATACACTGATAGAAAAATGCATCTCCATATTGATGATGCCCCAACATCAGAATTGTGACATCAATGTTATGACAAATGGCATCAATGATATATGACAGTCCAAAAATTTAAGTCTTTATACAATTTTTGATATTTTTTTTGCGGCCCACTTCTCCAATCCCGCCCACATTTTGTGGGATGCTGTGTATAGATAACCTTAAAGTGTGTATCTAATTTGGAAACTTTGGCTCTTGCCGTTCTCCAGATACACAGGAAAAAATTAAAGGTAGTCGTAGTTTTTTGCTCATATCTCAGCCATTTTTGGACCGATCTGGCTGAATTTCAATAACAAAATTATAATAAAAATACCTGACAGAAATATATACCAATACCAATCCGGATAATCCATTTTAACATACAGACGGACGGACAAGCGGATTGAACTTCCTTTCGAATAAGGATCCAGAAAATATATACTTTATAGGGTCTAAGATCAATATTGTAGAAATTGCAAACGTAATGACAAAGTTATATACCCTTTTACCTTTGGTGAAGGGTAAAAAAACGATTAAAAATGCAAAATGTTTAGAATAATAATAATAATGGCACATTTTTTTCATTGTATTTTCGCCGCCGTCGTTGAAAATGTTTCAATTTTAGTAAATTTTGATCGCCGTCAACGATATGTGTGACTGGCAATCTCAACGTCTGCAATTTCACATCGGCTTCGAGTGTAATATTATTACATTTTTAACGTAACGTTGTAATCTCTTTTGATAGTTTTCGACATGAGTTACCCTACGTTTCCACATGCAAGTAATTACTTGCAAGTAGTGTAAACGTATTCTCAACGAAAAATCGAGGAAACAGCCGATTGGCTAAAAGTACAAAAATTGTGTGATTGTATTGCATGTACAAATTTTTCTAAATTTTCAAGAAACGATGGAATATTTTGTTTTACATCATTTCGATGCGAGAAGTTCTGCTTCGTTGGAACTTCCATTTTTATTTGCTAATTTTTTATTGATTTTTTTCTATTTTAACGATTTTTAGTGATTAATTAATCAGAAACTTTACGATTAGAATGGTTTTTGGCGGTACTTTTTGGTTTTCTGATTTTGTTGATTTTTATTGTTATTTTGGCGATTCTAACACTAACACTATTTTTAAACTAGTTTATACATTTTTTGCGTTTTTTCTCCGTTAAGCCAATTATTTTTTATTTAGATTAGATTGTTTAATATTATACTTTAAGCACTAAAGGCCGGATTCACTATTCTACACAATCGTACGATTCATTCACACGAAAATCTGATGGAATTCTATCCGAGATAAAAAAATATCTTTAAAATCTGTTGTCAATTTCACACTATCCCAAAATGCCAACTGAAATGACTCAGCTACTTTACAAGAAAATGAAACTCTGATCGCATACAAACTATCGTTTTATGACAATTTTCATAAACATTTGCAAGTCGGACAGACTTGTAAAAAAAAACTGTCACTTAATTCATTTTTAAGCCACCATTGAATCGGTAAAAAAATTTGTAGAAATAAAATAAATTCCAAACAAACGTTTGTTTGACAATAATTCGGCAATAACTGTTTCTGTGTTGTTGAAACTGTCGAAATGAATGTTTTGTTTACATTTTGTTAGGGATTTTGCCATTTCCCACCAGCAAGAGTAACAAAAATGTCCTATTGCCATATTATTGTGGCCACCTGATATATAAATTCGCCTTGGTCCTGTATTAGTATCTTTTTAAAAATTTTAATTTTATTAAATTCGTGAGTTGTAAAAATATGATTTTTTTCGGAAGCTAGAAAGCTAAAGACATCCCTCTCCAATAGGGAATTCTCTTTATTTTAATAAACTTGTTTTGTTCTGCGTCATTAAATTGCTTTTCCGACAATCTCTTGTTTTGTATTTCATTTGTTTTTAATACGTATAATTTTCAATATTATAGATGTTTCATTATCAATAATAATTCTAACAATGTTCTATATTTTCTAATACAATCTAAAGATGAATTGGGGTCATAATTACTTGTTGTTAGTCTCCATCGTTATAATAAAATTAAAATCAAAATCAAATATAATTTTTCAATTGATCTTGAATTGCAGTTTAATTTTACTCGCAATAAATTCCACAAGGTCTGGAGAATAAAAAAAAACATATAAATCTACATACATACATACATATGAATGTACATGACTACCCTGCAAATAATATTGGACCACCTGATCCAATTTGATTAAATGGACTACTACATGGACTGGGTCGATGTAATGCAAGCATGGACCATGTCATTGTTAAAAAGTGTTTGTAGTGAGACGACAAGTCTTCGTTTTTTAACGGCATGTTTTCGCTTTTAAACGAAGTTAAAACTAATCCTCTTGTGTATACAGTTGAGTAGTTTTAAGACTATTCCTTTGTAATCCAAAGCTGGGTTATACGGGCAGGGCCTATGACATCGTAATGTTAAATATACCCTGTTTTCCCATCTGTTTGGGTTACTTTTGGGCTAGTCCTAGTCCCTTGTGGGCTACATTTTTCACGCGTGTTTGGACTATTCCTCTAATTTACAGGGTACTTATTTATACATATATTTTATATTTAATGCAGTACTTCTTTGTATTTTACTCAGTTTCGCATTATCAACAAGCGCTAAAAACATGTTCGCACTGTCGATCGCAGAGTATTAAAAAGTAATTATGCATTCGCCTGAATTTGCATTTTATTTTAAATACTATTTTTATTTATTAACATTAAAACCCCAATATTATTGCATTTCATTTTGATTTTATAAAAAAATGTGTAAATTATTAATGAAAGCACAAATGATTGAAAAGCTATTTGAGATTAATACTTATCAAGCCATTTGAATATTATAATGTAAGGCAGTTATTTATTAATGCTTCAAGCTCCGGTCACACTTATTAAACATTTGACCAAATAAGCATAACCCCTACTTTTGTTAATAGTTAGAGTGACTTAAGATGGTCTTTATATAACAAAATAAACTAATTATACCGACTACCAGCCAAAGCAAAAAACTGTTGTTTGCAAGATGTATTATAATCATTATTGGAATTAAAAGATATGATTATTTAGTTTGTTTGCTGGTCCCGTTTTTTCGTCAAATATTTGACAAATGTGGCCTTAACTTAACAAATATATTTGGCCTTGTCGCTAAGTAGTAAGTCGTTTTTGTAACAAATTTAAGTTACACACAACCTGTGTTCTTTATTCTATTACAAAAAAATGACGATTATATTTTACTAGATCTAGTCATATAGATATCCCCTAAGTTTAGAATCGGTTTCTATAATATGAATCTAAGCTTGCAAAAATGTATCAAAACTATTCGTGTTATGAAAATCAAGTCAAATTCATATATACGGTGTTAGCAATACTGCAACAAGTACAACAATGCAATAACATTGTACGTATTTTTATTGTTACTTTAGTTGGTCAATATGTCAGAAACACAACAGCGGAATTCACTGTTTGCTATTGTAGACCTTGCACATCTTGTAGGTCTTGTAATTCTCGATTTAAAACACGACAACAACAACATAAATACATTTTACATTTAAGCATTGTAGATTTCATAAACATATTGTCGAGTTTCAAATCAAGATTTGCAAGACCTACAAGATATACAAGGTATAAAATAGCAAACCGTGAATTCCGCTATTATTGGCTATTCTCTCTTTTTAAGTAAGAAAAAAATGGTTCAGCTGTGTATTTAACGCCACCTGAAAAGTGATTTTGCTTTGACGACAACTGAAGTATAATCCAAGAAGAATTCATAGAAGCTGAACTCGAGAGATCAGCTGACTATTTTTTGCTCCGCGCTTTTTGATCGAATTTGTCTTGTTAGTTTGTCAAAAAAATTTTATTCTTTGATTTTGCCAATTAAACAAGACATTTTTGGGCGAGTCTACCTGTTATGTTCCTTCCATTATTTTTAATTAGTTAACAAAAAAAATTGGCCACCATAAAATAATTAACACTACAAAAATCGAAGCGAAAATTAGCTCGAGTGTTTCGGTTCGGTTCCAAAACATCATAATACTTTGCAGTTAAAATAAAAAATGTCTCATTAAGTTTAACGATGCACAGCATGATAATTGTGTACACATCTATGACTTATTTGGAGCACTTTGGGACAGATAACATTCTAAAATTCAACACGATCGCATTGATAAATGAAATATACTGGAAGTTTTGTTTTAAGAATTAGTATAATTTTATTTTAAATTAATTTAGTGTATTAAATTTCTAATGTATTGTCATAGGCCACTATTTTGAGTTACACTCGATAAACAATTTTCGCTGACTATCGAACATCGACTTTCGAATGTTAATTTGGTATTATGAGTTGGCAGCACCGTCGAAAATTTCGTTGTGCATCGAATTTTTCAACGAAAACAAATTTGCTTTCGACGGTGCAAATAAATGTAAAAAACTTGTTGTAAATGTAACTCTTTGTAAATTTTTTTGTGTTCGTATACCAAATACCATATTCTTTATCAGTTTTGTTCATGTTATGCAAGTCCGACGTCGTAAACTGCAATTGGAATTGCCCATATTCCTTATAGAACAAAAGCCTTTTTTGACCAAAGGATTTGCAGCATTTAAAAAAGTGGGATGAAACCCCACTGAGGCTAAATTATTTGAAAACAAACATAATTCCGCCGTGGTCACGTTTAATTTTAATAGTATTTTTTAAATTTGTAAACAAAAATTTTTTATTTTAAGTGACAGCAGATAGAAAATGTACTACTGTGAATTAACAAAATCACAATAGTAAATTTGTATCGAATGCGCGCCATAATACTAAATGAAAATTCGTTCGATCAGCTAATTCGTCTACTGTCGAAAATCGAATTTAGTTCATAATAGGCACCATAGTGTATTTCTAGATATAAAAAATGCTTAACAAAAAACATTGCAATAAAAGAGAAAACTTGACAAATGGTAACGCTGCTTTCAAAGCATACTTCTTTTTGTCAGTGATGACCAGAGAAACCATAAAAATGCAATTGCATGTTTTTCCTTGTGCGACCAATAAAGGCAGAAACAATATATTTATCCCTTTGAAAGCTTTTTATGAATTTTGGCATCGATTTGTTAGTGCATAAACATATTTGCATATTTTATCCTTTGCATAATTTTTTGCATAGTTTAGTTAAAAGAGCCTTTTGGCAGCATTTTTTAAAGTTTTAAGGGCATATTTTGGCTTTTTGGAGCATATTTTTATACATTTTAAATTTTTTAGATTCCTACAAGAGCTTTCGCAACAAATAAAAAAAAAATTTGTTTTACGAAATTTTGGATTTTCTTTTTTAAATATGTATTTATCTGTATATCAAACGTATTGCTTCAATTTCGCCGTCTACATTTAATTTTTACACAAAAATTGTAAGACAAAGCAGGTTTTTATTAAAAATTTATGTATGTAGGTCTCTTTTTTTTAATAGTCTGGTAGGACTATTACATAAAAGCTTTATAAAATACATAACTGAAATTTAGCTCATAGAATAAATTCGAAAAAAAAAATGTTGAAAAATACATAGAAATCTGGAGCAATATTTTGGTGTACCGCTTGCTTTGGAATCACTTTTGAAAGCTAACTAATTATAACCATTCGTCCATCTGGCCCGTTGACTGTCCATGTTAATTTTGTGCTCAAGGTACAAACTGCAATCTTGTAGATAATTTGATCGAACTTGTAAATGGTGAGAATCTGTCTATAATTAAGCATATTCTCCATTAAAATTTCTTTCCAAATAAGACTCTTTGTGTCCTAAGACCATTTAATTATGTTGGTATTTAGGTTAAATTCGCCCTCAAAAATATTTTACTGCAAAAAATGACCGAATGTGACCGAAAACTTGATTTCGGTCATTTCTTTCTATCATTTTCTTAACACCAAAATGAAAAATGTGACTACTCTCTCATTCATTTCTTGTAGGGATATTTCTGGTTTCCCTGGTGATGACACAATAATAATAGAAATTATTGCCACTTTTCTAGTGATGACACTAAAAAAATCGAAAGATGTAGAATGGAATAAAATAAGATAGGAACATCTTTTAAAAATGTTGGTTTTTAGCCCTTTATATTTCTTATGGAAAGATGTAAACATCCACGCAAATTGATGGTAGATGTTGATCAATGAAAAAAAGGCTATTATACTAAATCCATATCTGCTATATGTCAAATCCATACTACTTAATATAAAATAAAGGGACTGTTTGCCTTGGCGTTTAAGAAAGTTTTGCAAATTTGAGATACGCGCTTACGCTGCAGTCACACTTTGTCGTTTTAGAAATTATTCTTACCCTGCAGAAAGACTTGATCGTGTAAGTATTTTACATATACTGTTTGCCAAAAAATTTTTATACAAATTTAAATAAGTGTAAAGCTACGGTCACACTTGTCAAATATTTGACGAAAAAATGGGACCAGCAAGCAAACTAAATAATCATTTCCTTTAATTCCAAAATTTATTCTGATTATAATACCAGATCTTACAAAAAACTGGTTTTTGCTATGTCTAGTAGCATAATCAGTTTATTTTGTGATAATAAGACCATGTTAAATCTAATACTACATTTACATTAGGCCGAAATCTTGTAGATTTGATTTAAAATCTTCTTCGAAATCAAGTGCGTTTACATTATACTTTTTTGACATTAGCGAGATTTTGTTTTTATAACAAAACAACTGACAAATGTTTTTTCGTTACACATACAAACACAAAAAGAAATATACATTAAAAAATTTGCATTATCTTTTATAAATAATCAACGATATTTATTTTATCAATATTATTCGTCTCTTTTATTTTTATTTACAATTTTTATAAAACTTTTTAATTTTTTTTTAACAATTTTTGTTTTGTTTTTTTTAAATGTCATTTTTTCTAGTTCAGGGAAGTATTTTTTAGTGCTATATTGAAAAAACCAATGTTGCATCATTAAGTACTACTAGATTTTGAGTAGATTTCGTCGAAATCTAGTCACGATGTTGATTTTGTTTTGTATGGGAAATCTAGTCAAAAACAACTAGATTTGGCTCGAAATCTCGTAAGTACTAGATTTTGCGTAGGTGTAAATGAAGTATAACTTAAAGTAGTGGTTACGCTTATTTGGTCAAATATTTAATAAGTGTGGCCGTAGCTTAAGTGTAGGTTAATTTTCGGTCGTCTTTTGTTTTGTTCTAATTAAAAACAAATGAAAAACTAGTTACATTAACATTTGTAAGAGCAGCAGCAACAATAACAACAGCAAAAAGTATTTAAGAATCGTGACAAAATTGAATTTCTTTTCGGTTTAAATTTAAATAGAAACATATTATTGTTTTTTTTTGTGTTTTCTATTTAGTTCGATTCCTCTTGTTAAATTTCACTTAAATATGCCTTACACGAGTTTAACAACAAATAAAAATAAAAACAAGTAAAAGTGTTATAATCGACTGTGCCGAATCATATATACCCTTCACAGTAGTATTAAAAATTTTACATAAACCTTTAGTTTTTATTTAATACTTTTTGCAAAGGGCGGTCCAGCCAAAAATGCACGATGTAAATTGTGAGTCACACGTTAACGTCAAGTTTTTTGCCCAACTTAATTTGGCATTTCTTTGTTTCAGTGTTTGACAAATTCAACCATGGAGAGGTGGACAATTAAGCAGCACGTTAAGATTGTTAAACCCTTTTAGGAAAATAGGCGTTCACATCAAAATGTATTTCGTGGACTTCGTGATTTTTTTGGTCAGCAAATCGACCAAATGTGTCCACATTCGCGGATAATTGTACGCAAATTTCAGCAAACTGAGTTTGTAGGAAATGAAAAAACACTGTTTGGTGCGGTTTATGGGCTAGCGGCGTCATCGGGCTGTACCTCTTCGACAATTAGTTCGGCCAAGCAGTTACCGTGAATGGTGTTCCCTATCGCGAAAAGATAACGGACTATTTGTGGCCAGAAATAGCCAAAAAACAAAATGGCTCTTTTGGGCCCATGTCGTGGCGATGTTAATTGGCTCTCACGATTATGTGATTTGGCACCGTTGGACTTCTTTCTTTGGGAATATTTAAAAGAAAACAGTGTACGTCAATAGGCCAAAAACAATTCAAGAGCTAAACGATGAAATAATTCAGCATATAACGATATGGAACCTTAATTATGTTTTTGTGTCATTGAAAATATGGACCATCGGATAAAGGTATGCCACTGAAGCCGTGGCGAGCATTTTGCCGCTATTTTGTTTCATACATTACTGTCATACATCCTTCCATTATTATAAAATAATTCACTGAAAACTTTTTTTTTATTACAATTGCACCACCGTTTATTTAAGAAATATCTGCGCCAGATTTGGTCCTCCTAGCGCATATATTTCGGGAGTTTTTGTGCCAAACCTATTTTTTCGGGAAGAAAAAGATGCTATTTTTCTGCAACTAGGGCATTTATGAACCGATTTTAATCATTACTACTAGAATTTCACTTAGTTTATTTGAGGTCAAAGTTAACACATAAATTTCTAAGCAAAGTTATTTTTGGGAAAACAAAATTTATCATTAAAAGATTTTTGTATGACGTGCTAAATTCCCAATTTTCTACATATGGGCATTTCTCTAATGTCGAATGCGACATTCGTACGCCTTAAAAGTGAAAAAAAACATATACCAAAACATTAATTTTATTTTAACAAAAGGCGAAACTTATAGCTCTTGATTAGCTCCATAATTTGTGCTAAATGTTGGTTTTGAGCAATTGTGCGTTTTCAAGAAAATTAAAAAAAAACCAAGGCATTTGCATGCGACAAAAACAGAAGTCGCTTTTACGGCAAACAGTTCAAACACTGATTTCAGCGAAACCTGATGAAATATTTTAATGCGACTAATTTTAAAATATTATGCCTTGATGTATCTTAATAATGCTTTTTATTTGATTCAAAAATATTGTGTAGCATATTTTTAATTTAATTTTAATCACCGTCGCACGCTACATGTTGCATGCGACATTTTGTTCTATCTTACTTTTATGTTTACGTTTTTACTTTTTATGTAATAAGACATCCGTTAGATGATTCTACTTTATTTTAAATACATTTTATATATTTATTTTCCGACCAAAAATTATAAACTTAAAAAAAATATCGTCAATAAAGAAAAATACAAATATAGAACAAAAACTAACTTAACTGAAAATAGTATTGCTATTCTCAAATAAAGTTTTTTATAATGAAATAAGCTATCTTGCTGCTTGTAGTTATTGGCCATCGCAAATAAAGATATTTTAGAAAAAATTTTTTTTTGAATTAATGCATTTTACACTTACGATGTCGCACGCTACAAATTTTAAATAAGTACCAAGAGAAAAGCACTGATTATTTTCCAGCAAAATTTTTTTTATTAAATTTGCAACAAAAATACCTGTTTGTTACTAATATTTGATGAGCATTGTACAAATACCCTCGACGCACTGATAACAAATGTTCTTTTTCAATGTCGCACGCTACATCGAAATATAGGGTAAAGCAAAGAAAATAATTGCCGTAACTGGCTATCGCATCGTTCCGTTTGCATTTTTCTTATATTGTTTGGATATAAACCGAGATTTAAAAAGCAATTGTCAATGCATAATGTTTCCCATTAGGATCATTTAGCAAAACAACACGGTCAATAGAAATGTTCAAAACAGAACTTTAGCACTTGTTCGACTTTGCATTTGAATATTTCAAAGTATGTTGTGATTTAATGTATAATTTGTTTACATTTTTAAAAGTTGATAGATTCCCTATAAAAATATGTTAAAACAACATACTTTTATAGACTTTGAATTTTTTGGCTGTGGTTGACATTTCTGGAGAAATGCCCATATACATATTTGATAAATACACTGAAATTTCTTAAATTATAATAAGTCTTAAAAAAGTTAAGGTTTATAGGTAGAAACTAGAGGCGATCGTTGTTTTATGCGCACATCTCCGAAATTTGAGGGACGATCTAGTTAAAATCCTATAACAAAATATGCCAGGTTATATAAGATATAAATATATTATAACCTAGTCTTTGTCATATCTGGGGTCTTTGGAAAACCAGTTTCAACATCCACACGCAGAGTCAAACTAATGAACGGATGAACAGACAGATATATGTACATAGTAGTTTAATCCACTCCGCTACTGTTAAGGTAGAAGTACGTAACACGCGTTAATTCGTCGACATGTGTCGTGAGTTTAAAAACTTAAGCGCATGCAAAATTGCAAGTTACACAACGCGCTTTACAAAAGCCATTCCTGTCAGCTGTTTTTTATTTGTTTACTTTTTTGAACATTGAAAATTGATTCGAAAATATATCAAGATTTTTTTTGTTTTATTGAATTTATATACATATGTATGTGTACATACATATATATATTGGTGGCTTTTCCGAAATACGCGTCGAAAAAGTGAACATTTACATGAAAACAAAACCAAATTGAAAAAAATTGTTTTTGTTTATCATACAAAATTTACAGTTTTTAAAAGAGAAAGAAATGCGTTATAACTCTCGCGTTAATTTTATTTTAGAAGTGTATAGATAACAAAAACCATTTTCGTAAATTTTGTTTTTGTTTTCATGTAAATGTTCACTTCTTCGACGCGTATTTTGGAATAGCCACCATTATGTTTTTAAGCCTTTCCAATAAGTTTTTCTTTCATGATTAACAAATTTGTTAAATTATTCTTTTTTATTGTCAGCTGATTACTTGTCAAAAATACACTTAACGCGTTAAAGCTCAAAGTTACACAACTTTCTGGCGCAAACGCGTCAAAATATTTGGCATGTAACGTGGAAAAACGCTATCTATGGAAAAACACTATCTTAACTTTTTTTAACAGAAGTCTACAGAGCGCGCGCGCGCACTAACACGTGTTATGTACTTCTTCCTTTAAGGATCCATTAAATACACACATACATACATATACATACATATATCAATATTGTATGCAGATATTACAAGCGGAATGAGAAACATTTACAAAAACGAACTTATCCAAAACCCCTTCCAACTGTGGTGAAGGGTATAAAAACTAAACTAAATAATATGTGGTTTTATTCTATTTTTTTAATGTTTTCGGTCGGTTTTTGCTGCTACAGTTGTTTTGGTTTGCTTTTGTTGTTATTTGTAACGGTTTAACTCATCAATAACAACAACGACAACAACAATAAATAATAACAATTACAACAGCAATAATAATGTTTTCTCAAATTCTGTCAATTACTTTCGTTTTTCCATTTCAATTAGTGCGCCTAAGAATTTAAGAGATTAAACAACAAAATATTTATATGGATTAAAATATTTTTAAGCAAAAATCAATATTTAAATAAAATTCAAATTAAATAATTTGCCAAACCAAAATAAATAAAAAACAAAGAAGTGATTCATGTGTGCGACGTCAAAAACGGATGTGTTGAATTTGTTAATTGTTCTTTTCTTTGAACGACATTTTAATGTTGTTTTAAAAAATATTTCAAGTGTTTTCTTTGTTAAATGGCTAAAACTAAAATACGTAAAAATTTCGATGGTATTTCGGATCCAGCTGCAATTATTAAAACAGCCCCTTTATGGGGTTCAGCACGTTTGACCTACACCATTTGTGCATTTTTAGCCATGGTCGTTCAGTTGTGTTTACGAAATACCTTGAATTTTGTTATTTTGTGTATGGTGAAACAGCAACAGGTGGAAAATGCCACCGTTTATAGTGCTATTAAGGAGGACAGTAGCTGTGGTCCCATCGACAGTGGTAATGCGACGTCTGTCGAGAGAGTAAGTTAAAGTGGATAACATTTGTACGAAAAGTCATTTAATGGAAATAATATCCTGTAATATTAAACTTAATTGTAAATTGTTCGTCAATAACATTACAGTATTTATCGCTTAAATGCATTTCAAAATCTGTGCGCCTTTTTAAACGAAAAATTCATTTATAAAGAGATGTTTAGAAATTAAAATCCAAAGCAAAACTTTCAATGCAGCGACAAACCGGTGCATCTGCTTGTAATTTACCCGTTTATTACACGAATTTTAAGTTTAACTCATTTTCTCCCAAATCCCAAAGTAGGGATAGGCAAGTTGAAAAAATATATCGAATCGATATTTTCTTAGAGTATCGATATTTATTATTTCAAAAATATCGATATATCGAACGTATTTTACTGAAACTATTACCAAATTAAAAAATTCAGTATACCTTTGTACAAACATATCGCACCCTAAAAACTAAAGGGTCACAACTCAAAATTCCTAAATTTTCAGTAGAGACAAAAAACGGGTTTCTTTTTATATGAACTCTAATACTACAAAGAAGGATTAAATTGTATTTTCTTCGCAAAATACTAGAGAAATTGATATAAGATTTCTATAGTGCATAGATATGACCACTGTGCATCGATTTATTACAAGAAGTGAAAATTGAAAAATTTTGAGTTGTGACCCTGTAGTATTTAGGGTGCGATATGTATGAACAAATTAATTAAATGTAATTACATTGTTACTTTTTATTGTTTCATTTTGTTTAAAAAAATTAATAAAAACAAAAAAATTTAATCAAAACAAAAAATTCAATTATAACAAAAACAAAAGGGAAGAATACAAAACCATAAGAAAAACAAGTAAGAGTGCTATATTCGGCTGTGCCGAATCTTATAAACCCTTCACCATGGTGCAATAAGAACAAAAAATTATGTGAACACCATTCTTAAGATATAAATAATTATATTTTGTGCCACGCCCACTTATCCAAACCGTCCACGTTATGTCGGATGTTGTGTTTTAACAACCAATTTTTTAGGAAATATGTTCTACTAAAAATTGCCGATGTTTTGATACATAAGTCGTTTCCATAGGTAATTTGGCAGCCCTAAAATGTAGGATTGTATAAAAATTTTGATGTTTTTTAGCCCATTTTTGGATTATTTTGCTAATAAATTGCCCATTATCTAACCGATTTGATTGTTTTATAAGCCGGCGTGTTAAAGAATAATTTAATTACATTTACATATATACACTTGTATATATTTTAACAAACTTAATTATAAAAAATAAAAATGAGTAATTTTTGGGAATTCAGTATTTTGGTTATAACTCAGCCATTTTTAAGCCAATTTGACAGATTTATAACCCGACGTGTTTAAGAAGGAATTTACCATTTACTTGAGTTATAAAACTTGGACTCGGGGAGATCCATGGTTCTTGAAAGTGGGTATTTAAAAAAAAAAATAAATTTTGGTCATAACTTTTTTGTATCTGAACCGATTTTTCTGAATTTTTTATAAAATATGTTCTACTAAAAATTTTCGATATTTTGGTATATAAGTCATATCCATAGGACATATGGCAGCCCTACAATTTAGGTTTTTATACAATTTTTAATTTTTTTTGTACGGGAGGTACCACGCCCACTTCTCCAATCCCGCCCACATTTTGTAAGATGGTGTGTATTGTCTACCTTAATGTGTGTACCTAGTTTGGAAACTTTGGCTTTTGCCGTTCCCCAGATATACAGCAAAAAGTAATAAAATTACAACAACCACAAGGGATTTTTGGAAAATATTAGAGGTAGTCGTGGTTTTTTGCTTATATCTCAGCCATTTGTGGATCGATCTTGCTGAATTTCAACAGCAACCGATGGTAGACTATATGTGACATAAATGTAAAACAACCTAGCTGCTATAATGTCTGGAGTCTCCGGAAAACACATATCAAACGTAAGACGGACAGACGGACGGACGGACGGACGGATATCGTTAAATCAACTTCTCTCCTCATAAGGACCCAGAATATATATACTTTATAGGGTCTAAGATCAATATTGTAGAAATTACAAGCGGAATGACAAACTTATATATACCCTTTTCCACCTAAGGTGAAGGGTATAAAAATATAAATTACGAAAAATTTAAATGGAAGTAATAACATGGAAGTACCAACTTTACTTAAAATTTGAATTGCACCCCAAAAGTACCAACTGGTTTTAGTCAAACGAGTAATCATCAGATATGGACATCAGGAGCACTCTCTGTTTTATGTGCACTCCAGACAATCTGCTTCTTGTATCCGGCACTGCTTCTTATAAATGCCAATTATTTTAGATCTTCATATTTGTTTAAAAAAAACAGCATGCAATGCTTCCAATTCTTAAAAAACATATTGTTTGAAAAACGGCTAAAATTTTGAGTTCTTAATGACTGACTTTAAAAAATATCGAATTCGATAGTCGTATTTCAATATCGATACATCGATATATTGGTATTTAAAATATCGGCGATATATATCGATTATATTTTTTTTTTAAATATCGATATTATTCCTATCCCAAAGCCTTAAGGCTTAAAGTTTAGTTAGCCGAGAGTAACAGTAACATTAACCTTACCGTAAAAAAGTAAAATCAGTTGCTTCATTTTGTTGTATGTAAAGCAATAAAAACGATTATAGTTAGCAGGAAGATGTAACGTCTCAATCTGTTACTCCTGGCTAACTAAGCCTTTAATGTTATAAACATTCTGTAAAAGCGTGTTCCCAACCCTGATTTACACTGCATAAATACACAAAAAATTCATTTCCTAAAAGTTGCATATATCGACAGTTTTTTACTCTACGTTTTTTTAAATTCTGTCCAATTTTGGTATTGATCGGCTAATCCAATCCAAAGTTATGCACGAAAACTACACTCAAAATATTATGTAGTTAAATCCAAAAGAAAATACTTTTTAAACAACTTAAAATTCATTTAAAAAACGGATCAATTACATTTCATTTAAAATAAATGAATTTTACATAAATTTTTAAATTTTGTATTTATTAAACAACATATTCCGTAAAATTTAAAAGTTGTTAATTTTAAAAAAATATTTAACCGATAAAAAATCAAACTACATATCAAAATAATTATAATTAATAACAAACATAAATGTTAAAAAATAATGTTATTCCTAAAATAACTATATTTTTATTAAATTTTAAAAGTACCGAAAATGAATTTAATAAGCCACAATATCTTAATTAAATAATTTTATGAGTGTATTTACACCCATTTAAAAATAGGGCTTTTACGTAGTCGTTTTTCTCTTCATTCGCTTTTGAAGCAACTTCCAAAAATCATATGCGTTCATACAATGATTTTTGGCTGCAAGTCTTTTTATATACAGTAGGGCCTTGATTATCCGTAATTCGATTAACCGGCAGCAAAAGAATTTTTTGCATTAATTAAAATTTTTTTCGCAACGATTACCTTAATTATCCGGTATTGCCTTTGTTTTCCGAAACTATAATCATTTTTTTCGTTTACTTTTCAACAATAAAAAAAATATTTAAATAAACAAAGAATTCCCCAACATGCCAAAATTACATTTTTCGTTATATTTTTTAAATATTTACATAATAAAACATCATACATTAGTAGGGCAACCAAAAAAGCACTTAAAATAGTTTAAGGCTCTTAAATATAGTTATAGTAAAATTTTTAATATTTTTAAATCAGGCTTAAGTTCATCAAATTTAATTTTCATTAAATTATTTTTATGAAGAAAGGAATTTTACAACATGAAAATTAATTAAAATTGTTATTGAAAATTTGGATTAAAACCCATAAATAGTTCAAAAAAATAACCACAATTCTAATTATTGTTAAAGCTAAGGCACGAGCTCTATGTGTACATTTGTCCTTCAAGTTGTGCTGAAAAAGGTCAACAAGAAAAAGAAAGACAAAATGAAAAAAACAAAAAAAAAAAAAAATGTACTTTGGACTTCAAGAAGAATTCTTGACATAAGTACGAAAAAACAGAAGTTAGGAAAAACATATAAAATCGATTAAAAAATGGGTAATCATTCAAAAAGCAAATTTCGATCTATCAAAGGTTAAAAATACAATTTGGTTTAAGGATTGATATTTGACTATTGGCGTCAGCAGTCGTCGATGGCTGCGAGTGTAAGACGGCAAATCCATCTGAGGAGATCGAGTGGTTGCGATCGAAACATGTCATGGTAACCAACCGCCTGGGTTCGAATCTCAGGTCAGTCAAGAATGAATGATTATCAATAACAATTTTAATTAATTTTCATGTTGTAAAATTCCTTTCTTCATAAAAATAATTTAATGAAAATTAAATTTGATGAACTTAAGCCTGATTAAAAAATATTAAAAATTTGGATTAAAAACCATAAATAGTTCAAAAAAATAACCACAATTCTAATTATTGTTATAGTAAAATATAAATTGATGCGATACATTTTCGAAAAAAAACGCTGTTTATTTTGAGTCAGCACGTTCTTGTACAAGGTGTCTGGTAGCAGATTTATATTTTCAAACTTAAATAAGAAATTTAATAATCGGCACAAAGTTTTATTAAGAGCATTGAACGATAGAATGGAAATGCGTTTTTTATTTCTTAAAGAGTATGTCAACCAGAAGTTTTCCGTCGAGTTAAACACATTGTTCAAAATGAAGCCTTGTGTTCTACGCAACACACTGCAGTAAACGAAGAATATGTTCCTTTAAATCCACAAATTTTTGGGGATTGTCACTATAAACCCTCTTTCTGAGGTAGCCCCATAAAAAAATCCATAGAAGTAAAATCGGGCGACCTTGGTGGCCATGGGATGTCTCTAAAGCGACTGATCAGTTTTTGGGGGAAATTTTTCCGAAGCAAATTCATCGAGGCTCTGGCTGTGTGTGCAGTCGCCCTATACTGTTGAAACCACGTGTACGATGAATAACCTCGCAGGTTTTGCAAAAAGAATTCCGTAATCATGCGTCGATAATTTTCACTGTTGGCATTCGTCGCCTGGCCTGGAGAATTTTCGAAAAAAAAATGGTCTAATTATCTCATGCGTGGATAAGGCACACCAAACAGTTACCCTGGGGCAATGCAATGGTTATTGATGTTTCAGCCGAGGGTTGCGGGTTCTTGGAGACCAGTAACGGCAGTTTTGCTTGTTGGTGTGGCCGTTAAAGTGAAAATAAGCCTCGTCGCTCCAAAAATGGGATGTACAGTGCGAAAACGCTCCAACAAAAATTTTTGCGTAAATCAAAGTCACTTTCTTTCAGTTCTTGAACGATTTGAATTTTAAAAGCATGGAACTTCAGAACATTTTCTAAAATTTCATGAATAATCGCTCTTGGAAGTCCCAGTGAGACTGTTTTTTCCCGTATTGAAAGTCGCGGATTTTTACGTAAGCTGCTTTCAACCAGTTCAATGTTTTCGGGAGTCCTTGAAGACCAACTGGGCCCTGGCCGTTGAACATTAATAGCTAAAGCAGTTGCGCAAAGTCTCTGCATCCACGATCGTATTAAATTTACACTCGGTCCATCACGTATTCGCCGAATACCGAACTTTAAAGAAAACTGTTGACGAGCAATTACGTAAAAATCATTACTTTTATAATTCAGGGATATTCTTAATAGCTAAAACTATTTAAAGAAGCACAAAAAAAACGTTATGTTACTAAAAACAGAGAGAAAGGGATCTAACAGACGTTACTTTATCCAAAAACTTTATTTAAAAAGAAATAAGACGTTACAAACTATGATGGTAAAAAGACGTTACAGAAAGAGTATTGTTGTATGAAGGGCCTGAGTGACTGAGGAATTTGATCGTAAGAATACAGCTATGGAATGTTCGAGAGAAAAGAACTTAAACAAGCAAATAATAAAATACGTTGATAAAAAGGCTTTAAACTAAAAACTGAAAGACATAAAAAATATATTCAAATTCAAATTTTGTATTCACAAAAGTTACTTTGATTATATACAACAATATAACAAGTACGTTACAGTACCGCTAAGACAGAGTAACATAAAAATCAAGTATGAAAGTATAGTTGGTCAAGCCGGACCATATGATACCCAACTCCACAATATTAAAAAACAAATTTTCGAGAATTTATGACTATATGAACAGGGAAATATCTATGTTTTAAATTTCATTAAAAACGGTTTGACAGTTTCTGATAGGTGTACTTTAGGACAAATATTTTAAGGTGCTACACACATCAGCACAAATGCATAATGCCCTCCCCACTCTTATGGTGTGCGTATAATAACATATAGAGATAATATAGGTTGTTGGGGCGAAATTGTACAAAATATTACCATAACGTTGAACGATTTTTTTAACATGAGTTGTTACAGCACAAAAAGCGTTGATATTTTTTAGTATTTATAAAAAAAAGTTGCACATCAAAAAAAAAATAACGATTTTTGCAAAAATTTATTTAATATTTTTTTTCGTATAAAAAAATGAAAAATCTTAAAATGGCAAACTAAATAAAAAAAAGCCGATATGGCAAAAATAACTAAAAAAAAAAGCCCTAACAAATAAGTAGCTCACTTTTTTGTTTTTTTATGATCGGAATTTGTTTTCAATCAAAAACCTTTTATGTATATATAAATTAAATTCTCGAGCTTAAGGTCTTATTTTTTATATAAAAAACTTTTTTTATAAATTTATTAAAAACCAAAAAATAAGCATTTGCTTTTTTTGGTTGGCCCATACACAAGCATAAAATAAGAAACTCAAAAAAAATAGATAATCCAGAATGTTGCCAGTCCCGTCTGTTATGGATAATCGAGGTCTTACTGTATTTTTAACCTGACACCTCTAGGTTAAGTTAGGTTAGGTTAAGAATGGTTATTCGCCCAGGGGTACACCTCCACTCGGAGACCAATGCGGTCCATTGACAGCCCCTTCAATAGAGAGGAAGAAGAAAGAGAGAACTAAAGAAGAAAACAATTGGCAAATAGATTTAAGATAGTAAGTAAATACTACATAGAACAAAGCTCCCCCTACAGACCCTCATCAGAAACAACCGCCCTATTTCCCTGACAAACCCCAGTAGATCGGCTGAACTACATCCAGCTTCACTTCAAAGTAAGAAAAATAATAAAATGTAACAGGAAACACACAAACCGAGTCTAAATTTATTTCTTTTTTACACCGTTCGCCACCAAACAAAAAAGACATAGTAAAAGCCCCCGTGAGAATAGACTGTTAGCTGAAAGTTGATTTAAAGTAACAAAAATGTTAATGTGCTACTGGAGACGTGTGAATGTACTGAGACTTTTTATGTATCAATGCTTAGCAAATGGGCAAAACTGACAGAAGCATGCCAGAGAGGAAGTTTTTCAAGTGTGATAAATTAAATTATTACTACTAGTCAGTCGTTTGATAGTTAAGCTGCAGTAATAACATAACTACAATGGCTATTTATACAGATAAAAAGCTATTAACCAAAAGAAAATCAAAGATGGGAATAAAGTAAAGCAATATATTCCCGATTAACCCGATTACTTTTATAAGGAACTGCTTGAATGGCCTATAACAGAAGCAGTAGGGGATGATTCTTATGAATAATTTAATATTTGAGCCAATTCTTATCAATAACAAAATATTTTATGATTGTTATAATTAAACAGTGCAACAAAATTCGGGCCACCGCCGCCAGCCTTAATACTTGCACAGCTAAATGACTGTTGGTAGAGCAAATCTGCCAAAGGGTTTTGAAAAATTAGCTCGGGTTCCCAAAATATCGTCCCCTAAAGTTTTTGAACTTTTTGAAAAGGCGTTAGGTACAAGTCAACAAAATATATACTAAATGTACTTCTGAGCTAAAATACTTTTTAGATGTCTTTAGTAGAATTGTATGACGATTCTTTTATTAGAATATATTAACCCTCTAACACTCATTTTAAGGGGTAATTTTTGTCCTTTTTTTAACTTCCCCATAAAAGTATACTAAAACGGTACTTTAGAGAGTAAAAATGTTCGACGAATATTTTCTGCATTAAATTTCTCTAGGGGTCTTTTAAGGTCATGCAATGTAAGTATATTGGGAATTAAGCACGACTAACAAAATCTTTTAAATTAAAATTTTGTATTTGCAAAAGGTACTTTGACAAGGTAACACGAGTGAGATTCTTCCATAGCATAGCGAAAGACGCTTCTTCAATCGTTGTGAGAATCGTTTAAGACGTGGGTAAAGATAATCTAACGAGCCTTTCATGTCAAGAATCGTATGAGAATCATGTAGATATTCTCCTACAACTCGTGAAATGCTCGCCGTATAAGTGTTGAAAATATGATTTATACAGAGAGTCGTAAAAGGTTCATTCGATGATGGTTTGACGATATATAAACAAAGTGTAACATTGTTGTTTTTGTATTATGAAAATAATCAAAGATTTTCTTAAGACTTGCATATTACAGCCGTACCTAAGCGAAAGCGGCACGCGTTTTCTAGTTTTTGAATAGAGCGGCCTGGACGCTTTGCAATTGGAAAACCCGAATATTTTCTGCAGTACGACTGCACTGGTGTTTTCACATCTCCTACAGACTCGGTTCGCTAAAATTTTTGCACGACTTTTCCAATTGTACGCACATTTGGACGATTAAATTGACCGACAAAATCACGAAGTGCACGATATGCATTTTGATTTGAACGCCAATTTTCATAATAAGCCTGAATAACTTTAAGGCGTTGCTCGATTGTGTATCTTTTCATGGTTCAAATTGAGTTAGTCTGAAAATGAGAAATGTCAAATGAAATGCAGAAAAAAACTTGACGTTTAGGTGTGGTTCACTGAGAACTGCAAAATGCACTATTTTTGTTGATTTATTTATACGCTAAAATTTACATTAACTCTATGCCTGCAAAACAAAGTTCAACTTTGGTAACTTTTTTTTTGTACACATTTGATTTGTGCATGTGTGAGTTTTTTATTGAAAGTGCACTTTCATGCTTTTTGGCATTTTTTGTTGCGCACGCAATATAACACAAATGCGTAAAGTCAAAAAAGGCACACATTCATAAGCAATGCAAAAAGTATAAAGCTTTAAAATACAAAATACTTGCTAGTCATGTATTTAAAATACAAAGTACAAGATACTGAAGGAAGTCAAACACATTTATAAGCAGTGTTGCCAATTTAGCCATTTAGTGGCTAGATTTAGCCATTTTTCACCCTCTTTAGCCATTAAAAAATGCGTTTAGCCATTAGCCATTTTTTTTAGCAATTTTTCAGCTTGTTTAGCCATAAAATTTTTCTTGTCGTCTTGCTTTTAAAACAATAATTTTTATTTTATTATAAAAATTTATAAAAGCAAAATAAACATTTTGAACAATTAAAATGCCTTTAATTTAAATCACAACTTTTACAAATGTTGAAAATTGCTATAAACGATGATGATGAAACATCTTTCAAAATAAAGGAGCAGTAGTCCAATATTAAATTTAAAAAACGGATCAACACAAACATCAGTGTTTCTTTCTGGTTGCAAATATTTCAATAAAGAGATGTAGGCGGTTATTTCGCCAAGTAAACATCGTTAAAAGTAATTTGAAAAATAGGTTATATTTAGCAACCGTTAATTCGATTTTATCAATGAAATATTTATACCAACACCACAATAGTGGAGAGGGTACTATGCGTTGTGCTGAAGTTTGTAACACCTTAAAATATTGGCACTTAGACCACCTTTTCGTATACCGATTGACTCAGAACCACTTTCTGAGTCGAATAAACGATGTTTGTCCGGCTGGCTGGCTGTCCATGTAAACCTTGTGCGTAAAGTACAGATCGCAAATTTGCAGATATTTTAATAAAATTTTGTACACAGGTACTAATGAGTTGTAGGGTATCATATAGTCGGGGTTGACCGACTATATTTTCTTACTTGTTTTTTATTGTAGATCTGGAATCAAAAGGTTGGGTAAATGTTGTCGTGATTTATCTTCAAATTAATTAAAACTAATACGCACGAGTGATTTTTATGAGATGAACAATAACGACATAAAATGTATCGATGATTTAATTTTTTAAATATCTTTCAAAATATTAAATAACGTTTACTCTTATTTAAGAAATTGATCTTAACTTACAATTTCATCGTAAACAACTTTAAATGAATTTTTCTGTTTTGTTATTGAATGTGAATGTGTTTTTATTTAAAAAAAAACTTTAAGCCATTTTTTAGCCCATTTTTAGCCATTTTTTAGCCATTTTTCTCGTAAATTTAGCCATTTTTCGTCTCCAAGTTTTGGCAATACTGTTTATAAGTAACTTCAAACTGATTTTTTTATAACCACATCTAGTTGATTAAGTGATTTTTTTCCTTGTCGACGACTCATTATTTTAACATAGGCATTAGGCTGGGTCAAAAAAATATTTTTTCTCTTATCGACTTCTAATAGCGTAAATATGTTGTATTTTTGTCTGAATTAGATCCCTGCAATGCTATGTTCACATTTGGCTTCTTAAACGCGTTTAAGCAGCTCGAACGTGATTAAGCTCTAAACACTTCAAAATCGAGATGATTACCCATACATTGAAGTGATTTGTTAATCACTTCAAATTGACATGATTAGAACTAAATCACTTCATAAACCACATAGAATCCTCTGAACATACCTCAAACCAAGGCGAATTTAAATTCGTCTTGCCTCAAACTGAAAAACGGCCACAATGAACGTAACTCTTTGACAGTAAGTTTTTTTTTTCATTAAATAAAAAAAAAGTTAAAATGTAATAAAAATTAAATGGATTTGGAAAAGAAAAAAAGAAAGAAGCCTCAGAAGGAGGAAGTGTGGGAAGTGTGGGAAGTGTGGGGTGAGAGTAAATAATCTGCTGATAACTTCATTAATGTATTTCTTTCCATTTTTAATATTTTCAAAAAATAAAAATTTGCTTGTTTTTTTTTTTGTTTATCGATCAGCTGTCTTTGCTGTCAACTTAATCATCTCAAATGTAATGTGAACGGGTTTGATTAGCTAAATCAACATTTTGCTTAAACGCGTTTAAAAACCCACGTGTGAACTTAGCATAAAATATTATTAATTTATTTTTAGTGTAAGAGCCCGCGCTTTGACCTTCAGTTTTGTTAAATTTTTAATATAGCAACAATAGCATTGTATTGCAGAAAAGCATATTACTGTATTTTAACGACTTTTAGGTTCGTGAAAATAGTGTCAGAAGCATTCATGACTCTTTGCGCTAAAAAAGTCAAGCGATGGTTTAATATAGACGAAACTTGAATCAAGACGAGAGATGCCCGGATTTGACAGTAAACAAGATTTTGTGACCAAAAAGGATTTTATTGTTTTATGTTGTATAAGAACCAAATTTTTATTTTTTTTAAGTTTAATTCAAAATATTTTTAGTTTTAATTAATAATAATTGATAGTAAATAAAATATTAAAATTTAAAAAATGGACTTTTTTCAAATATTCTTAATTCTTAGGAGCTCATGCGCGGGCTCAAGATGACACTTTTTTGAACTTTTTTTTTGCAATTTTTATTTGTTTTAAAGTAATACAAAAAAATATTGCTATTAGAATATGATTCGAGAACTTTTATTTTTTCTCATACATCAGTGACCCACCCTAATAGGCATGTCATAGGCAGTAGTCAATTGGCCATCTTTGCATGACTTTTAAACTGACTACTAACTACTTATTGTTCAACCTATTTGTAGTTAATTAATAGTATAGTCGGTTTATAATAAATTATTTAAATTTGAAATAATTTTTGTCAAAAAAAATGTGTTCCCATGAACAAACATGCATATTTTTATATAGAAATTAATATTTAAGAACATTTTGCATCAAATTGCTTTAAATGATAATGTATAATAGTGCTGAAATAAATACGCTACATAATTCCTAGTACAGAAACAGATTTGAATCGTTATTTTAATAAATTTGTATACATTTTTTTCATTTGACTTCATGGCATGCTTGTTTTACTTATTTTGATTTCATTTGTGTTTTACGTGTGCCTCTATACAATATGTTTGGCTGATATCTGCATGTGAATTAAGCCAATTTGTAGTAATTTGAAAAATAGTTAATTTATAGTTAGTGTTTTCTGCAACTGACTATTTAATTTACTACAGGGTACTTCCACGTCAAGTACATGTATGTATATAAAATACGACCATTTTTATTCAAACTAAAAAAATACATTAGATATAAGTTATTAACAAAACAATTTCTTTCATAAGTAGAAGATTTTTGAATGTAGAATCAGACAAACAGTTTCTTGTTACAGAATAATGAAACCTGCTGAAGAAACAGTTCCTGATGAGCACAAACTTGTATTAAATTCTATGAATACTCTTTTTATATTTGGATAGCTCTTGTCACTGAGTAAACTGACAAATTCCAACTCCAAATTTGATGTCCTAGTTTCACCATCATTCCTATCTACGAAAACAACAAAATCATCGTCTTCTTTACTGGTGCTTCTAAACTACTTATATTTATTATTATATCTGTGGCATTTTGACAAAACATCTTAAGTCAAATTCAAAAAGTTGAAAAAAATGTTGTTAATCATACGAATTTTGATTCAAAACACATTTTTGTTTACATTTTTAAAATTTTGTATTATAAACGAAATTTTTCTTAATTTTTGGTTTTTTTATTATTTGATAAAAATGATTTTTTCTGCGATTTTTTTTCGAAAGATTTTTTGCTATCTTATCTCGACTTAAGATGTTTTGTCAAAATGCCACAGATATTTATTGTATATGTATTTAAAATACAAAATACTGGAAATGTATTTAAAATACAAAAAAATTGCACGTCATGTATTTAAAATACAAATACAAAATACGTATTTGTATTTTAAATACGTATTAAATACTGCCCAGCCCTGTTAAAATTTCAATGGTGTTCAAAATACAGCAACAATTTTTGCAACAACAATATTACGCATTTATTATTATTTTTAACAACATTTTGTTAAAATATTCATTCAAAACTAAAAACATAAAATTATTATAAGAAGTTTTTTTTTAAAGTTGAGTCTACTTGTACTTCAGCAACAATTTGTATAAAATTGTATTTTTTATGACGTAAACATACATACATACTTGTTTTTAAATATTTCAAAAATTTGGTCGGTTACAAAGGATTTTGGTAGGTTTTGCAAACAATTTTGGTCGGATAATAATTTTTCAACCGGCAACCCTCTGGTTCACACCCTTTATAAATATACATATAAGAATTTAATCCAAATATAATCAAAATAGATATTTAATGTTGAAATAATTTTATTTTCCAAATGTGCTTTAGTCTGGTGATCTGTTATGGACACGATACGAAGAATTTGCTTTACTTGGAACATTTTACTACGGCTATCTAGTAACGCTACCAATTGCTGGACGGTTGGCGGACAAATTTGGTGGTAAGCAATTGTTTGTGCACTCCTTAACAGTCCAGGCAGCAGTTTTTATGTTATTACCATTTTTTGCTCGAAGAAGTTACACGGGAGCTGTAGTCATACGTATAATACAGGGTCTAATAGCGGTAAGCTTAAAATAAATAATTTTGCATTAAAGTATTTTATCAAATTATTCAATACATTATTTAGGGTTGCGGCAATCCTGCTTTGTATCAGCTTTTTTCTATTTGGTCTCATCCTAACGAACGCACTGCCTTTCTATCCTTCGCTTATGGTGGCTACTCGGTGGGTGCTTTATTAGTATTTCCTATATCGAGTTTTCTTTGCAAATTTGGCTGGGAATTGGCTTTTTATGCTGTGGGCAGTGTTTCTTTGGTATTTGGTATTTGCTGTCAGTGGTTGGTTTACAGCACTCTCGAAGAACATCCCCGGTTGTCAAAAGACGAGTATGACTATTTAAAGGCTAATCACGTGGAGAAGTCAAAAACTGGTGTGCCTTGGAAATCGATTTTGACATCAGTTCCAGTGTATGCATTTGTTTTTACGCATATCTTCCATACTTACGGAATAATGGTTTTAACGCTGCTGATACCCAGGTTTTTCAAAGAGGCCATGCGATTGCCCTTGGATATGGTAAGTGGATTATTTTTTGCCTCAGATTGGAATGAACTTGAGTTTAGAAAGAAAATTTTTATATTTTCGCAATCTTGCAACTTTTTTTTGTGAAATTTTTATCCGTAATAATGTTGATGAATGAAAAGGGTTATCCAATTAGTGGTGTTGGTCTGGAAAGGCTTTCAGCTGTTATATATCTGTAATCTGAAGTATTATCTATTTAGTAAAAGGTTTTCCATTTAAGAATATGGATCGCTTAACAACCGATGAAGGCGTAAAAGTAGTTTAAACTTACTAAGAAATTGGTGGTTCAAACGTGGTCACATTTTGAGTATAACGGGGGGATGATATTCGAACTCGCCTCAATAATGCCTATAAGGCGCTGGGGCATTACAAATTAACTTGATTGATTTTTTTTTATTTATTTATTTGATACGAGCTACAAACACAAATACAAATTATGTATATTCTAGCTTCATTAACCGAGCAATAGTAACGAAGACCTTCAGCTCGTTGTAGTGAAACAGACCAGAGTTTCTGGCGGGAATCGAACCTGCAATAATCACACTGATAGACTAGCTCATTACCAAGTAGGGGCACCTACTGATTACACTGCAGAACAGTCATTTTGCGGTCTGGAATTTGATTGCAAATTTTTACTATTTTGAGGTCGCTGATTTCAAATCTAATCTTAATTTTTCTCTATCAGCTCTACATTAAAAGGAAAAAAAGCTTATGGCACATATTCAAAATGTTATATTTGTATGGAAATCGATATTCAGTTTTCTCAGCAAATTGTGAGAAAAATCAAAAGTTGAGCACCGATAACAATCAAATAAACCTCATTTCATTTTCATTTTTTTTAGATGGAAACTGTGATTTTTGTTGCCTTTTTAATTTTTATAAATTTTGAAAAAAAAACAAAAAATTTATTTTTTTTCAACATTTTCCTTGTTTTTCAAAATTGCAAGGATATCTCTGAAACTACAGGGAAAATTTAATAAAAATTTAAGCACGACTTAAAAATAATACTGTTGCCGAGTTTCGAATTATTTTGTTGACGGAATAGGTCAGCCGTTTTCAATTTATTTCAATATGTGTAGTGAAAGTGCCTTAATTTTGGACATAACGGTATATTTTTTTTCTGTTAGGACCAGTACTCGGCGGATGACCCCTTCTCATGTATTGCATTGTGTTGGAACTAGGAAAATAGGCCATGGGAAGGAGGATGGAGGCAGTAGTGTTTATGAACATTCGACTTGAACTCATTGATGTTGTAAGTGAGAGGAAGACTTCTGCCGGAAGGTTATTCCACATACGAACAGTCCGAACAGTCCGAACCTGCCAATCGACCACAAAAGGATGGGCTCTTGAGGAAAAACGTGTATTGCGAGCAAACGTACGAGTTTCGGGAACCAGATCCTTAACTTCGTCAGAACACATCCAATTGTAGTAACGACAAAACAGGCAATAGAATTGGATACCCTACTGTCACCAATAAGAACCTTCGCCCTCTCCTACACGCGGTCGAGTAGCTCCAAAATAGACTTTGAAGCACTGGCCCACACATGAGAGTTGTATTCCATACGCGGTCGGATATAGGTGGTATAAATAGTGAGGAGATCAGATGGAGTAAAGTATATCTTACACCGTCTTCAAAAACCGAGGCACTTGAATGCTTCTTTCGACACCTTGAATATATGTTCTGTCCATCGGACATCACATTGTATCTTCATGCCCAAAAAAGGAAGAGATTCTGAGTCCTCAATAATTATACCACCCATATATACATTCGAGGCACCTTGATCTGAGGCGGGTTTATGCGTCAGCATGAAACATTGGGTTTTCGGGCATTAAAATCTACTTTATTTGCGCGACCCCATTCCAAGACTATGTCAAGGTCTCGGCCAAGCGTATCGTTCATATTTTGCCTCATAGCACCGACATCGGATACGCTTGGTCTACATTCAAATGAGTACGAATGACAAAGATTGCTGTCATCTGCAAAAGAGTAAATAGGGTTGGAAGTTTAACATATGTACGAGGTCATTTAGAAAAATAAAAATTAGATTAGGAGAAAGAACGGAGCCTTGCGGCACCCCTGAATGAATCTTGAACTCGTTTGACAAAACCCGATCTATAACAACTTGTATAGTGCGATCTCCGAGAATAAATCAAAAGAAACTATCACCGACACCAAATGCAAAAAGTTTTGACAAGAGTGCACCATGCCAGACTCTGTCGAACGTCTTGGAAATATCCAAAGCAATTACCTTACTTTCGCCACAGTGGTGAGTGGAACGGCACCATTTTTCCGACAACAGAGCTAGTAAGTCTCCAGTAGAGCGACCTCTACAAAAGCCATACTGGCGGTCGCTTAGTAGGTAGTTTGACTCTAAATATTTGCCATGATGGTAATTTACCATGCTCTCAATAACTTTGGAAAGTGCCGAAAAAATTAGAATTGGGCGATAATTTTCAGGGTTAATATGTCTAGAAAAGTATAGCTGATAGTGCAAAATGGAGATTTGATTTGAAATCAGCGACCTCAAATTAGTAAAAATTTGCATTTAAATTCCAGACAAATGAAAAAAAGTTCAAATTTGCTCTCTATTGTTATTTATTATGTATAAAAAAATTTATAGAAATAAAACAAAATCGACATATTGTGCAAGTAATAGGCAAGAAAGAAATATGGCCGTATAATGATCGACTTTTTCTGTTCTGCAATCGAAGATTATGGTCCAGATCAGCGGTTGCATAGGAAGTTTCCAGGATGCTTTATTTCACGTTTTAGCGACGCCAATTGGCCACCAAAATCATGCGTTTTGCCGTCGTTAAGCTACGGTCACACTTATTAAATATTTGACCATATAAACGTAACCCCTACTTTTGTTAATAGTTATTGCGATTTAGCATGATCTTAATATCACAAAATAAACTAATTAAACTACTAGACATAGCAACAACTTGTTGTTTGTAAGATGTGGTATTATTATCAAAATAAATATTGGAATTGAAGGAATTGATTACTTAGTTTTCTTGTTGGTCCCATTATTTCGTCAAATGTTTGATAAGTGTGACCGTAGCTTTAGACCTTTTGATGGGGCTTCGTCAAAGACCGTGTCTACGCGGATAATGCCTAAACGTTGGTGCATTTAAAAACCAAAATGTGCGAAAAAAAAGTAGTCGAAAACTACATTAAAAAGATTTCCTACGTAAGAGCCTGATCGCAATGTAACAAAAATTTATTGGGGTGCGATTTTTCATACGATTTTGAAGCAAAAAATCTAGTTTATTTTCATTGCAGACTTTCGATCTCTCTCAATTTTTGATACTCGTTCTCTTTCTGATGTTGCCATAGTTTTTGAATAATAAGCGACGTTCACATAATTGTAAACAAAAAACTTGATAAAAATGTATGCACAAATAAATAAATAAAAATGTAAACAAACAATGAAAACTATTGCCGTCGCCGTCTTCCGTTGTATTATGTTTTTTTTTTCTCTCCCGCAACGAGAAATCGCACCGCTAACAATGTGTTTAGACCATAATGGCAAAGTTCAAACATTATAATACAATAAAAAGTTTCATCCAAATCAAAGTTATATAACTTAACTTTTGAAACCGAAAAATGGATAACCCGTTATTATTAATTTTAAATTCGTTTATTCCAGGTGGGTCTTTTATCTTCAGCGCCGTTTCTGGGCGCATTTATTTCGAAAGCTGTTACTATTACTACCTGCAGTTTTATAGAGAAGAGGCCCAACTTAAATCTGACACGATATAGACGTATAGTATATGTAGTTTGTAAGTTAAATGAATTAACAAATAATTTACAGTAGTTATTACAAAGCTTAAAATAATTTTGCTTGCAGGTAATTTAGCCACAATACTTTTCATCTTTGGCATTATACTTTCCAATTGTCATCAACGTAATATGGTGGTTCTATTTACAGTGTGTATTGGTATCACTACAGATATGGGCTTTTCCGGAGCCTATTGGCCCAGTCTATTGTACGTCGCCCCAGCATTTGCTGGTTTCATATCGGGAATTGCAAATTGTTTGGCCACAGTCAGTGGATTTTTGGCTCCTTTAGGTATCTCAGCAATAGTACGACATGTAAGTTTTGAGATTAAAAAAAAATTGTATTCGAAACTAAAATCAAAATAATTTCAATAGGGCAACAAAGTTGAATGGAATTTGGTTATGGCCTCGTTAATGACCTCTTATTTATTGGGTGCGTTAGTTTATGGGCTATTTGGCAGTTCAAAGCTGGCACAATGGGGCAAAATAATAAAAACGGAAGATAACACTAATAAGAATCCAAATGAGGAAATAACGGAGGCTTAAATGTGGCCAGTTTTATATAAGAAATTTTTTAAGTTGTTAATAGTATACAATTTACATACAGCAAGTTTTCTTGCGTTAATATTCAGATTATAGAAATGGAAGGAAAGGGAAATGAACTGGTTTTCCAGTTTCCCCATCTTTCTGCTATTTAAACCGAAGATTTGCTCAAAACCTTGATGTGGGTTAATTAAGTCCAAGTTTTACTGTTTTTGGGTTCTTTCTGTTAATTGTAAAAGTATGAAATAAAGAAGTGTGTGAGTTTTGTATATTTTTATTATCCTTAATATTGTAAGTTAGTATTTGTTTAGAATTTAATGTTATTTTACTAATTGATTGTTTTTACTGGCGAGCCTTTTAGTTTGATTTTTGTTTTTAAAATTGTACGTTAGTATTTAATCGTTATACATACATATATAATAAAGTTTTACAAATTTAAATTTTTTATTAAAAAAAATGTTCAAAAATTGTTTTTATATAATCGTTATTGTAGAAATTATATTTTATTTTAATATACTTCCCGTACTTAAATTTTCTACTTGATTTTCAGTCCTTTTCAAATTTTGGGTTTTTTCGGGCTCTTAAATTTTTTAACTTTTATGGCTTAAAAAATACATCAACGAATTTTGTCATTATTCATAGTTTTAATCACAAATCGATTTTTCTATATGAAAATTAAAAAAAAAAACTTTAACCGCTTCTAACTCTGTAAATAACTGTCTAATCGATAAAAATAAGCGAATTCTGTGATCATTCATATCTATTTCCGAAAATCGATATTTTATATGAAAACTTAAAAATAACTTAAACCCATTTCAACAGACAGGCGGACAGACGGATTTGAACTTTGCTTTTCATAAGGACCCAGAATATTGTAGAAATTACAAACGGAATGACAAAGTTATATTTACCCTTTTATCTTCGTTGAAGGGTATAACAAGACTTTATTCAAAAATTATTCCAACAAAAAAATGTGTCTCAAAGCCAGCCCCCTCTCTGCTCTGCCCTCATCTTCTTCTTCAGTGATTGCTTGGGTGCGCGTCATTGCTTGTGCAAAAACTTTTTTGTTTGATTCAGCAAAATTATTTGTTTGCAATTTATGTATATGAATTTCAGTAAACTTTTTGCTTGATTCAGTTAAATTATCTGTTTGAAAAAATCTGTGTATTTTTCAATAAACAAAATGCAAATAAATTGTTTGAATATGCAAATTTGTTTAAAGGACCGATTTTAGACAAAAAATGTTTTGATTCAACAAATTTTTTTGTTTGAATTGGAAAAATAATTTTTTTTGTGTATGATTTTGTAATAAATTTTGAAAATTCAATCGTTTATAACTTTTTATTTTCAAAAGGGATTTATGAAATAAACAGTTTTCGTTAAAACGGTTTGATAGATTTGATTTAAATGTAGACTTATGTTTCCACCACTTTTAAAATCGCTTTTATATTATTTTTAAAAATTTGTTAAATTTTACATAAATTTAAGGTTTGATGGACTAGAGCATTATGCCATGTTCGCACGGTGCTTTGGATTACTTCGCTCTCTGTTTTTATTACCTATTTGAATTACCATGTTCGCACGGCATTTTCCTAAGCACCGGCAACAGCGTCCGTGGTACCCGGCAGTCTGTTCAGTTCACCCAACCCCGATTGGTCGCGCCCAGAATCCATTCCCTGATTTTCCCAAAATAAAAGCCTATTGGAGGCCTAACCGCCTTTATACAGTTAGGATCCTCCATCTCTGAGCCCTGTCTTGCTAACTCATCAGCAACCTCATTCCCGCCTATGTCGCAGTGACCCGGCACCCAGCACAACCTAAGCACATACTCCCCTAAGACTCCTTCCAGAGCCCTCCTACAATCATCAACCAGCTTGGAGTTCACATAACAGCCCCTTACGACCATAAGAGCCGCCTGACTGTCCACATCAGTGTCAGTTCCTCGGCCTTCAAGACCCCAGAACCTCCGCCTGAAAAACACTGCAGTCGTCAGTTGGCCTATATGACCTTCTGATGTCCAGATCCTCAATGCAGACCACCGCACCCGTGCCCCTCATCTTCGAGTCTTCAGTGAAAATAGCAAATCCACTAAATAATCTGCTCCCTTCCTGACCAGCTCTCCCTAGAAGGCATTATTATCTCCGGCATAATCAGTGGAGCCGGGTGATCCTAGTTGATAGCCACCAACCTCAATCTCACTCAGGATCCGTGAGTGACCCTGCGTGACATTCCCCATCAATCCTACCTCCCTCAGTCTAAGAATGCTCCTGGCTGTCATTCCCATCACATACTGCTCAATAGGCAGAAGATGTAGACTAACATCCAGGGCCGCTTGAGGAGTACTTCTCATGCCACCTGTCATGCAGGTTGAAGCACACCTCTGAGCCTTAGAAAGAAAGTTCCTACGACTAGCCAATCTCAATGACTCCCACCAAACACAGCATCCATACGTAAGAATGGGTCTAAACACCGAAGTGTACAGCCACCCAACTACTGACGGCCAGAGTCCCCAGCTCCTACCTATAGATGATCTGCAAGCATAGTAGGCATTGAGACCCCTCTTAAGACTCTCATGAGTATTCCTTCCCCATGGCAGTCTGCTGTCCAGAAAAATTTCCCAGATACTTAGCCCTCCTCCTAGTAACGGTAGCGCAAAATTTTCCACCCTGTACCTCCTAGGAAAAAAAACCAATTCCGTCTTCTCCGGATTATCTTCCAGTCCCTTATCACTCGCCCATGCCGACAGTTCGCCCAGCGCCTCTTGCATGATTTCGCTAATTGTCGGCAAAAACTTGCCCAACACCAATATCACTACATCATCCGCGTAGCCCGCGACTTTCTGACCCATTCTGTCAAAAAGTCTAAGAACGACATTGACGGCCAAGAGCCATAATAAGGGAGAGATAACTCCCCCCTGTGGGTACAAGATTCCAATAACTCTTTTAAATTATTCTCTATGATTTTTGAAATTCAAGAGAAATTAACTTTTTTACTTCAACTGTCGTTTTAAATATTTGTGTTGTCATACATATAAGTATAAAAATACTTTTATTAACTTTATAAATGCCTTGCCGGATATTTAAAATAACGGAAGATTTTTGGCTACGCTTTTACCCTGCCTTTACACATGCAAGTAGTGGCATGCCACTACTGTATACATATTAGGGATGGGCAAGTTGAAAAAATATATCGATATGTATCGAATCGATATTTTTTAGAGTATCGATATTTATTATTTTAAAAATATCGATATATCGAACGTATTTTGCTGAAACTACTACCAAATTAAAAAATTCAGTATACCTTTGTACAAACATATGTATGAACAAATTAATTATATGAAATTACATTGTTACTTTTTATTGTTTCATTTTATTTAAAAAAATTAATAAAAACAAAAAAGTTTAATTAAAACAAAAAATTCAATTATAATATAAACAAAAGGGAAGAATACAAAAAACCATAAGAAAAAAAATAAATTACGAAAAATTTAAATGGAAGTAAATAAATCATGGAAGTACCAACTTTCCTTAAAATTTGAATTGCACCCACTGTTGCCAGAAGTGCAGATTTATCTGCATTTTGCAGATGTTTTCGTTGCCAAAATAGCAAAGTGAGATTTGCAGATTTTTGCTGTCAAATTGCAGATTTTTTAAATTAATTGTGACTTCTGAAATTTACAACAAATAAATGGATAAATTATTTTAAATACGATACATGAAAAATGTATTTGGATATACATTTTTATGTTTTATGTAAAAAATTATAAATATTCAGGTATGTGATTAAAATTGATCGATTTCAAAACAATCCTTTTTAAAAGTTGTGATGAATTTCGAGCAATTTTAACTTTCATTTCTGAATAAGTCTTTATTTTTTGTTCAAAAATTGCTTTAACAAGAATATACAAAGAAAGTAAGAGAAAAATGTATTATGAATAATTTTTAAAAGATACAGAAAACGATGTTATCGGATTTGAATCGCTTCATTTTAAAAATAGTTTTCCATCAAATACCTGATCGTTTATATACATATATAATGTTTTTCTTTTGTATATACTAAATTTTTATTTAAATGTACCAAAATGTTAAATACACCTTTTAGTTTGTTGTATGAATTCGAAAATAAAAAAAATCAATCCCAAAATAAAGTATTTTAATTTCCCAGATTTTTTGCAGATTTTTAAATTTTTTTTTGCAGATTTTCGAGATTTTTTAGCCCAATTTTGCAGACTTTTTAGATAAATTTTCTGGCAACAGTGATTGCACCCAAAAAGTACCAACTGGTTTTAGTCAAACCAGTAATCATCAGATATGGACATCAGGAGCACTCTCTGTTTTATGTGCACCACAGATAATCTGCTTCTTGTATCCGGCACTGCTTCTTATAAATGCCAATTATTTTAGATCTTCATATTTGTTTAAAAAAACATATGATGCATGCAATGATTCCAATTCTTAAAAAACATATTGTTTGAAAAACGGCTAAAATTTTGAGTTCTTAATGAAGACTGACTTTAAAAAATATCGAATTTGATAGTCGTATTTCAATATCGATACATCGATATATCGGTATTTAAAATATCGGCGATATATATCGATTATATTTTTTTTAAATATCGATATTTTGATATATCGATATTTTTTGCCCATTCCTAATACATATTATCAAAGAAAATTGGTTCGAAATAGTCGAATCTCATGCCATTGGCTTTTGTGATTACACAACTTGAGCAAATTTGTTTACTTCTCAAATTAAAAAAAAAGTACCAGAAAACAAAATAGAGTTACCGAGATAATCATGTTGGAACATTTTTGGGGAAATTTTTTCATTTATTTATATAAGCATTATTTAAACAATATTAATGCTCTATAATTAACAAACTTGCTTTTATTATTCAAAAATTAATCATAATAATACATTAATCAAGTTAAAACTTTAATTACAATTTGACAATAATCCAGTAAATTTGCATAAAATTTTTAACAGGGTAACATTGCTTATCGTTTTGACATTTAGTGGCATGCAAGTGCCAAATTTCCACTCGCATGCAATTTTTGCTGCCACTGGAGCTGCCATTGCGAAAAATGTGAGTGTATTAGTAAAAAAGTGTGAGTGTATTGAGTTTTTCGAACTGGCAGTGGCATGTGTACATGCTGGGTTAAGGGCTCATTTAGCCGGGAGTAACAGTAACGTTGCAAATCAGCTGATTCATTTTATTGTATGTAAAGCAATTAGAACGATTATAGTAAGCAGTAAAATGTTACGTCTCAATATGTAAGAAATATATTGGTCTTACGTTTTTACGGTAAGGTTACTGTTACTCCCGGCTAACTGAGCCTTTTTTATTGGCATCCTATCGAAAAAAAAGTAGCCTATTTTATTTTCGGGGATCACGTGATGCATCTGTAAAAATTTCAGGGAAATCGGTTCAGTAGTTTAGCAAACAAACAGACAAACATATTTAATTTTTAAAGATGGTCGCAGAAAGGCTATTATGTTATACAATACAAAAAATACTAAATTTTTTGCTATAAATTTCATATATAAATTCCAAAAAAATAATTCTCACACATATTAAGGCTGATTATTCTTAAGAAAATAACTATCAATTTTCTAGGCATCATCACTTAATTCTGCCGCACACTAATATATTAAATAATATACCAAAATAAAGGTAAATAAATCACCTTTCAAGCAAAAATTCTGCCTCTGTCAAAAGTTATAGACTTTTGACCGCTATTTTTAAATTTGCCACACTGTGTGACGATAGAATATTGTAGCGGGAATTGGCTTTAGCGTTATACATACATACATACATATGGATACTAATGAACCGGCCAAATAAATAGCTGCCATCGCAGCTAAGAAACTTAAATCGAAACAAGCAAGCAAACAAACAAAATATTTTCTTTCATTTCCCATTCCTTACGATTTTACAATACAAAAATAAATTAAACTAATTAAACTTACCCTTTCAAATGTATCAATTTTCTTTTAATAATTGTTTAAATATTCTACTATGTAATTTGTTGTTGGTAAACGCATAACTAATATTTTACCGCCTTTAACATCCGCTTGATTTACTGTAACAATTTTTTAACCTTAAGAACTTTACTTTAGTTACATATGTATATTTGTTTTTAAATTAAATTAATTTTAATTGCTATAAGCACTTTTGTTTAAATTTATTCAAATATTTATATCAAAAAAAAAAACCATTATTTTTCAGATAATTTATACATGTTGTCACTTCCGTTATGAAAAAGAAAACAAAGCCATTGTTGCTTTGTAGCAGTGATGTTAACCGAACGATAATTTGCGTTTTGTACGGTTATTTTTGTCCACAAAAGGTAGCAAGGTAATCAAGGCGAATTCAAACAGGTAAACTCATCTCGTCAGCCGTTCATCAGCTGTTTCCACGGCGAATTAAAAAATATGGTCAAACGTCAAAATATGATTTTGTTTTGAGAAGAAGTTGAATGAAAAGTGTTAAAAATATTATTTTTATAATAAAAAAATTTCAAAACTGCGAATGATTGAATTGAATTTATAAATTTATTTTATAAAAAAGTGAAAATTTTAGTTTGCAATAAAAAAATTTTTTTTAAACAAAATACATGGGGCTTTTTGTAGTTGTAGAGATGAGTAAAGTATTTTAACGTTGTGTCAAAAATAATACAATACTACAAAAGTAAATAAAACCGTGAAAATAAACAAGAAGTTTTTAACCCGAAAAACAAAAAATCTTAATAAGAAAATGTATAAAATCTGTAAATTTAAAATTTGAGAAAAGTTTTTGTAGCGAAAATTAACCACTGGGAGATGTTTGAAAATCGCTAGATTTCCCGCTTACCGCTAAAACGTATTATTCCATGCGATTAAAAGTTCAAAAACGCTAGATTTAGCGGCAAAATCTCTAAATTCGCAACAGTGCTCACCAATATCATGGCGCTTACATTTGCCAGTACTGGCAAGACAGTAGCAATACATGCAAACATTTTCACTAAATCATGCACACTTTTCCAACTGTCTTGTCTACTGTCTAGCAAATTTTGCTGACAGTAAAATTGGATTTGACATTTACTAATTGTGCTGATGTGTGTAACACTGAAAAATATTGGTCCTAGACCCACCTTTTAATATACCGATTGACACAATCAGCCTTATTTCGGTTCTCGATGTCGGAAACACCGTAAACCGAATTTTGTAGTAGATTAAAGAACTTTAATTTAATTTACTTTAATCTAATACTGAGTCTTTTCGACATCGAGAACCGAAATAAGGCTGAATATCACTTTCAGAGTCGATTTAACGATGTCCTTCAGTGCAGGTGGCTGGCAGGTCATGTAACCTGCACAAAGTACAGGTCAGAACTTTGAAGTTAATTTGATGAAATTTTGTTCATTGGTTTCAATTCATAAGGACGAAGCCTACTGAAAATGGTGAAATTCGGTTCATAATATCACAAAGCTTTTTTTCGGAATAGTGTCTGTGCCTATACAACATCTAATGATATTGATATTTAGATTAAATTTGGTCTAAACTTATTTTATTGCAATCAAAATCATCTTCCCAAATTTTATTGTAGTCGGTCCATATTTGAACAAACTTCCGAAAATAGCTTTTACCCTGCCTTTACACATGCAAGTAATTACTTGCAAGTAGGCTATACGTATTTACATCGAAAATGGCGACGAAATAGTCGAATGTCATACAAGTTGCATGAATGTTTACACAGTCAAGTGAAAGTTCCTTATAAATCAGAGTTACCAAGTAGTTTTAAAACTACCCCTTTGTAATCCAAGGCTGGGTTATATGTTCCTGCCCTAGGACATCGTATTGTTAAATTGATCATGTTTTTTCCATACGTTTGGGTTACTTTTGGACTAGTCCTAGTCCCTTGTGGGCTACATTTTACACGCGTGTTTGGACTTGTACTATTATTTGCAGGAAACTTGTACTTGTATGTGTAAAGACCAGGTTAATGCCATAACTTCCTTATAAATGTCGATATTAAAAATAAAAAAAAGGCGGCACTGACTTTTAAAATAGCTACTACACCATGACAAAATGTTGTGCTGGTGGGTCCAAATGTAACCATAGACCCAATATAGATGAAGATATCTAAATAATATTTGGCACAAAGAACTTTAATATGAATTTTGAAGTTAATTACATAATTTTGTTCTGGCGGGGCCATGATTGCCAAGGGTACACTCTTAAAAATTTGTCTCTATATAGGGCTTGACCGACTAAATGTTTGTGCTTGTTTTGTTTTTATTTCTATAAAATAAAAGGGTATTACGAGTTAACATGTATGCTACTTTAATTTATAGCGAAATTTTGGCACAATTTATGTCAATTTGGTACAATTTTGTCATTGAGGCGGTACAATTTAGGAATTGTCAGATCTTAACAGTGAGCTTTATACAACGCGAATTGACTAGTAGGTGAGGTCATGCCAACATATGGTGTTTTTTTCGGTGGTCGACTTGTCAGAGTTTGTACACAAACTAGTTTTTATGTAAACAAACCTTTTTTTACTTGCAAAATTTTTGACAATCCGACCCCAGTAGCAGTGGTGTTGTAGAATTGACCTCACCTTCTAGTGAATTCGCCTTGATACAGATCTTACAATATTGTAACAATCAATCGCAGAGAGTATTATCTTACGTGTATACTCGCAAATAGTGTTAATATCAATATTATAATAAATATTATGAGACAGTTGTTATGAGAAATCTTATAACAACTATCTTATAAGATGAGCTGTCAAAAATACACATACATATAAAATAATAAGAAGACGCATTAATTAAAATGTTTAGTTTTTTAGTGCAAATAGTGAAAATCTTCTGATAAGTGTTTAAAAAAAACTAAATTTTTAACTAAAAAAATAGAAAAAACTAAAAAGAAGAATAAAAACGACACAAGTTTACTGTACGAGAATCATTCGATTATGAAATCTTATAACATACGTGTTCCCCTTGTTTAAGATTGAGATTAATATGAAGAAATTTGTTCTCCCATTCTGCCGACGTTCTCTCATTCTGCCGACGTTCTCTCACATATTATATCAGATATTATCTCAGGTGAAGACCCCATGTAAGGTCTGGCAATGTGCTGACATTATATTGCCAAAGAAAATTGCCACCAAAAGTTAAGTAACAGTTCAAACGACTGAGGGAAAACCTCACAATTTCATTGAGAGACAACTGTCTAACAACAAAAAATAGCCTGTTCAAACAGATGTAAGACCGGTTTAACACATTTTACTGACAATATTGTAGGATCTGACAACCGTCTGTACGGAGCTTAACCCCAGGTCTACACCAAAGATAAATATCTCAGCAGTTTGGCAATACCGTGGCAGAATTATTTTTATTAACATAAATTCTTTCTTATGTGACTTTTCATGTTGAGTAACATTTATTATACAAATTTTCATATTATTCGAATGTGTATTCTAAGTCAAATTACAATCTTCAAAAGCTTTTATACTTTAATAGTCCTATTCCTTCAAATTTTTCCAGGAATATTTTCTATGCACTATCAGAATTTTCGTTTGTATATTTCTGGAAAATATTGAAGGAATAGGACTGTTAAAGTAAATTTTGAGAAATAAATTCCCAGATTCTATTTTTTTTTTTTTTTTTTTTTTTTGTTAAACTAAAATAATATTCAACATTTTTTTTATTTTTCGAATTTATTCTATGAGCTAAATTTCAGTTATGTATTTTATAAAGCTTTTTTGTAATAGTCATATTCCTTCAATTTTTCAGAAATGACTTTATACACTATCAGACTATTATATTGTATTTTCTTGTTACATTTTACCTTAGCTTTCCGTTGGAAATGTAACAAGAAAATACAATATAATAGTCTGATAGTGTATAAAGTCATTTCTGAAAAATTGAAGGAATATGACTATTACAAAAAAGCTTTAGGTTAGGTTAGGTTAGGTTAGGTTAGGTTTGGAAGGGTTATGTGCCCAAGGGCACACTTCCACTCGGAGACCAGTACGGTCCATTGTGAATCCCTTCAACATGAAGAATAGAAAAAGAAGATAGAAAAAGAGAAAGGTTAAGAAAAGAATTATGAGGTAGATAGAGTATAGAATATAGGAAAGTTAGTAGGTGATGTGAAGAACAAAATTCCCTCTCTACTGTCCCCTTAACAGAAACAACCGCACTATTTCCCTGACAAACCCCAGTAGATCAGCTGGACTACATCCAGCGATGCGCCCCAGTTCGTCGTGAAACCTATTTCCTAGCCACTTCTGTCTGAGGCCCTGCACCCTGGGACAATGGCAAAGCACATGCTCGATCGTCTCCAGCTCCTCCGAATCCTCGCACAATCTGCAGAAGTCCGGTATGGCATTGTCCCATCTGCCTACAAAAGCCCTGACCGGACAATGACCCGTCAAGAACCCTATAAGCGTTCTAAGACTACTCCTGTCCAATCCCAATAGAACCCTGGTTGCCCCCGCGTCCAATCCGGGCCATAATGCCCTAGACACCCTGCAATCCACTCTGTCCCCCCAGGATCGGTTAACGTCATCACGGAATTTCTCCCGTATCACACCATAGTAGTAACATAGGGGAGGCTTTACCCCCCCGTCCCTTACCACTAAGTCCATACTCGAACCCCCTCTCGCGAGTTCGTCCGCCACCTCATTTCCCTCAACCATGCAGTGTCCAGGTACCCAACACAGCCTCACATTGAATGCCTCCATGAGTCCACCAAGAGCATTCCTACACCGAGCGACCAGGCACGATCGCACCGTATAATTCGTCAATGCCCTAAGCGCCGCCTGACTATCGACGTAAATTGTCACCTCAGATCCACCCACGATGTGTTCCAGTATCACCTCCGTCGCCCTCCAGATCGCTAGGATCTCAGCCTGGAAGACACTGCACTCATCGGGGAGTCTGAATGATCTCTTCACCTCGGTGTCCGCTATATATACACCGGCACCAGTGCCGGTTTCCATCTTGGATCCATCCGTAAATACTGCCCACCCCTCAAACAGTCCATTGGATCCACTCCAAACTTCCCTATCCGGGAACTCTACTGGTGGTGTTGCACCGAAGTCCAGGGTCATAGTCATATGATCCGAAATTCTCCCGAGAGAAATACCCTGATCAAGCAGACCCATCTCGTACAAGATTCTCGTGTGATCATCCCGCCTAGGTCTAACCAACGAAGACTCGTAAAGTCTAATTAAGTTCCTAGCGGCCACACTCCTTACGTACTGTTCAATAGGTGACAGATATAGTAGGATGTCCAGCGCTGCCTGCGGAGTGCTTCTCCTTGCCCCTGTGATGCCAAGAGATGCACTTCTTTGAACCTTGCTGAGCATCTTCCTATAGCTATCCACTCCCAACGCACCCCACCAAACAGTGCATCCATAGGTAAGTATAGGCCTAACAACCGATGTGTAAATCCAGTTTACCATATCCGGCCTTAGACCCCAGTTCTTACCAATGGAGTTCCTGCATGTGTAGTATGCATTGAGTCCCCTTTTCATCCTTTCCTGAGTATTTCTCTTCCAAGACAGTTTGCAGTCCAGAAAGTTACCTAAATACTTTGCTCCGTTCGATAGAGGTAACTCGACGCCATCTAGCACTGGCCTCCTAAATTCCTCTATCCTATACCTTCTGGTAAATAGCACCAGCTCCGTCTTCACAGGGTTAACACCCAGTCCCCTATCCTTTGCCCAAGCCGAGAGTTCACCTAGCATCACCTGCATAATTTCCCCGATCGTGGACAAAAATTTTCCCCTGACCAGCAGAACTATGTCGTCCGCATAGGCAACAACTTTCCTGCCCATGGAATCAAATGACCTAAGAATCCCGTTGACCGCAAGCAACCACAGTAGAGGTGATAGAACCCCCCCCTGTGGTGTCCCCCTGGTAACCCTCCTCCTTATCACATGATCCCCCAGGCTCGAGTTTATAATCCTACTGCCAAGCATGCAGACTATCCACTCCACCAGAAAGTCCTCCACTCCCAACTCCAACAACGAATCTCTAATCGCCTCGATCTTAATGTTATTAAAGGCTCCTTCTATGTCCAGAAACGCGGCGAGAGTATATTCCTTATGCCTCAGACCGTGCTCAATGCAACCAACCACCTCATGTAACGCGCTCTCAACCGATTTACCCTTCAGGTAAGCATGTTGAGCGTTGCTAATAAGGCGGGTCTCAATATTGCTCCTGAGATATAAATCTATTAGCCTTTCAAGAGTCTTCAACAAAAATGAAGACAGACTAATAGGTCTAAAATCCCCCGGTTTCGAGTGGCCCGCTTTACCAGCCTTGGGTATAAAAATAACCCTGACCCCTCTCCACCCCCTAGGCAGATACCTCCTACTGAGGCACTTCCTGAATACATCCATCAGTAGAAGTGATGCACCGTCCGGAATGTTGCAGAGCATGGCCGGAAAAATACCGTCCGGACCCGGTGATTTATATGGGTCAAAAGTATTGACCGCCCACGCCAGCTTCTCTCCTGTGACCATTTCCTCGACGCAGGCGGAAGTAAAATCCGATGTCATGGACGTCTCGTCCCATTGACCATCTTCCATACCTCCGGTTTCCCTGCACCCGGGAAAGTGCGTCTCCATAAGTAAGGTCAGGGTCTCAGAGCTTGACTCAGTCCATGAGCCGTCATTCCTTTGGATGTAACCAAGGGCTTTAGGGTCCTTGGATAAGATCCGTCGGAATCTTGACAACTCGTTGACATTATCAATGGATGCGCAAAATTGCCTCCATGATAGTCGCTTTGCTCTTTTCAGATCCGCCTTATACTTGTTGAACTGCACCCTGTGATTGTTCCAATCCTCTGGTGCTCTGGTAAGCTTGGCCCTATTAAACAGTCTCCTAACCGTAGACCTTTGAACGTGAAGTTCCCTGGTCCACCATTTGGGCTGTTTACGCCTACCCGGGAATGTAACCGGGCAGGACTGCTCATAGCTTTCCCTTAGAAGATGAGTGAACTTGTTCACAACCCCCTCCAGATCATTCGGCAGCAAGTCGCTCAAGGCCCTTTGCGCCAATCCAATACGGACTCTTTCCTTAAAGGAGTCCCATTTTGTCCCCCTAGGGTTCCTAAATGGAGCAACCCCAGGTGGGTCAAAATTCACTGTGAAGGTAATACGGCTATGGTCTGAAAATGTACAGTCCGTTGCCACCCTCCAATCAACAACAAGTTGTTCGTCACGGTTCACCAATGTCAGATCTATCACTGCCTGCCTATCTTTATTTCTGAACGTCGGCGTGTTACCCATATTACAGATAATAAGATTGTTAGTAGTTATAAAATCAAACATTAACTCACCTCTTTTGTTTATGTCTGCACTCCCCCATTGGCTATGATGAGCATTGGCATCGCAGCCCAATACAAGGATTGCACCCTTCCTCCTTGCATATGCCGTCAGTTCCCGCACCTCCGTTCCAGGTGGGTCCAACGCCTCGTACGGCAAATACACCGAAGCCAGTGTAAGAGTACGCTTACCTTTGGCTTCTCCATTTACTACGGTTAAATCACCGCACCTGAAAGAATGAGATATGAGAAAGTTCAATTCATTCCTCGCTAATATACACGTTCTTACCTTGTCCTCCGTGGACGGGACAAACAGAGTGTATCCCGCAACCCCTAAACCGCAAACCTTATTTTTATTAATCCAAGGTTCTTGGATTAGGGCTACGTCCGTCCGGGTGCTGGTGAGGAAGGTTGTCAGTTCGGTTGAGGCTGCTTCACAGTGGTGCAGGTTTATTTGCACCACTAACAACCTCTTTGGTCCTGTCATTCTTCGGATACCGGAACCTGACGTTACCTAAACCAAACTTAACTACCCCCCCCACCTCCTCCAAGAATTCCATGGACTTCCGATCCACCGCGAAGCGGAAGTCTCTACCGGCGTTCTCCTTACACACCAGTGAGGTCACTAGCCTCCATTGGTCGGTAAGAAGCCTGCTATTCTGGTTGCCCAATACTGCCAGTATAGTTTCCACCGGGCGTACGGGTGGTGGAATCCATACTGTCACTATGGACCTAATTGGCAAATCGGAGGCTTGTATCACTTCAAACCTTGCCCCCGGGTTAATGTCGCTGCATTTGTCAATTGTAGTCCTTAAGAATTCCAAAGAATTCTTGTTACCACAATTGACAACTTTCACTCCCTTAACCCAGTCCGCACCATTGAAGGATACGTCCTCCTCTTTGTCCTTAAATACTGCCAGCTCGTCGATAAGCCTAGCCTCCACTAGCTGCCATAGCTCGGCACTGATCCTCCCATCCGGATCATTCCGATCGATGACGGCCACTTGTAGATGACTCTCCAGGCTCGTCGACTTCTTCAGTCTTTTGTTCGATGAAGAAGGCTGATCATCCCCAGATCTGATCCTCTTAATGGTCTCCTTATTAGAGCCATTAGGAGCTTCAGCCGGAGATGTACCAGCCCTCTTCACTGAGCTTGATGACTTCGGCACGACTAGTTCGGAAGGCTTGTTCCTGCCCGCACCTTTTCCTCTAATGGCCTCCTTACGAGAGCCACTAGTGGAATCGGACGGAGGATTACCAGCCTTCTTCCCCGTGTCCACTGCCTTAGCCACTTTGCCGACCTTCTTGGGTATCGCCCCCTTATCCTCCGCAGCTCGTTCCGAAGACATGAGCGCTTTGGTAATTGGGGCAACCCCTCCTTTCTTACTCTCTCCACGGCAGGTTGACGACTCCAGCGACCCTGTACTCTTTTGAGTACTTACCGGGCCGGCGACTTCATCCACCTGCTTTCTCCAGGGATAGGGCCAACCAAGCACGGTACTGACAGGGCCGTAAATTCTTTCGAATTTGGTGACGCTCTGACGGTGCCTTCTCAGAAGGTGCCTATCCCTCGCGGAGAACGTTGAAGGATCTCTCTTCGACATCTTTTCCAGATATGCCAGAGAGCTCCTTGTACCGTTCTGCGCCTTCTCCTCCTTCGTTCGGCTGGAGTTCTTAATGTCTCGTGGAGGGGCGCTAGGCACATCCTCCACGGCGTCCTGCCGAACAAGTTGTGGACAATCTTCTCCCGAGTGTCCCCTCTGCTGTCCCCTGGCCTCACAGATGAGAGTGGCAGGCTCTGTAGTCTGACTGTGAGCTGATATGTCAATATCGAGCTCCGTGTCAGAGAGCAGAGTCAGCCCCTCCAACCCCTGAGTAGCCCCGGTTTCATCACAGGAGTCACTCGATAGTCCCAGAAGACTGTCCACATATAGGTCGGTCAGTACCTGTCTCTCCTGTTCAATTATGCTCTCATGAACAGTAGAGAGGGTACTCTCCGACTTACAGACCGTGACGTCCGATTGACCCTGATCAATCTCGTCCGTCGTGTCCTTGTTTGTTGTTGTTGTTTTTTGTTTTATTAAAAAGGGTTTCATTTTTGTTCCCACGAGTATGCTCGTTCAGACGGACCGTACCACGCAGTGACGGCATGCGTGGACTAGGCAACTAACATACAACAGCGCTTTGCCCTGGCGCTGAGGGGAGCTGTTAACGACTAGTTTCTTTACGCACTAACTAGCCACCCAGGACCTCGGCACTGCTACCAACCACGTTGTCCTTAAAAGTGCATATTTCGCGCCCCAGCCACTGGTAAAGCCCCCACCTCGCAAGGGGCGAACCCGCGGGCTGACACGCCGTGCTATATGTCCCGATAATGGACCGGAAGTGTGCATTCCACTACCGCCTCATTATCCTGACAAGATGAGTAACCTTTAGTTGTACACCCCTTCAGTGTTCTCGACCTCATGCGAGGACGTATTCATCACATACATCAACCCATGAGATCGGAACCGTAGAGTGCACCTAAGCCCTCGCATCTCGACAAGATAGTTACCCAGGCGAGGGAAAAAAAAAAAAAAAAAAAAAAAGCTTTATAAAATACATAACTGAAATTTAGCTCATAGAATAAATTCGAAAAATAAAAAAAAAAATGTTGAATATAATATAAAGTAACCTTCAGAAGGAAATAATTCCCAGTTTCTATTTGCTAAAATAATATTTTTATATTAAAAAGAACTCGAGCTTAAACAAATTAATATAAATTGAAATAATAAAGTTCGAATAAGAAAAAAAATATTATATCATTGTTTTTTTTTTAATTAGTTATTTGCAAACTTAATTTCTTTCCCACACAATTAGCTAATATTTTTTCTTATTGCTTGTTTTTTTATTTGACAACCAAATTTCACGTTAAAGTAACCTTCAGAAGGAAATAATTCCCAGTTTCTATTTGCTAAAATAATATTTTTATATTAAAAAGAACTCGAGCTTAAACAAATTAATATAAATTGAAATAATAAAGTTCGAATAAGAAAAAAAATATTATATCATTGTTTTTTTTTAATTAGTTATTTGCAAACTTAATTTCTTTCCCACACAATTAGCTAATATTTTTTCTTATTGCTTGTTTTTTTATTTGACAACCAAATTTCACGTTTTATGTTAGCAATAATCGTCAAAGAAAATTGATTATCAATTATGGCCACATAAATTGCCAGCAATAAATATGTACAGAAAAGTGCTGTCTACATTAAAGTTAACATAATTTGTACATATACTGCAATGTTTATCTCTGGTATAGACGGGCATTTTTCAATGTAACTGGCCCTACAAGAAATGAATGAGCGAGTAGTCACATTTTTCATTTTGGTGTTAAGAAAATGATAGAAAGAAATAACCGAAATCAAGTTAACGGTCACATTCGGTCATTTCTTTCTATCATTTTCTTATCAGCTATTTTAAATAGTACAACAGCTACAGAGGGGAAATACTTTTAAAATTTCAATAGTTGTATAACATGTGATGCGTAGTAATATAATACAACATTTTTGAAATGTTTAAAAAGCAAAAAAATTATTTTAGTTAGTTTTTAGTCACTGTAAAATTTACTTTTAACTTCCGCTTACCAACACTACTATTTCCAACAAAGTGGCAACCTGTTTTCCGTGTGCTTTTTATACATTCTTCGTCTTTGTTTGCCTTTGTTTTCGTAGAATAATATCATTGTTGTTGTTGTTTTTTTTTTGTTTTTCAAATTTTCTTTAACTGTCAATTCATTCGTTGTTGTTTTACCTCTGCCGACAGTTGATATAGAAAATTTTTTTGTTATTGTTGTTTAAATTTCATTGAATTTTCGATTTGAAAATTATTTTATCAAAATTTTTCGTGTAATTCTAAAAATATTAAATTTAAAGTATTTTACGAGTAAAAAGAATATAATTTTGCTTAGAAGAAATATAAATAGCTGAGTTTTCAAAGTAAAGAAATCAGAAGAAATCTGTAAGTAGAAATTGTTAATGACGTTTTTGTTTAAAGTACAAAAAAATTCAAGTTACACAAAAACAACTTGACTCCATTTTGTTTTCTTTTACCTGTAAAATATTTTATAAATATTCTGTGGTTGATATTACATGTAAATGTAGTAAAGCTTATCGGAGTTAAAGTGCAACATTTGCTTGAAAAAAATTAAAAATAAAACAAAAAATGCAGTTTTTTATATATTTCGCTTAAAAACATTAGGGGGTTAATAATACCCTGCAAAGCAGGTGGACATATACATACTATGTATGTACATACATACACACATGATCATAAAGAGGAATGTACCAAAATTAAAAAACTTTTCGTAAAGGCAAGCAAATCTATGCAGCCTTCTAGAGTTTAAATCTAAAAACGGCCAATATTGATACATATTTTAAAAAGATTTTTTTGGGTATCTGTATGTACATAAGTATAAAATTTATAAAAAAAAATTAATCATTAATAAGCAAAGATGAGATTGCGAAAATACTAGAGTTTTCAGTACGATTACTATAGTATGCCTATAGGTACTATGCAGAGAAGTTTTAGGTAGCGAAGCCGGTGTTTGTAATGCTATAGAGGATAACGAATCCTTGCCGCGACCGCTTTAGTTAGCAAAGCCAGTGTTTGTGAACAGTTGAAAAAATTTGCATTTTAAACACTTTAACGGCCAATTTCATCAAGTTCAGTTAAAACTTACAATTACTTTTTATATGCGTTTTGACAGCATTTCACGTGAAATGTTGAACAAAGTACCAGGCTTAACAAACAGACAAACATTTTTCATTTTTATATATTAAAATATTTGTTAAAATCACCCCAAAAATTTAAGCGCTATTAAATAAAAAAATGAATGTTCTTTTTACTCAACTGCTGGTTATATTTTAATAGTGTAGACGCAAAACTTAAAGAACAAATTTTCTATTTGATTTCTGATCATCAAATCAAAAATCAATCGATTTTTTGAAAACAAAAGTCTCAAGACTTGTAGAATAGTTTAAAATAGACTTTAATGATTATAAGTTAAGCTTCGTACAGACAGCGGTAAAATGTTACAATGTTTTAATTTTTCTGACAATGGTGCTGTTGTCAGATACATTAATTTTACACATCTGCCAAATGAAAATGTTCACACAGTTGCAAGACATTTTAAGGCAATTTTAATAACAACATTGTAAGATCTGACCACCGGCAGTACAAGCTTTAGAAAAACTGACTATACTCAAAGTATTTACATATAGGTATAATTGCAGTTAAACTTTCTTCTTACGTTATAGTTTTGGCATAAGAAATCGTGAATACCCCTAATTAGTTTGTTTTAAAACATCTTACAATACCGGAAATAATGTAATAAATATAGTAAATAAAATTGTGTACATTTTATTTCCGCAATTATTGTTTATTGTCTTTTATAAATTAAGTTATTTTTTTATATAAACATACAACTTTATTTAAAGTAAGTTACTAGTGGGTATTAAGTTTAAAAAAAGTTTTAAAAAGTATAATAAAATCTCGATATTAATTCTATCCGAAACAGCTAAACTTCTTAAAATAATTAAATTCCTATTAAAAAGATTAATAAGCTACGTGATCATTTGAATTTCTTTAGGACTTTATGTATTTTATTTAAATTGTAAATAACGATGATGAGTACACGGCTCCGAAATGTGCATTTAATGTGTTGTAAAGTGTTGCCAGGGGAAAAATAAAAAAGTAACGCTTTTCTTTAAAAAATGTCACGTTTTTTCGTTTAAGTTACATTTTGAAGTATTCCTTGAATAACTAGCAAATTGATGTGGTTTATATATACATACATGCATATATATAAAATTGTGAAATGTAACAAAAAAGTTGGTTTCATAACGTTTGCAACTGTATAATTGATATGTTATTAAAACCGAATTGATATACATATTATGGAATATGAAATATTACTTCGGTACAAACATTACGAAATTTTTGCCAAATTTTCCAAAATTATGCATGTTACGTTAGGCTTTTCAAAGTTACGTAAAATGTAACCAAACGGTTCCCGCGACAATTGGGTCTACGTACCGGAACGACTCGGAGCATCAATCGCGCCGACCAAAGATTGTCAACCCAGCAACACCAACACCAATACAAGTCGAGTTGTTACAACAACAACAACTACTGGTATAGCTCTGTATGTCATCGGAATACTACAATTTCAACAATTCATTTTACCTTGATTATTTTATAGGTACAGACTCATCAAGGTTGCTAAAGTACATTGTGCTTTATTTATTTTGTATTTTGCTATTATTGCTGTTTTATTTTTGTTGTTCTTATTAATATTATTGTTAATTAACAAAATATATCACGTATTTATTAAATGTCAATTTTTTAATTTTGCTATTGTAATAATTTACCCGAAAATATTTAAAGCAGAGAGACATAACAGTTATAAAAAATAAGTAAAAAAAAAAGGTGGAAGCATAATGAGAATTAAGTTGGTTTGTCTGTTTGTTTTGAAATAACAGTAAAGCTAGATTCGACACTTGTTGCCGAACAACTTCCTTTTTATATATAGTTTGACCTTCTGTAAAGAACTACATATGAACAAAATTTGTTCGGAACAAAAAAATAGTTCGGAAACAGTGGATGAATCTCTACTTTTAACAAATTTATATATTCATAACATAAAAAAATATAGAAACTGGGAATTATTTCCTTTCATAGGTTACTTTATTATATTCAACATTTTTTTATTTTTTCGAATTTATTCTATGAGCTAAATTTCAGTTATGTATTTTATAAAGCTTTTTTGTAATAGTCCTATCCCTTTAATTTTTAGGAATGACTTTATACACTACCAGACTATCATATTGTATCTTCTTGTTACATTTTTCCTTAGCTGTCCTTTGGATAGCAATAAAGTATATTTTATGTACAGAAAAATTTACAATTATTAGACACCAGCAGAATGTAATGCATTTTCTGGCCCGCTACAGCCTTCGTCAGCATTCTTTGTGTTACACTGGATAGTCATTCTTTATAAATTGAATGTATTTAACTCAACTATTTTAATTGTAAAGTTTACGTTGCAATGCTTAGAAAATTTGCAACAGGTACTTGAGAGTAGGGGTCCGTCGAATAAAGATTTAGGGAATGCAAATAATCGAATTTCATTTTTGCGAATGCGAATATGTACTTACAAAAGTTATGTTCAAAATTCATTTGTAAATAAATTTTTATTTACTTATACCCTGCAAAAAATGTCACTAGCGAATCTGTACTGCTTCACTATTGTCACAGTCACCAAAACTAGTGACTTATTTTCCTCCAGACGATGTGCGTGTAAATGGAAATCTACTAATGACGTTGGTACTCTTTTGGGAACATATATATACGCCACATATTGGAAAAAAATTACTAGAACATTTTAATAAATATAGTCTACACTTTTGGTCCGAATACGAATTCATAACAACCTTTCATTAACTCCTCACCTTTATAGGGATTATACTTCTCAGTGATCGTTCTTTTTTTTATTAATGGCAAATTAAGTGTAGTATGGAAACTTCGTTGGCAATGGCACCAAAATATTCGATAAAAATGGCGACTTGGTGACACTTGCACCCAGGTTTCCTTCAGGGTAATTATTAAACAAATACATATTGAACTGGTTCCTCTAAAGGGTGTTAACTCAAAATTTATAAATTTTAAGTAGAGACAAAAAAACTTCTTTTTTTTAGATATGTACTATTTATGCTACAAAGGGGGATACAGTTGTCTTTTTTTTTTTTTTTTTTTTTTTCAAAATATGTGCTAGAGAAATTTATCTAAGATTTCTACAGTGCCTAGATATGTCCACTGTGCATCGATTTCTTGCAAAAAGTGAAAATTTTGAATTTACTCTCTTTAGAGGAGCCAGTGCGTCAAAAATGGGTTTGGACTTAAGAGCGGATTCTGGTACCTAAAAGGGTGTAGAATAAGATGAAATGCGGTTTTCTCAAAACTTAATTTTCACACACTACGTCCCTTTTCTCGGAGAAGGTCGCATACATATGTATATGTATCTATGGATTATGTATATACAAAGGTTACATAAAATTTTAACATATTGTTACCTAATACTTTTCCTTGGCTGTTCCTTCCACAATTTGATACAACGTCGAAATTTGATATTTTTTTACAGGGTAATTAAAACTGGGTTGCCTACAACACTTTGCTCTAAATTTAGCTTTTCTCGTTCTACTAGGAACCCGCAAGTTTTTATTCCGAGAATTAATAATGGATTCTATGAACATTCGTTTATTGTAAGAACTGCGCGCAATTGGATCTGGTTGCCTCTGGAACTTGAAATTTTTTCTCATTCTAACAACGCATTCCGCCTAAAACTTTATAGAATACTTTGTAATTAACTTTAAGGTTAATTACTGACTATTTTATTAGATTGATATCTCACTTAATTATTAAAATAAAAATAATTTGATTTTATATGCATTTGTTTGTGTATTAAATATGTATTTACAAATGTATAATAAAACTTCTTACACTGCTGGGATCTTTTGTTTTCTGTGTTTTTTCTTTTCTTTTTTAGGAATAATTTAATTAAAATAATAAAATCATTTTTTTTCTATTTTATTATGTATATTTTTAATAATTTTTGTATTATTACCCAGCTAGCATTTTTTAAAATTTTTAATCATAATCGAGTCTCTTGACTCTTCAACGCGATTAAAAAAATCAGAATATGCGCTGATTTTCTGATCATAAATGATACTTTTGTCGGGAGAAAATGGTACTCTACCCGCGACTCTTCTTGATGAGTCATTTATGATTCGTTTTTTTTTATTAGTTTAGAGTCACTTTAGACTCTTTTCTAATGGTGTTTATGATTATTTTCGAATAATTTTCTAGTCATTTATCAGTCTTTTTAACTTCTATTCTGCGTCTTTTTCGATTCCTATATAAGACATATTTCTAATCGCCTATGTTTCATTTATCAATAGTTTTTTTTGGTTATTTGGGAGCCATTTATTACTCTATTTCTATTCATTTAAGAGTCATTTCTACCTAGATTGTGATCGTTTTTCGAGTCATTTCTCACTTTTCGAACGCATGCATAATCAGTTTGTGATCAAACAGTTTATAACCTTCTAGCTGCGCGAAATTTGATTATGAATAACGGATTAAATACTCACATTTTAAGCGCCAAGATGATCAATTTGCGGTTTCAATACGATTTGTTATTGCATTTTAAATCAAACAGTTTAGAATCATAAGCGTGGGTAATTTTCGAGTCTATTTTTAAGCGTGTAGCTGATTAATCAGGTTTTGATCACCAAAAGTACTCGAAAAAGACTCATACTCTGATTTTTTAAAAAAAACAATCTTCCAAATGCTAGCAGCTTAGTTAGTTTATAACTGTATTCAGGCAAACTGCTTTGTAATATATATATATTTTAACTGGCCAAGAGTGGCTTTTTATATTACATTTGATGAAATAAATAAATAAATAAATAATACTCAAAATGCCCTATCTAACGTTTTGAAAATTGTACAGGAGAGAAAAAACTAAATTGTTAAATTGCCTTAAACTGTTTATAATTTCTTGTAATACATGCCAGTTGGTTTGACAAAGTTTCATATAATGCATACTGTTAGATATGTAGATCTTTTTGCGTTTATCATATTATCTTTTATAGATAAGGCCTTTTTTTATAAAATCGATCATTTTGGTCGAAAGATTCCAAAATTGATTTTGGACATTTGGGTTGATGCAATAAATCAGAATCAATGAAAGTCGATTTTTAATTTTTGGTTTGTTAGAACCTTTTGCGTTTTAGGTAACGATATCTTCATAGTTTTAAAATACATAAGAAATTTAATAATAAAACAGAAATAAACTTGAAAAACAAAATAAACACGTGTATAAATTTTAATTTAAGGGGTAGACAAGGCAAAGTAGTAAAAAAAAATTGCACTTACATTAAAAATTATATGTAAAAAATTAGGTTCTGTTAAAGTTTTAATAGAAGAAATTTCCAATGAAGTTGGGTTTTAGATATGTATGTATATTAGAAATAATTCAAACATAATGCTTGCGCCATAGGCTATCTCATTCTAAAAGTTCATTGAGTCAATTATATTTTATAAACATAAGTTGATAAGATGTTTTATCACTCTTAAAATAAGTTAATTAAATTAACTTTAATTATTTTTTTGATGATTACTTATAAGCAGAGAAACCATAAATATGCAATTGCATCTTTTTCCTTGTGCGCCCAATGAAGGCACAACCAATATATTTTTCCGTTTTAGAGCCTTTTATGAATTATGGCATCGATTTGTTAGTGCATATTTTACCGTTTGCAGCATTTTTGTGCATAATTTAGTTAAACGAGCATTTTTGCAGCATATTTTAAGTTTATAGCGCATATTTAGCCTTTTTAATGCATATTTTGATACAATTTGTTTAGATGCTTATAGGAGCTTTCGCAATTCGAAATTCTGTTACTTCAATATCGCCATCTACATGTAATTTTTACTCTTAAATTGTAAGACAAAGCAGGTTGTCAGTTATTAAGGATAAATGTTATGCGAGTGCCACGGTAGTCTAGCTGGAAGTGAGCTAGTCTATTTGCGCCGGGGTTGCGGATTCGATTCCCGCCAGAGACTGATTTCTTTCCTGCAGACAAGCGTAGAGCTTCGCGGGATATTCTTAGGGAATTTAAAAAAAATATGTATAATACATAGAAATGCCAAAATCACTTTTTAAAGTGATCTAACGATGTCCATCCGTCCGTCTGGCTCACATTCTTAAATAGCTTTAACTTCCTTTAAATGTTTACATTTGTTAACAATTTAGCGGCCGTACCTAAAATCCCTTTAATACAAAAACGGCGCAAACATCTCTTATATGAATTTTAACCTAATATGGGCTAAAGCGGTAATATTTTTAGGTTTTTTTTTTTTCAAACTTTGTTTTGTTTATACTTTCGTATAAAAAAAACCATTTTTAATGAAAAATGCGATTTATTAAAATTAACATCCTCTTCTCGATTTAAGCTTTTTTCTAAAATACTTTGCCATCAGCAATAGCTTTTTTTCAGTTTACTCAATAATTACTCATTTACTTCATTTTACTGTAAAAGTACTCGAACGCACCGCACCTATTACCATTATTTATGACCCCTTTAAAAAAAAAAAGTCGATAACATTTGCGATCGATTATCTTACTTATTTAATTATTCTTTTGCTTTCGAAAAAATTAAGACGTAAAATGTTTGCATTTTTGTTATGTTAAAATTCTTATCTTATTTATTTTCATTTATTATTTGTTTGTAAACAAATAAATAAAAAACAATATGTTTGTATTGTGTTTTCTTTTTCATTCAATTTGTTTTTGTTTCTCTTTCATTCTCTGCTATCAGTGTTGCCATAACTGTATGATAAGAATATGCCAAAACTTAAAAAAATAAAATCGTGAAATGAAGAAAATTTGTCAAGCTTAAAAAGTAAAATTTTTAATATTTTAAAATTGCTATAAATATGCTTTCTTAAGGCAGAATTAGTCTTTACTTTCTGTTTCTGTTCCGTGCCGTTCTGTGTCAAAATTGTAATAGTTACTTTTTCTGTAGCAACTTATCAGCCATTTATGACAAATTTATTAGTTTTGCATCGTCCATTGTTTTATTTCACATAAATTTATAAATTTATTTGAAGAAAAATTCTTAAAATCAAAAAATAGTTTATTTCAATAAAAATATGTATTTTTTATTATTTATTTTGCTGTCACTTACAGTTACTTAACAAGTTTTTGATTTTAACAAACTGAACCGCAACAGAACAGAAAAACTAATCAATTTCACAGGTTTTTTAATAACAAAAACAAATCAGCTGATTCGTAACAGAACAGAAAGTAAAGACTAACTGAGCCTTTATTATATTATTAGATTAATTATGCGAAAAATTAATATAATTTTTTTTTAAATGTGTAAAGTCTATTTAAAACAAAATATGCTTGAAAAAAACCTGCTTATCTAAAACGTTAAAATATGCTAAAAATCTGATTCCGAACAAGGAAATATGTAAATATGCATTTATTCCATTATTTCAATACAAAGAAAGCTTATAGGGCAAATTATATGTTCATGCATTGCTGTAACCATCTATCCATGCTTTACAAAAATAATTTTGTAATTTAATGGCTCCCCACACCACGTTTTATTTATTTTTTCTTATGTATTTCCACTAATAAATCTTAAAAGCTCCTTTTCAAAAGTATTCACCGCTATCGTGTATAACAAGTGGAATTTTTGTTCCCATCGAAGGGAAAAAAGCAATCGTAAATCTCATGTGCATATTTTTTCACGCTATCAGTTCCAGCGAATGTAAAAAAAATAAGAAAGTTTAAAAAAATTTAAAAAATATACACGTAAATGTATGTGACGCGCAAAATAGAAAGGGACCTAAGGGTAGAAACCGGTTTTTGGGGCATGGGATCGGTCTCATTCGATGCTCAAATGTTGTCCACTCTATGCGTTGTCACATATAGTATTTTAAAGAAAAGTTAAAATAAAGCAAAATATTTAGTATTGGATGGATAGTTTGATTACAACGTTATTTTTTTGCACTTTTTTAATTTTATGTAGTAAAATATTTTCTAAAATTCTGCCACCACGTCTTTCGAAACTTTACAAATTCGCAGGCAATCGACCTCTTGTTTTGTATTCTGTTGACCAATATATCGGTTTGTGCCTTATTAACGGCTCAAGCCCTAAATATTCGCTTTATAGGAGGAACTACTTACATACATGTTCTGTTCCCTAGCAAAAATTAAGTGAGAAAATCTAAGGGAAACGTGAACAAATTACGAGGGAAAAAACTTTACACGATAAGGGAAATTTTTTCCCGTGAACATTTTTTACGTTATTATTCTCCTTTAAATTACTGGTTATCATGCTAGTTTTTCATGATCGCAAATATGTGAAAATAGGAAAAATTGTTCACGATAGGTGTGATTATATGAGTACGTAAACTGTCTAAAAGTTAAAGGCAAATTATTCCAGATTCGGCATATCCTAATTTGAAAAAAACGTTCAAAATCGGAAAGACGTATTTGTGGTATTTCTAGTTGCATATTACGAGGTGGGTGCATAAAAGTGAATTCATCCACTACCTGAATAGGTAGTCCAAATTTCATAATCAGGTAGAACTGAAGTGAAAGGCGTAAATGTAAAAAGTTATGAAAAAACAACCTAATAATTGCAGCACTAGTTCAGTGGTCTCTAACATTAATATTATAGGTATCTCACAATTCGTCTGAAAATTCGTCCTAGATAATCTAAATTTCTAGATATAGTAAATATTTCATGAAAGTAAATGAGTTTAAACTCTAGCAGGCTATGTTCCAAATGATATCTTATGTTCTTTGGCGTATATGCCTTAAGGCGTACAATCTTCTTTAAATAAATGAAATTTGGCTCGAAATTACAACACCGAGGCATTTATGAGAGTCGATATTTGATTGTTAGCAAATCTCAACTCAGGGTGCTAAGTCTAGCAGAAAATGTGGTAAAATGGTAACTCTGTCTGCTTTTTCTTTTATACATACATACATACATACATACATACGCATTAATAAACTTTGTTTATGTGGGTACGCGCAGGTCATCCATCTTTAACAAAAATTCATTTATAAATAGAATTTAATTTCAATTGCGATTTTTTCGGTACAAGTTGTTAAAGAAAACAAAATTTAATTTTAACAAATTCTTGCATTCATTCTCTGCAAAAGGTAGACAAACTAATAAAACACAAAGTTAAACAAAAAAATTCAGCAACAATAAATAAAAGAAACAATAAAAAAGGTGTTATTACTAAAAAAAATTTGGATTGAAAAAAAGGAGAATCGTTTTCTGCGTAGTTGCTAAAAAAACTTCAGGTTAAAACTGGTTGAATATTTATAATAATTGTTCTTTTCTTTTTATAAAATATCCCTTTAAAAATTATTCATTGTTCTTCATTTTATTGTTTCAGTTATATTTTAATTAAATAAGAGTAAAATTAAAAAAGAAAACTCTATCAACATGATTATGAAAGTACCCTCGAGTGACTGGTCGGATCAATTTGAACAGTATGTTATTGAAGAAGAATCGGATAATGAATTGGATGAGTTAGATCAGGATTTCTCTGAGTATTTGTGGATGGAAAATGAAGAGGAGTTTGATAAAATTGTAAGTATAAATTAAATTCTATTTAAATTTATGGATTCGTACAAAAAAAATGGAGCAGATTATTCCCTGTGATTAAATTCCTTTTTGATTTGAACTTTGTAGCATTGTGCCGTAAATAGCTGCGTTCGTTTACCCCAAAATTTGTACAAATTTGTACTGGATTTTACTGAAATGCGTTCGCGTACACATAAATTTGTAAAATTTTCATATAACTCACCTACTGGATTTTACTGGGGAACGAACGCACATAATATTGATTTAAATCAGCAGTGCACTATTACTAAATAAAACTTCAAAAAAATTATTTTGCACTCTGTTTTAACAGCTTAGTGATGATTGTTATTTTGTTAACTACCACAAAAAAAGTTTGTGATATTGCAAATTTTTTCACTATCTCAATTAAAATAGTGCAAAATTTGGACTTGCAATCAAAAAAGCTGCATACAAATATTGTATCGCTAAAATTTTAAAAATGTATCTTTATATGTGCATGGTTTTTGGTTTTTTTTTTTTTTTTTTTTTCTTTTGAGGATATGCATAAGCAAAGAACATTAAACAAATTTAAATTTTGTCAATAATTACACTACGTGACAGTTTATATGAAGGCAGAATTGTCAAAAGTAGAACAGTTTTTGAGATGTTCCAATATAACCGTTATCTGTGTTTTTAAAAAATATGATGTGACTGAAATGCCAATGTCTTTAAAAATTTTTAACGGATTATGCATTTCTTTTTAGTGAAAGGTTATAAAATTTCTAAAATAACCATGTGTTGTTTGTGAAGATTCTGACTTCTTATTCGGTTTCAGCGGAAAATTTTATATTAAGATTAGCTGTCAGATTCATTTAGTCACGACTCTGTTGAAATTTTGTCACGTAGTGTTATTGACTTAGTCTTGAAAAAACAAGTTTTTGGTTTTAAATCTAGTGCAACAATTTTAGTTGCTCTCAAATGAGTGAAGAAAAAAAAGTTGCAATAAACTGATGAATGCTTTTCTTAAATCAAACTTTTTTTTAGTGCAAAATTTTTTAACATGTTTAGGGAGGCTGCAAATGTTCAATTTATCACTCAAATTCAAAAAAATAATTGCAATATTTTTGCACTATCACTAGGTAGGTATTTCGGTAGGTAGAAAGGCTGGAGTAAAGTCTCATTCACACTTTCACCCGGAGACCAATATAAAGAAAAATAAAGAGCGAAAGCTTAAGATAGATAGGAAAATAAAATTTCCGACCAAACCCTAGAGAAATCTTACTCAACCAAATTCGCCCTACGTGTGGTCAGCACCCAGTCTCCTGTCGCGCAGCCACCTTTCTACCTACATTTGATTTTGCATTATTTTATGGTTTGGTATATATTGAACTTCAAAGCTCATTTATCAATTCATTAATTGACACTTTGTTTAGATTTGTTCCGGAAGTAAGAAGAATAGTATGCATCGATAACAGTTCTTGGATTAAATCTAGTGACATTTTACTTTCTACTTCTCTAAGGGACTTAGCCTATTCAGCTTTTCGATCCGCTAGATCTTTTGAGAGTTGGCAAATTTACTGTATATATAGAAATAGGGCGAAGAATGTTATTCGAAGAGTTAGAAGGACATTTTATTCTAAGTTATTTTCGGGCTTAGGTAATTCTGGTATGTGGAAGCTTTTGAAGGGGTGTGGTGTTACTGGTGATAATGAATATATTCCTGGTTTAAATGTGGATGATGTCAATAATTTTTTTGTAAATGCTTCTGTCTCTGATAATCATGAATTGGTTGGCTTTGATTCCTTTGTTAATATAAATGAATCATTTTTTTTTTCATTGCGTAAGTGAACTTGAAGTATTAGAAGCTATGTATGTATCGGATTCGTTCAAAATCAGTCGGCACTGATGGAATCCCTATACGATTTCTTAAGGTTATTTTCCAGTATATTTCACGTGCTCTTACGTGGCATATAAACCAAATTCTTACTACATATATTTTTCCTTCTGCATGGAAGACTGCACGTCTAAAGCTGTACATAGTGTTGATGATCTTAGACCTATATCTATACTTCCTTCCATATCGAAGATTCTTGAGCATATAATGAAGTAGAGATGAGCGATATTTCCGTACCTGTGATTTAATCACTGTTACTGAAAAATCACGAATCACAGTTGTGACCAAATCTGTTTAGTAACAGGTACTTGCTAAGTTGTTATTTTCTTATTTTGTTTCATACACAAATTTATGATATTTCACTGTTTGTGTGGGTAATAGCGTTTTTTGCACTCATCAATGTAATTGTTGCTATTTTTTCTTTTGTTCTCTCTTCTTCCTTATTAGAATTTTTTTTAAAGCCAATGTTTATTTGTTCAAGTATGCCCAACTAAACAGGTGATCGTTTTTGTTGCCTTATTTCTTTGTCAAACTCCATAACAAAAAATTTTCAAATATCCTAGAACAAAAATAAAGTTGTGATCACAATCACAGTTTTAAATAACAGTGATTTTAAAATCACGTTCACTAATCACGATGTTCCTTAAAAATCACGGGATCGCTCATCTCTATAATGAAGGATCAAATTCTTTTTTATGTGCGGAATCAGATTTCTCCATCCCAATATGCTTTCCGTCGTGTTCATAGCACTAATTCTTTACTACTTAACCTAACTGATAATATTCGTTGTGGTTTGAATGAGGGCAATTTGACAGGTATGTTATCCCTTGATTTGTCTAAGGCGTTTAACTCAGTAAATTTTTGTGTTCTAATTAGTAAGTTGAAGAACTTGTTTAAATTTTCGAGTTCGGCCTGTAGGCTTATTTTGTCGTACTTATGCGATAGATTTCAGTTTGTAGACATTCGTCTGGTGTTCCTCTGAGTTCCAGATCTTCCAGATTGTATTGATACGCCCATTTTTAAATCGTTTTTATTTGCAGATGATATCATGCTTTTGTTTCGAACTGATGCAGATAAAAGTGATATTTTACAATCTAATATTGACTATGCCCTTCGTCGTTTCCTGCAATGGTCGGTCTACTGCTAATAATTTGTTGGTAAACTCTTTTAAAACTAAGGCGATTTTATTTGGAAGTTTTAATTTACCAGAGTTGACTGTTTCTATTGGTGATTCTATTATTGATTTTGTTGATAGATTGCAATGTTTAGGAGTTTCTATTGATAGGCGTCTTAACTTCGAATATCATATTGATCGTCTAAGTTTCAAAGTAATTGGTATTTTACGTAGGCTTTATTCAATTGGAGTTTTTTTACCAGTTCACATAAGGAACACTATTGCACATATGGTTTTGATGCCTCATGTAATGTATGGGTTATTTCTGGTACGGTGGCTTATTTTGTTTCTAGATTGAAACGTATTATGAACATGATATTGCGTTATGTGTATAATGTTTGCGGTAGAATGCATGTTACAAAAAGTAGACTTTTCGCTGGAAATGCCCATATAAAATCTAACGTGACTATCTTACAAACGATGAAGAAAACTTAAGCTCAAAAAATTAATATGTACATTAAATAACAAAGACCTAAATAATGCTATATATTTTGTTTCAATATTATGCATATAGAAAATTCCAACATATTGACAATTATTCGTTTTTGTGAATTGACAAGTTATTTAGCTCTGCAAATTCCAACAACTTAGATTTAAATAAGTGCAGCGAATAAGAAAATTTTCATAGATCTCTTGACAAAGTATTCCAGATTTTTGAAACCCGAATCTGATATGATTGTCCAAAAAGGTTTAAACGTCTTTGTACAATCTATATTGTACACTCATGATTTATATATATTTGTAATTGAATCTAATACCTATTTGTATTTATACTTGAATTTATTTTGCATTATTTGGATTATATATTTGTAATTGAATATACTACCTATGGCACTATTTAGATAAGCCATTTTAAAATTTGTATTTTTAAATCAATCGTAACGGTCATTTCAATAATTTCCCATGAATTATTGTGAATTGAGAAAATGAAGTGAAATGATTGAAATGACCACTGCGGTTGAAAAGTGCATGCGCGCTTGAGTACTCTCCAAGCCTGGCTTGGAGAATAAAAATCAAGATGGGCGACGCTTAATTCGCGTATCATAAAAACGTTTTTCACTTTTTAATCAACCTTCAAAAGCAGAAGTCCGCTCAGCCTAAGCACGGTATTTTTAATAAATAATAATTTAAATTGCGCATATATTGAAAACTTAAATTTACTTAATTTGTATTTGCATTGAAAATTTAAATTTACTTAATTTGTATTTGCATTGAAAATTTAAATTTACTTAATTTGTATTTGCATTGAAAATTTAAATTTACTTAATTTGTATTTGCATTGAAAATTTAAATTTACTTAATTTGTATTTGCATTGAAAATTTAAATTTACTTAATTTGTGTTTGCATTGAAACTTTAACTTTAATAAAATTGTGTTGCATTGAAAATTTATCTTTAATAAATCTGTGGTTAAACTGGAAAAGTAAGATTGGTCTATTCCCTCAAAGCCAACAACCATCCCTCGGGTAAGCATATTTGAGTTCGTTCTACTATCCCTTCCACTAATACTTACCTGCATTGTCTCTGTATCCCATAATCTGCAACTACTTTAATTATTCCGTGGAGTAATTAAAGATTCGTTGCAGTTACAGACTTCTCCTTCTCTCATCCCATAAGAGAGGAAAGTCTGTAACTTTAGAAATAATTTAGGCTAACCAGAAGGTCAAAATTATTCAGTCTTATAGGACAAATAATTTTAGGATTTCCTGTTGACTGAGAGAAATAACAATATGATAGGCTCTATTAAGGAAAAAAAATATCAAAACCTTTTTTTATATATGTATATAAAATCATTCTAAACAATTTAATTTAACTTCCTTTTAGGAGTTACAACGCCTCGAAGATGAGGAACTTATGAAGGAATGCCTAGATGCCATGCTAGACGATGAACTCGAAGAACAACTAAATGAATGGGACAAAGCTAAAAACGAAGAACTAAGAGCAGCTCTCTCCTCCTTGGCAGTAAGTGATTGCAATGTAAGCGATTCTTTACTTAATCCTTTGGCAGCTGAATTTATACCAAGTCATTTAATTATCGATTTGGGTACTTCATAAACCAGACATTCTAAACAAAAGATTAGAAAAAAAATATTAACATGATGATGTCAAATAAGAATTAAAAGTATCTTGAATATTCTCATTTAAGTAGTGAAAACGATCTCCTGGTTTTCTTAACGGGAAAAGCTGTTTAACTAATCACACACCCACAAAAAGTCAAAACCAAGCTGAAAAAAAAACAAAAAAATATATTAAAAAAAATATTGTAAGAAATAAAAAACTTGTTGCCAGGCAACAAATAACTATTGCATCTAATTTAAATTTTCTGTTGAAACAAACTGAAATGACAACAAGTTAAGACTTACAAAATCAAATAAAAAAAAAACAAAAACTTCAACGAAAAATATTAAAAAAATCAAGTCCAAAAACTCTTTAACGCTTAAAATTATAAAATATAATAAAAAAATACAAAAAAAAAATTAAAACAAAAAAATATTACAATATTTTTACGATTTGAATAGCTAAATTCGAAAATATTTCACGTCTAATTGTTTAATTTTTTAAATCATAATTTTCGCTTAACTTTGCTGTCATTAGAATCAACATAAATGTTTTTTAAACACGTTTCAAATTGAATCGTTTTGAAAAAGAACATTTAAAAAGGTGTGTGTAACTAAATTTTAATTTACAAAAAATATTTTTGTTATTCAAATATCTATCGATTTTTAATAAACTTTTGTGATATATTTAAGTTTTTTTTTTAATTATAAAAAAAAGAAATATTTTTTTTCGAATAGTTTTATTTACATTAAATTTTTTGCCAACTTTGCACACACACTTTTTTCATTGTTATTTAATCTTTAAGGCAGTTATTTAAGCAATTTTTTTAATGTAACAAAAGTATAACTTAAACTCTTTTTCCCACAGTCTATTTTCTTAATTCGTTATTAAGGTAATAATTATTTTTTGTTAAACTATTATTATTTATTTAAAATATTTTTTGTATTTATAACAAAAAATTCTTTGAAGTTAAATCTTTTATTTTGCCTTTTTTCAAAAGTAAATTGTCTCATTTTCTCTTATGCATAGTAAATCTTGTGAAATTATTTGTAATTAAAAAAAAAAGAATATATAAATATAAAACTATTACTATTACTTTTAAATCATTAATATATAAAATGTTTCTCTTTTCTTCCTTACACGCTTCTTAAATTATAGATTTTATTTTATTTAAATAGTAGTAGTACTATTTATTTTTTTTATAACTTTTATATTATAAGAAAACTTAACAATTTATTTCCTAACATTTCCTTTTATGTGTGATATAAAATATTAAAAAAAAATATAAAAAAAAAGTTAAAAAACTTTAAAAAATCTTAAAATAAAAAAAGTATTACGAATAATAATAAATTATACAAAATAAATTTGTTTCAATTTTTAATGTTACTGGCTGTTAGGTTTCCAGTGCTGCTCGGGATTTTCCTAATGACAATTAAATTAACCGCTGTCTACCGAGTCAAAATTTTGTCAGGAAACTCATTTCTGTTTTATAAATACAAATATTTCAGTCAAATCGTACGTTCCATAAATTTAAATATCACGACATCAGCGCCATTTATCGGGATTAAGCTCAAGAGAATCCTGACTCTAAACTAAGTTATTGTTCAAGTTTGGTGTCAATCGGTTCTTGAGTTTTGGAAACTATCGATAGTCTTATAATATCGATAGAAAAAATTTCAATATCGATAGTATTTCATATAATTCAGCTATGGAAATATTTAACAGCAGTTATAATCACAGAAATTTCACATGTTTTTGTAATGGTGTAAAATCAATATCACCTGTATAAAAACGCTTTAATGTGGAAACTCATTAATTTCTATATAGTACCACTAAACATCAAACATCTCTAAAAGGTTTAGTATTCACATTCTTTGATTTTAAAGCGTACCATTCCGTTTTCTGAACGATTGCCATTATTCTAAAACGGTATTTTTTAAATATTGCAAACTCAGTTTATAGATTTTCCTGACTAAGTCAGACGCATGTTGCAATTATTTCTCGTTTTTCAAGATTTTGCAATAATTAGACCAAAATAATAAATTTTAACAAAAGGAAGTGAGTTTTACTTATAATTTAGAACAGGTAAGAAATTACCTTTTACATTTAATTCCCATTTATCTGAGCAATTGTAGTAGTGGAAAGTATATGTACCATCAGTCCGACAGTTGGTGCATATGAAAAAGAACCAATTCCGTCTTCTCCAGATTAACTCCCAGTCCCTTAGCACTCGCCCATGCCGACAGTTAGCCCAGCGCCCCTTGCGTGATTTCGCTAATTGTCGGCAGAAACTTGCCCAACACCAATATCACTACATCATCCACATAGGCCGCGATTTTTTGACCCATTCTGTCAAAAAGTCTAAAACGACATTGACATTGACGGCCAAGAGCCATAATAAGGGAAAGAGAACTCCCCCCTGTGGGGTACAAGATTCCGAAACTCTTTAATTATTCTCTATGATTTTTGAAATTCAAGAGAAATTTACTTTTTTACTTCAACTGCCGTTTTAAATATTTGTGTTGTCAAACATACATATGTACATATTTACGCATTTAAGCGATTTATTTTGTTCAAATTTATGTAAATTCGGACAAAAATAATGAATCATTAAAACGGGGAACGAATTAAAGGTCATTTAAGCGGGATGTTGTTCATGTAATTATGTGAAAATGTTGCTTGGAAGCACATTTTGCACATCTAAGAGCCACTTTTTGGGTTTGAGATTAAAGTTAATTTATTTATTTCTATAATTAGATAATCTGAGAATTAAGGGGTCTGCCAAATAACTTTTTTTTATATGCTATAAAAAAAACTACTGAATATTTTCTTTTTTCATTTGAAAGTACAAGCCTTCCGGTTAATAATGGAAAATAATTTCATTCAAATGGCTGCCTCGGCTGGCCATGCATTAGCCTACACGATCGGTCCAATTTTTAAGCACATTATCGATTGTGTGCAGCTGTATTTCACCAATGGCTGGCTTCACGAATATTGTCCTTTAAAGCGTCAATTGTCTCTGGCTTGTCGGCGTAACATGTATCTTTGACGGCACCCCACCAATAATATTCCAACGGTGTCAAATCGCTGCTCCGAGGTGGCCAAACGACATCAGCTCTGTGGCTGATAATGCGATCCTCAAAAACAGGGCGCAAAACATCGAGTGTAGCTTCGGCTGTGTGGCACGTAGCGCCGTCCTGTTGAAACCAAATGTTGCCAATATCCTCCTCTTTAATTTTTGCGAACAAAAATTCGTTCAACACGGCCTGATAACGATCGCCATTGACTGTAACGGCCACTCCTTGCTTATTTTCGAAGAATAATGGCCCAATTATGCCTCTGGACCAAAATCCGCACCAAACAGTGGCTCGTTTTAGGTGCATCGGCTTTTCAATGTATGCGTGCGGGTTTTCTGTGCTCCAAATGCGACAATTTTGCTTGTTTACATACCCGGCAAGATCAAAATGAGGTTTCATCTGAAAAGATGATTTTTTTTTGGCAAAATCGGCATCTTCTGTAAGTCTATCGCAGGCCCACTTAGCGAAGCGAAAACGCATATTTCCCAGCGTTGTTCAAGCGTATACACCATATTTGTTCAGCGGAAGGATAAAACTATTTATCTGTCAAATCAGACATGAGCTAAGTGTTACCATTCACGAAATAAGCACAAGTTGAAAAAAACGTTAGATGGCGGACCCGTTACATATGTAATAGTAGTTGTTAAGAACACATTTGGGGTATTCACAAGGTTGTATGTCATAAAGTTGTAAAGTCATATGTCTTAAATTAATTACATGAAATATATACATACGACTGCTGTGGGCAACCGCTTATAATTAAATAGATTTCTATGTATGTATGTACATATGTGTGGCTTGCTTAAAGAAAATGTTTCCTTTAACCCATTAACCGCCAAAATTAAACTAGCGATGATAATTAAAACAAAAGTTTGTTTTTATATTCATTGCACACCAAAGTAGCATAAAAGTATAAAAAAAATTTAAAAAATTAGGTATGGTTGGAGTAGGAGGGGTGTACTCATCTGAGTACAGCGGCGGCATATAGGTGAAAAATTTTAGAACTTTGTTTTTCATTGTTTTTCAAACATTAATTGCTTCGCCAACGAAATCGTGCATGCTATAAAACAAATTCGAATTGCCTTTCTTAATTTTTTGGGTAGAAACCTATACCATCTTGAGGTAACCTTAGTTCCAAAGATGAAAGATGCCGTCAATTGAACCTTGTAATAGAACGTCGGAATTAAAATTGATCCATGCTATCAATTTGCCTTATTTCATGCAAGCGACTCATTAATTAATATGAAGATTGTTTTACAAGATGTAGATTCAGTTTGATGTCTGGATATCTTTGCCTAGATATTGATTTTGATACTGTTTCTATTCTAACATTATCGTAAGACCAATATAAATATCCTTTGGGTAACTGATATACACAATATCAAGACGCCTTTGGATAACTGATATACACACAATATCAATACGCCTAGGGTCACTTGGGAAGTTATGTCAATTGTTTTGATATACAGTATTACTGATAAAACTAATCAGTTCTTTGTAAAATATCTTCTCTCATTGTATACGCAAGTAATAGATTCAAATTACTAAAAAAAAGCTTCTTGACATGTTTGTGCTAGTCGTAGAAGAGGACCTTTGTAAAATATTTTGCTTCGTTGTTGTTTACTACAGCTTCTTTTCCATTTTGGCAATGGATCATCCTTGCTGCTGTTCAATGGTACCTAGATTATCTTTCGGCAAATTGTTTGTAACCATGTTCTCCATGGCATCTTCATCTTGAACTGCTAACAAAAAACATAAATCATACAAAGAATCGGTATCAACACAAACTACAAGCGTTAAAACGTTTAAAACTCATAGAATATGGAAGTACGGTTTAATTTTTGTGCAATTTTTACAAGTATAGTATGCCACAATTTGTATATGGATTCCGCCGCTGTACTCAGTTGAGTACAGTAGTATTTTTATTACGATAACTTTTTAAAAATACACTGCTGACCAATTAATTTTTATTTATTTTATAAATACGAATTGTTGCTTTTAAAAAAATAAATAAAAAAGAAACCAGCCTTACAAATAAGGATAAAAAATAGAAATACCTCATTTATTTTATATAAATTATGGTCCATTTTGTTGAACGTAATTTTTTTTATATACTAATTTTTTTAATTTTATTTTAATAAAATGCACGTTTGTTTTAAGCTAAAAACGTAAAAAATTCCTAAAACATTTAAAATCTTAATATTGTTGATTAAAGTTGAGCTGTACTCAAACGAGTACAGCAGCGCCAAATGGGTTAAGAAAACTTTAATAAATACGAAAGAAATAATTTAAAATCAAGAAATTATCATGGATTTGCTTGTTTTAAGAAACGAATTTGATTACTTTAGAACATGTACTTCTTTTATTGTACATATGCATATTATTTCGTGTAAAAATGAGGTTTGCCATCATAGTTGAACTATTTATTTTATTGTTTGTCTTTTCTTGCGCAAAATTGGTTCGCGTGATGTGACAACCGTTATATATTTATTCAAATGCAATCACTGTTTATCATTTTCTGGACTAAAATTGCAAAAATCTTCGAAAATACTGAAAATATCAACACTAAATAAACACGAATTTTTCTTCTTTCTTCCATGAATGGCTGATATTTTTCGAACATCAATGGAAGTAGTGGGCATTGTATATATAAACATAAGTTAAAATGTAAAGAGGCTTGACCGATCTAAAAAATCTATTTTTTTTAGCAAAAAAATCTTCAAATCTTCATTTTTGCAATTTTTGGCTATACAATCTGCACTTCTGGCATCACATATTAGTAATCAGTTGCATAGAAACCGGTGTGCAGGAAACTCCTGTTTGCGTTATCTGTTCTCAAAAAACACCGAAATGATTGCGATTATTTTATCAAATTCTGTGCCCATGTTGTGGCTATGGGTTAGGATCCCAGACCATTGTCTGAACTTGTGGAGCATTGATCGTCCCAACAAAATGGTGCCAGGGATGTGGACTGGATGTATAACAACAACATACGTAAAATTCATACAACGCATATAATCGCAAAATGTAATAGTATAGGTTGCCGATGCATGGCTGCACTAGAACAACCTAAGGCATTGTTTACGATCGTAAACTGGTTACCACCAGACATTTTGGCGAAAAGGCTAGCCTCAAACACGGCGGTAAGACTTAGGGCCACTGGAGCATGGAGGGATTGCAATATCGGACATGCTTAAATACTGTTTGAGATAAATTTGCGTGAACCAATCATCAGACACTATACGGTGTCGGCTCTGGCATATTCTCCGAGCAGCTAAACCGGAGTATTCCTATTAGGCTGCCGGATCACTGCAGTGCCATTCAGGCGGAAATAATGACCATTTACACAGCCGCGAGACACATTCGGTATGGTGAAATATCTAGCAGGGATATCCACATTATTTCCGATAGCAAGGCGGCCATCAGATCCCTGGAGAATGTGTTCATCACATCCTAAATTGTCCAAGAATACCGGATGTCTCTGGAGGATATAGCGAGATATTCAGTGGTTTCCCTTAAGTGGGTCCCCGGACACAGGGATATACACGGAAACTGTATGGCGGACTCGTATGCGCATGCAGGTACCACTTTGAATCAAAACGATTCAACATGCGATATAGGTGTTTCGCTCCCAAGGAGTAAGCAACTTATTGCACAAAGGTTTCATATTGCTGCCGGTCGGAGATGGCTTTTTTCGCCTTTTGTACTTTTTTTCTGTGCTTAACGTTTTTTGAATTGTTTTTTTAGTGTAGAAAAAAAAAGTTCTTTGAAACACCCAGTAAAAATATCTACAATGGCGATTGAGGGTAAAACTACATTGAAGGCTTTGGCTTTGAATTTAGATTGTTTCCTAACATTTTATAAGTAAAAAAGCAGAGCTGCTGCTGGAGTTTTTGCTATACTAATTAAACGTTTGGTTACAAGCAAAATTTAAAGCCAAAGCCTTCGATATACTTCCACTCTGGTTTTTTTTTTGCTCGTAGCAGATTAAATATTTAACCAATCTGAGCGTCATTAAGCTTTAATTAAGGGTTGATAAATTATCTAAAAAACACTTTTTACAAAAGAACTTGTTTGATAGTAATTTGGTCTTTTATTGTTAACTTTCTTGATAACGAATTACATCTTCAATGTAGTCGTATGTACATTTGTCGGCCACTGTATTAAAAATATTTAAATTAATTTTATTTAAAAAAAAAAGAATTGAATTTGAAAAGACCTGACTAATTATAAGTTATTACTTATACTTATTTACGATCTCATTTTTATGTTCTTTATTGAATAAATTGTTATTTTATGTTATTTAATGAATTTTTTAAACGTTTTTTATTAAAAAAATAAATGTACTTTTTTTTCTTAAATGTACTGCTTTTTTCATCAATGAACTTTTTTTGTCAATTCCATATCTGGCTACCCTAGTTACAGGACACAATTTTTCTTACTCTTCGAGAAACAAATTTTGTTTCACATCTTTTCGATGCGTGAAGTACTCACTAAAGTTTCAGATACTTGTACAATTAAGGTTGCAGGGGTGTGTGGAAACCGACTCAAACTGGTTTCAAACCAATAATTTAAAAAAGGTTTCGTTTCAACGTCTGTTCTTGGTTTAATTCGTGATCGGATACTTTTCGATTCGAAGGCAATTTTATTACTAATGGTTCGATTACGGATGAAGATTGAAATGAAGTTTAGTTGCCAGAAAAATTCCTAAATGTTATAAACTAGGCTTGTGTCGTTCATGAATGAATTACTTCAACTGAAAGATTCTCTTAAGTGAAAGAATGAAATATTTCCGTATTTTCTTTCATCTTTTGGTTTCATCTTTTTTTCTTTCATATATCTTATGATTTTTCTCTTCTATTAGTCTTTTATTGAAATAAATTTTTTTACAATCTTTTTTGACAAATGATATTTTTAAAAGCCAATCGGAATTTTTACATACATTAACATACTAAATGTAGGTAGGTATGCACATTTCATATTTCTACAGCAACTACAAAAACGTTTTTGGTTTTATAACATCATTTTAAACATTCCTAAAAAGAGATAGACACTTCATTCTGAACGCTGTGTGCCATTCAGAAAGGTAAAAGAAAAGAAAGAATTAATTCACTTAACCTTTCTAATTTAAAATGAAAGATTCACATAAATGAAAGATTTTGCTAATACTATTACAAACATATCTTAAAACTTAAAAAAAATTTAAATTATTACTTAACTTAAAAAGCTTGATGTAATTATTAACATCTTACTTCCCTCAAAATCAACTCTACAAGTTGCTATAAAAATTGACAAAAACAAAAATAAAAAGAAAACTCAAAAATGACAGCAGACATAAAAAACAGTAACGCCAGCAGCAAACAGGCAAAAAATTAAATTTAGGTTTTACCTACAAACGTATTCCGGAATTTTCTTCAAATTTATTTTTTTTTGCTTAAATAATAAAAAAGCAAAAAACCTTTTTGTAAAAGGAAAAAACAAATTGAATAATAAAGCAAAAAATTGCATTGTGATTAAATAAGTGTATAAAAAGAAAAAAAAGAAACAAATATGGATGATTCACGCGAAGAGAATCAATTTATTGTAGATGATGTAAGCAAAATCATAAAGGAAGCTATAGAATCCACCATTGGTGGAAACGCTTATCAGCACGACAAGGTAAACAATTGGACGGGCCAGGTGGTGGAGAATTGCCTGAGCATGCTGACCAAGGAGCAAAAACCCTATAAATACATAGTGACCTCGATGATAATGCAAAAGAATGGTGCCGGTTTACATACAGCATCCTCATGTTATTGGAACAACGATACAGATGGAAGTTGTACAGTGCGTTGGGAGAATAAAACCATGTACTGCATTGTTTCCGTATTTGGTTTGGCCGTATAAGTTTTCTTCTTTTGGTATAAAAAAGATGACAAGTCTGATAAGTAGCAGGCTTAATAAAATTAAATGTAGAGTCCAGTCCAAAAAAAGGGTACGACATAGTTATATACATATATATTTTTTAAGTTTCTGTTTTTTTAACTACACAAAAATGTAATTTTCTTGTAGCTTTCGTTAAAAGAAAATCAAAAATATCATAAACATGGTTTTAGCAAGCAGAAAAAACAAAAGAATTCTTGGCAGGCAGCTGCATTTTTACATTAATTTTTCTTTTTTAAATTACGGAGTTTTGTATTTTTTCTCTTTTAATTTATTTAATTTTCTTTTGTTTTTTTTTAAGGGGAGGGAAAGGAGAAGACTCTTAAGTAGTATTCCAGTTTATAAATTATAATTAAAACAAATTTAAAATTACTGTTTTAAAATTATAAATAGAGCCATTCTTTAAAATCAAATAAACAAAATTAATAAAAAGAAACAAAAAGCGAATCTTATCAAAACAAAACAAAAAAAAAACTTTGTTAAGGAATAAAGCAAAACGAAATAAAAACAAATTTTACCGTTATTCTCTCAAATTAAAAAAAGAAAATGTCGCAAACAGATTTTGTTAAAACTTTAAATTAGAGTTACCCAACTTTGCAAGTGAAGTGTTTTAAATTCTATTAACAATTTAAATACCTACACCTATTTAAATAAAAAATAAAAATTTGCAAAAAAAAATATCGATTAAATTATTAATAAAGTAATAAATATCTTCATAAATAGCAAAATATTTTTGTAATTAAATAAAAATTAGTGTAGAATAGTTTCTGTTGTGAACACAATTCCATTTTTGTTTTTCTTTTTGGCTTTGTTTTGTTTGCATATTTTTGAATGCAATTTCAGTTTCTTTTTAAATTACATCATATTGTTTTTTATTAAAAAAAAAAAACTATAATACATTCTGTTTTAATAAATTATCAATGAAAAAAACCTAAAATTTAGTGTGTTGTAATTATTGGCATGCATCGATGCATGTACTTGTTCAATTCGTGCTCGTGTGTGATTGACCTTGACTTCCATTTATGTGTTGAATATTGTAGCTTGGCGACTTGTATTGCAATTTGATCAACATGTCAGGAAATCAGACAGACATAGTCGAAATGTACCTATTACTTATTGCAGCTTGGTAGTAGTTAAACAGTGGTGGTGTAATACGAATTTGCATAGTTTAACCCACGGAAAGGTAAGCATGAAAACCCTTTTATGGTAGGTACTAGAGTATCCAATTATTCGACTTTTGGTTTTGTTCGAGTAAGGAATTAATCGATTTTTGAATGGTAAAATTGCTCAATTGATCGAATAAAGGTTTTAAATTGTTCGAACTACTCGAAGAACTCAAATAATTTTATCCAATGGAAAAAAGCAAACATCTCTATTTTAACTTGTACTTTTATTTTATTAATAAACGGAAAAAGAGAGGTGCCAGTTATGAAAAACATTTCAAACCAATTTATTAGTTCTTAAAATCGAGTGAAATTGAAAACGATAGAGATTCTCCCTTAAATTTTTTTTAAATCATCGCTGTTTTTTTTTTTGATTTTTATAAAAACAAATTTGCAACCAGAATATATCAAAAAATGTTGATGTTTTTGAAACCCGAATACAAAACGAAATGAAACCATAAACACGATTACAATATGCAACCAACAACGAAACATGCTTCTTTGCATATACATTTTTCAAAGTGTGAACCTTACCACATATTACATTTAAGCGAATTGCTATTATTTTCTGGTCGTGCCAATTTGAAAGGGGTTGGTTGTTTGGTAGTTGTTGAGTTAGGTCCTTAACTAAATGAAATTAATTCATGCATTGATTTATTTGAAATAAAAAATATGTACCTACATTAAATTCGTGTATTTAAAATACAAAATATATTTAAGTTGTGTTTTAAAATAAGAAATACAAAATACTTTTTTTATTTATATTTTAATTCACTATAGGCACAATGAGAGCGAATCGGCGCTAGAATAATTTTTTTTCTCCAAACCAAAAATACAGCGCTTTTTGATTTTTTCTATATACAGTGGAGGCTCGAAAAAGTTAAGCAGTTTGTTTTGGGGGTGATGAACTTTTCCGAAATCTTAACTTTTCCGTGGTATGAAAAATGCATGTGGTTATATGTGTATTTATACATTGTTTATTTATTTATCGTTGATCTAAGAACTTAATTTTTTCATACATATTTGACACTGCTGCATAAATGTTTGCTTTGTTTTTTTTAATTTTTGAAATTGCTGATACAGAAACATGAAAATCCTTGGCCAATTGATTAGCAAGAACGCCTTCATCCAATTTTTTTTAAATCTTGCATTTTTCGGCGACTGATAACCTTTTTTGCTTCATTGCTGCTAACATTGTTGCGATCAAAACAAAACAAATTCTACGACTATTTTCTTTTACAACCAACTGATGAGAGCAAACACATTATGCAAGATTAGGTTTGTACATATATAAAATTCGCAAAAAAATTAATTAACGGTAAATGATACACTTAGAAACAGAAAAACAAAATAAAAAAAAAATTGTCTCTAAAAAGTTAAGATGCACTTAACTTTTTAGAATCACGTGTGGTGAATGAAAGCTGCTTAACTTTTCCATATACAGTGCACTCTGGAAAACGTCAACTAATTAAAACCGCGGGTGTTGACGTTTAACAAATTGTTGACGTTTACGAATGTAAAATTTTTATATAAAAAACATATCGATTATGTGCTTTTAAACGTTTTTATTAATTATAAACTAAATCCAAACATAAACAAATTCAAAAAGGAAATAAAAAAGGCATTCAACCTGATTAAACCATAGAAGACAACTGGAACTAAAAGAATACATTTTAAATGAGATCATATTTTTAATTTTACATGCACACATATGCATTTAAAAAAAATCTGTTATTTTTTCTGCTGTTTTTTTCTATCCAACACTTGGAAGAGATCCTTCTCTCTTAAGTCATTTTGCTCAACATTCTCGCATTGAGCCCAATCCAAAGCCCTGTTAAATATTTCGACGGCTTCGCGTGGTTTTATTGTACCGCACTTGTACCCTTTTCTAATAAGTCCAAAATATTTGCCTTTTCTTGTAATTTAAGCACTTTCGGTTGTTTTGCGCTCATTTTGGTAATGTGGTACTTACGAGAACAAAAAATCAACTGAACATACCCAACAAACACGGAGGTTTGATTTCAAATTGAAAATGAGTTGAAATCAAACGTTTTCTCAAACGACAATCGTTTGATAATGATTTGAAAATCATTTGAAAATCATAGCGTTCTCAACAAAAAGGGGAAATTATTTTCAAATTGAAAAATGCCTTTATTTTCAACTTGCTTTCAAACGTAATTCTCAAATGTTTTTCAAATGTGGATTATATTACAATGTGGAATATAAATAAAACTATTTAATTTTTTTAATTTTAATTTATTATTTATTTAAATAAACTTTGAGATACACATTTGGTGCCTAAAAGATGAAATAGTGTTATATCCGTCCTCTAATTTTTGGAAAGATAAAATACTTGGCTTCCTTTTATTTTGAGGATTGTAGCACCGCGATCGTTCAACAAACTTTCTTCACTTTTCCGTTTTATTATTTTTCTTTTTTTTCGTATTTTTAATCATTGTAATTTCTCAAAAATAATTTTTATTTTTCACAAGAATAAACTGTTCGCTTTATATTAAAATTTATTTTTAATAGTATAACACATGTAACCACAAAGTAAAAAAATTTAACTTTAATCGCCATTTTTAATGCATCCATTTATTTTTCACTTTAGAATTGCCAAGTTTATTTTTGATTTGATTTTAACATTTGACAAACATTTGACATCAAATTGATAAAACATTTGATATCAAATGTTTATTTTCAAATTATTATCAATTTGAATTTAAATGTTAAATCAAACAATTGAAAAACGTTTGAGAATTTCGCTTGATGTCAAATGATAAAGTCATTTCATATCAAAGGTTTGACTTCGTGTTTGTTGGGTAAATAAAAAGACAATACAGACATACAGTTGTAATTTTTTTTTTACTCTACTTACAAGGTGGATCCCCAATTTCTGAATTGATTTCATAAAATAAATGTGTGTGTGTACAAATGTGTGTATTTGAACTGCTGCTAAATTCGAAATTTTATTTTATTCAGAGTTGACGTTTTAGAGCTTTATGGTTGGGTTGACGTTTTAGAGTAGGCAATGTCAAAAACAAAGGGTTGACGTTTTGGGATGTTGACGTAAACGAGTGTTGACGTTTTCCCGAGTGCACTGTACTTAACTTTTCTATGATTTAACTTTTTCGAGCCTCTGTACCTATAGCGCTGCCATGTAAAGTCTAATCTCATCATATCGTTGTTCATGGCTATATCGAGCCATAACCGCAGAATATAATAGCTTCATTTTTGGATTTGGCGACAATTACATCAAATTCTGGGTGCCACTTTTGCCATCTCCGATCCTTCCTCAGAGTCCTTATAAAACCAAGTATGCCAAGCTTTTAATATGCTTACTTTTATTACACGCCTCAACATTAAGCGCATTTTTTTTATTTTTCTTTTATTTGTATTTCGGGGCATGATAAACATCTATTTTTTTTTTATTTTAGAAACTTTATTGACATCTTTCGTTTTAGGGGTGCCTGGCACAACTTTAATGTACATGCATATCGTCAGCTCGTTATTGGTTTGGCGCATATGCCAAAAAGTCGAAGTGGAAAAAACGACAATGAAGTTTTCTTAAAGTATACCATATAGAATTTATTTTGCATTTCCATCACTTTTTCTGGCATATGTTTTGAAGAAGAACGTTCATGAACAAACTTAGTAGTATTTTACAAATATTTAAAATTATTGCCGTGAACGAACTTAGAAGTTAATAGTAGGCGCGATCCCGTACTTTTTGGGTAAAGTTCGGTAAAATGAGAGTAAACAAAAATTTATCTCACTAATAGACAAAAATGTACAAAAGTACGGGAACATAAAATCCAAATTTCTAGCCCAGAACAAAACGATACTATGAAAACGTTCAAATAAACACATAAATGACACATTAGCATATATATGTACATACATAAAAGTAAAATTCAACCTTTTCTATTGTTTATTTTGTATTTTAATTCTTTTATAATACTTGGTTGTAATTTTTTATTGTTTATTTTCGGACACAGCTGATTGTTTAACAATTTTCCCAATCAGCCCAAAGAAAAAGTACGGGCTACTTCGTGCAAGAGGAACAAGAATGTTTTCTTCTTAAAAGCTCTCATACTTTACCAAACTTTGAGTATGGGAACAGTTTTCGGTAAGATTTGGATCCCGCGGGCACCCAAAGTTGAGTACGGGATCACACCTAGTATTTTATTAAAGGTGAAAAATACGAGAATTTTTGTAAGACTCCCATTACGAATATCGTAAGATTCTCGAGCACGTAGTTCGAGACATCTCAGTTTGCGCAGGAATTTGTTACCTAGCCACCTAAGCCTGCTGTTCTGTAGCCTGGGACAATGGCACAGAATGTGTTCAACTGTCTTAAACTCCTCCGGGTCCTCACACAACCTACATATATCCGACAAGGCAGGTCTCATTCTCACCCCTATCCTACCTATCATGGTCCTGACGCAATCCTTACTATTGCCCAGCAGAGCATCCGAATTTAAATTACTATGCACCGGCCAGAGTTTGCGCGATACCCGGTAGTCTATTCGGCTCCGCTCAGAACCCATTCCCTAATTCTTCCAAAGTAGAAGCCAATTGCAGGCCTGACCACTTGCAAACTGTTAGGATCCTCCATTTCAGAGCGCAGTCCCGCCAACTCATCAGCTATCTCGTTGCCTGTAATGTTGCAATGAACCGTTACCTAGCACAGCCTCACCACATAATTACGTAAGATCTCTCTTAGAGCCCTCCTGCAATCATCAACTAGCCTGGAGTCCAATTATATAGTTCTGGCAATGTTGCTTCCTACCAATTTCACGGCCCTAAGAATTTTAATTGTTTTTATACATATTTTGCCATTTCCTTTTTTTATTTCTGCGCAGTTTTTATTGCCATAATTGCATAATTTTCAGTTTTTTTTCCTTCAAAATAAAAACTTCATGTGACGCGCAAAATAGAAAGGGACCTAAGGGTAAAACCGGTTTTTTTTGGGGCATGGGATCGGTCTCATTCGATGCTCAGATGCGCTGTCACATATGCCAAATCCAATTAAATAAAATTCAATTTAATTTTTTTTTATCTTCCGATATATTCCAAATAAAAAGTATTTTTGGATTAAATAAAATTCTTTTTTATTAGGTATTAATTTATTACTTAATCATTCATTCACTCCTAGCGAAAATAAAATTGCATTTTTTCCTTCGAAAATTTGCTGTCTTTCAAGGAAATTTCTTTTCACGATATGGGTGATTATTAAATTTAGGCTTCTATTAGGTTCACAACTGAACTCAGTTGAGTTGTAATTAAGACAACTGGTTGTGATCAGTTGTAATATAGTCAAGTTGTAAATACATAATACAAAAATTAAGAAATTACAACTCAACTGAGTTGAGTTGTGAACCGTAATAAGGGCCTTATACACACACTCTCCTTGCAAACGATTTAAATTAGTAGTCCTTTTATCTTTTTAAAAAAGTTGTGGGTAATGGTGGTACATTTCTAGGCAATTTTAAGCATAAAATAGAGGTTCTAGACTTAGGTAAAGCTTGAACAAGTTGAGCATATTTAAAAACTTTTGAACGGGAGGCATTTAATTCTTGGGACAAAATGGTGCCATCAATTTGATATTTATCATCGACCAATAATGATAAAACTATAAAGTAACACAACGCCTTTTCAGTAGAGAAAGCGGTGCGGGAACCACTAAAAATGAATTAGAAAGAAAACAAATAAAATTTTAGTTAAAAAAAAATTCTAAATTTTGCCAGTATCTTACGTAAAACTAGCATTTGGGTCGGCAAAACGATCACGCACATTATTCTCCACTTTTTCCGATATTTCTGATAATTCCGCATTTTTCATTGATCTGGCACGTGACTTAATTAGCTTCAGCAACGAGTCCATATAAATGATTAATTTTAAACGCAATAAACCTTTATTATCAAGAGACGATTCCTGTATTGTTACTATAAGTTTTTTCAAAAATTCAGAATTGATGCTAAAAAAAATATTTTTAAATACATAATTTTTTTATGAAAATTTTTGTTAAGTATTTTAACTTACGGTATTTGATCAATTTTTGTCTGATAAACTGTTTTAGCTTCTTCATCCAAACGATTCAATAACTCCATAGGTAACAAATCTTCAATGTTATAAATGTCACTAACTTCTTCGGCGTTTGTATTTATAGGTGGCCGAATTAGATCGAAATAGGCTGTGTTGTTAACAGTATCCTCTGTTTCATTTTCTTCTATGGATGCCTCATTAACGGTAGCTTGTAACTCTTCTTGTACTATCTTTATATCCATGCGCATTTTTTCTTGATCGTTAATGAAACGTGATGCCTTGCGACCACTAAATTTCTTTAGCAAAATATTCTTACTAACAGAGTCTGAGAGGTCATCACGTTTAGTTTGATCTATATCTTCGTATATGCTGTTTTTAAGCGTTACTTGATCAATAGGGATGATAGTCATCTGAAAGGAAATAAGAATATGTACAGCTCAAACTGTAAAAATGAAAATTACATTTATATACACATAATTTTAAACAAAAATTGCATTGATTTTTAATTTTTTTTAAAATTCACGATTGCTTTTTCCCTTCGAGGGGAATGAAAATTTAATGGGATTATGTTAGATAAGCCTTTTCTAAATTAAAGTAACAATATAAGTTAGTCATTCCGCTCTTAGACCCTAAAAAGTATATATGAATATATATTATGATCCTAGATATAATGAGGACCAGCCGAGTACAAATATTTATGAAAGCTATACTGGTATGTTCTAAAAATCACGATTTGAAATCACTTGTGATTTAAGGGTGTTTTGAAAACCACAAAAGTTTTAACTTTGTGTGAAATGGTGGAAAAATAAGCAAGTCATTTTAAATCGCCGGCCAGTTAGCTGAAGAGATTTTTGTCCAGAACACCTTTCTTATGATTTCAAAACTTTCACAAAAATGGATTTTCAGAACAAGCCTGATAGTCCAGAATTTTTTGCTAACACGCAGTCTACAAGCAACAAATGATTAACATTAACACTAATATGATGTTAGTGTTAAGTTTAGACTCATCATGTTGGAGTCTTTCTCATGTTATTTTTATTTTTTATTAATATTATATAATACAATAAATGACACTATATAATATGAGTTTGGAGTGCTAGCTACTATGGCCTTCGACTCCACCTCATGTTATAACACGGTTTTTAATGCAAATGTTTTAACAACTCTTTTTTTATATCATCATACAGCAAAGCATGTCAGTTGTAGAGCTGAAGTAATGAAATTCAGCCTGATAGGCCTACCAATGGCAGATACAAATTCCACGACTGACTCTTATTTAACACATAAGACCCTTATTTTTTTTCATATATCTGGAGAACGACAAGTCCACTTACTGGTCCTATCGCATGATGGTGAAGAGTATATACGATTTGGTATAGCCAAATATAGCACTCTTCCTTTTTTTTGACAAAAAGTTTGTACCTTATTTGATTCTTTATTACGCACACAAATGTACGTATCCGTTAATTCGCTAGCCTTAGTATCATTTATCAAACCATGATATGTGTGTCCATTGGCCACCAACAAAGCACCCAATTTATTATTATCCTGACGACTTCTTAGACGATAGAAATGTGTGTTTTCTTTGGTGAAGGCAGATAATTTACCGTTTTGGAATTTCACTAGAATTTTTGTAAAAACAGTTTTATGCAATGTTTAGTATTTTTTTAATATTAGGGAAAACTTACTCAATGTGGGCACCACTCCATTCTTTTTTCTAGTTAAAACTTTTTCTACTTCCACCTTTTCTTTCATATTTCTTTTAAAAATGTTTTTTATTTCTAAAATGTTTGCTTTTAATTAAAAGTGTCACCACGTGAAATCAAAACATTAAGTAAAGAACCAAGGCGAATTCAACTTAATTCGCCTTGGTAAAGAACTGTCTGAAACTGTCAAACTAGAAACATGGTTGTAATTAAAAGTAAAATCTTATGCCCACTTTTCAGGATTGATATTAAAACACATTTATTTTTAAAATCGATTTAAATACAAAATTCTTTTCTTCACTAAAAACTTAAATCAAACTAAAGTCACCGATGTGGTACACTTAATTTCAACTTAAGTTTCCATTGTAATATTTTAGCAAGGTGGCCTCAATATCATAACAATACAACAACAACAGGCAAAAGATTAACAGTCTGCCGTTTTTTCAGACCACCTTGTAGATAATTACACTTTTTTATATTTTTTTTTGTATTTAGTAGTGCTACCATACTTTTATCTTAATTAAATACGATTTAAGTTTGTTATGAAAATTAACTTAATATAGATTTAAATACTATCCTGAAAATTGGGCATTAGATATCAGTTTTTTTGGTCGGACTAGAGAACAGTGTTGCCAGACATTTTGGAGCTTAAATCAGCAAAAAACCATAATTTTTCATCAAAAAATCTGCGTCGATTTAAAAAATTTTTAATAAATCTTCAAACACAATTTTTACATTTGTATGTATATAGTTTATTTCGATAAATATATAAAAATCAATTCCTAAAGATACGCCAATGTTTGGAATTTGAAATTTTGAAAGGATTTCTGTGTAGTATCTGTACGTGGCCCTCGAAGGAACATGGATGAAAATTTTTTTATATTTTTACATTAAAACTATTATCCAAATTTAATCACTCAGGCTAAGTAAGGAATAATCACATCTTTGTTATTTTAAAAAACAAATTAAGTTTTTTAAAGATTTTTAAAATTTGGATTTTTTTTCGATCAAAATTTACAGTTATTTTTTATTTTTTTGAACAAAATAACATTTATTTTTTGATTTTTATTTTTTTTTTGGAAAAAGTAACATTAATAATAGCTTATCCCTTCAACAATAAATTTCAGTTTCTCAATAGTATGAAATGGGAATTTAGCACATTTGAAGAAACCCTGTTAATTAATTTTTGAATCCCAAGAAAAACTTTGATAACTAACATGCATGTGGCAGAGTAAATAAACTGAACTGGCAAAATAAAATAAAGTGATTTATTTTGGATTTTTCTTTACCCACTTACAACTACATTTAGAGTTGACAAAAAATCAACCAATTGTAGTCGGGACTGTAAGAAAAGATAAACTCACCGTTTATTGTTGTTGTTTTTGTTTAAGCTTTGATATTGTTACAAGTAAAACTGAGGTTTATAATTCTTATTCGCTTAACAGTTTTATTTGTATAATATCTTTAGCTTTTCTTAAATCTTTGGATGAAGTTTCCTGACGATCTGGCCTAAGCAACCAGTGAAATGCTCATAGGAATAGCTTATCCCTTCAACAATAAATTTCAGTTTCTCAATAGTATGAAATGGGAATTTAGCACATTTGAAGAAACCTTGTTAATTAATTTTTGAATCCGCAGTCATCGTCTAGTATTCAAAGCGTACGGTTGTTTTTTTGATATCCTCTTTATCAAATAATTCGTTCAGCGTATACACAACTAAACTTGTATTCTTTTTTTTTTAACGCGTGTTAATTTATTTTATCTTTTTTATTAGTGATTAGAAACACAAATAAACTTGATTAACCTCTACCAGTGTTACCGTTCAAAATTTTCAAAAAGGGGATTTTCAAAAAAAAAGTGTCACAAAAAGGGGAATTCTGAGAAAAAAAGGGGCAACTTTAAAAACAGGAAAATTTAAAAAAAAACGTATGTATTTATTAAATTATTTATATCGAAAACTAAACATTACAAAAAATAAACTTCATATTTATAAAAAAATACATTGGGAAAAACACACATATATATATATATACATATATCGTGAAAATACATGCCTTGTTTGCAAGTAAACGATAATGAACTGTTGCATAAAATTTTCATTTCAATTATTTATACAAAAACAGTTACTAATTACTTGTAAATAAAACGAGCTTAAAATAGTGTAATAACAATTCTTACAAAAACAAAAAATAGTTCATAATATGATTTGATACAAAAAAACTTTACATTTAAATAGATAGAGATATGTATATATGTAAGTATATGTATGTACATAAATATTTGGCACTTGGATTATTTTACTTTTTTACCAAAAAAATTAAGTTACGAAAAAACCTCGAGGAAAAAGCATATAAAAGTATTGATAGGAAGATAGTTAATATCAGGTACAGATCCATTTTTTTATAAATTGCAGTGTTATGTTGTTTCTTCAACTATTAAATATCAATTTTTTTGAAAACGTAAATCTATATTTATTAATCAATTCATTACTTGGAATCCAATCTTCCAAGTCATTTTGATACAAATTTAAAGCGGATAACATAGACTGACAGGTATCTACTTTCAGTCTTTTTGTCACTTTATTTTTTAAATATGCTAACTTAAAAAAAATCCGCTCAGCGGATGCACTACTATGTGGTAAAGTAAAAACATACGAAGCAAATTTATACAAGTTTGGATATAAATTGTCACCCAAACTGTTTTTTAAATTGCCAATTTCGTACCAAAATGTTTCAGGCTTAGATATTTTAAAAATTGCTTCATAGCTTTTATCGTTTGATCTGGTTTCTAAAAGTTTGAACTCTTTTACAAAATCATCTGGGTTAGTTATTATATCAATAAAAACGGTAACAATTTCAAAGTAATTTATGTCTTCAGCTGACTTAATAAATACTGGATCTAAAGCCTTTAATGAACTCAGCTTCTTATCGCTAATATTAATTTTTGATAAAATTTCTTTGCACAGCTTTTGGTAAAAAAGTAAAATGTTGTTTTTAATTGCTACAATATACTTAAGATGTTGTTAGTACATATTTCTAGCTCGGCTTCGTGGCCGATATATATATTAAGAGTTTCTTTTATATGCAGAACATCAACAAAATCAATTTGTTCTATATTTGTTTGCATAACATACTCTTTTTTTAAAAAATTTTTAAAAATTTCTAATACAATATCTTTCGTGGATGAAACTAAATATATAAATTGTGATGATTCGTTTTGAAAATTAAGGTTTAATTTATTCATAATATTTAATACATATACTATAAATTTGAGGTAAATTTTATTGTTAATGGATAGCCCTTCCTGAATTATTTTAATTTTTTCCAAATTAGATGCTATTTTCTCTTCAAATTGAGCTCGGATTCATTGATTGACAGTATAAAAAAAATTTGGTTCAAAAAGGGGCAAAAGGGGCACAAAAAACTACAAAATGATACAAAAGGGGATTTAAAACAAAGGGGTCAAAAAAGTGGCACGGCAGTCAAAAAGGGGCAAAAATGCGACTTTAGTCGCATAACGGTAACACTGACCTCTACAATCATGGCTCCGGGGCCTCCGGACAAACTTTCTAATAATAGATTTTATGTATTGGGGGATTATATCGATAATCCATCCAAAAACAGAAACCCAACGAATTCCCAGACTTACCAACAATATCTAACAACAACAAAAATAACCCTAAATACGTTTTAATTTCATCTAGCGATCCTAAAAAACTATTATCACAAATAAGCCCATTTGCGATTAAAAAAGGCGTGGAAAGCATTAGCAATGAATTCGACTCTATCAGCCACGTCACAGGGTACAATTCCGTTCGAAAACGGAATTCATTCCGTTTTTTCGTACTTCAGAAAATCACGAAAACATTTTTTAGAATGAAACTATTTTTGTTTTTAAGAGCGGAATGGGAGTTTTCTGTATCTGGAAGGCCAAAAAACTATCAAAATACACTTTCTATTAATTAAGAAATATGTTTTCTTCGATTCCGCACGGAATCATTCCGAACGGAATTTTACTCTGTAACATGGCTGTATATCTCTATTGCGCGACGGAAATTTACTTATACTCGCACGAAACGCACGTGTTGCTGATAAATTCTTAAAAACCAAGACACTATCCAACATATGCCCAATTACATGCAAGCTTCATGACTCTCTTAACTCCGTAAAAGGGGTTATCTACGCACCGTGCCTAATAAATGTTGCAGAACAAGAAATCGTTTAAGAAATGAAATCACAAGACATCATCGACGTATACAAGTTTACAAAACCGAGCGAAGACGGCAAAACTCGAACCCCAACTGGTAAAATGATCATCACCTTCGATCTCTATCGCCTGCCCAAGACTGTTGATGTCGCTTGGTACAAATGCAAAGTGGACTTTTATATCCCGAGCCCAATGAGATGTAAAAATTGCCAAAAATTAGGCCACACACAAAAAATCGATGCAAAGGAGACGCCACATGCCCCACATGCAGTTTACCACCTCACACTTTGGAAGAATGCACCCGCATATTTTGCACAAATTGTTCTGGAGAACATTCATCTGCGGACAAAAACTGCCCTAGATACATCCAAATGAGAGAAGTTTTGAAATTCAAAACTGAAAACTATTGCAGTATAGGTGAAGCCCGCCGAAAATACAAAGATAGCAACCAACTACCCAAAACAAATCAAACAACCTCATATGCCTCGGTTTCCAACTCCCCTACAAAACGCAAAGAAGCATTAAACAATAAATCTGAAAAAAATGAAAACGCCACCACAATCACTAATTTAAACAAACAAACTGCACCACCAACAAACCCGCTAAATGAAATAACCCCAACTTCTTCCAAACAACAACAAACATCAATCATCAAAGAAACATCACAACACAAAAATAACATCAATAAAACCATAAAAAAATTGAAACGCCAAAAACAACTACAACAGAACAAAACAACATAACTCACAACAGCAGCCAATATCACGATTAACGCAAACTCTAATCAGAGACAGAAATTACTTCATACAACCCCTCGATGAGGAAACTCTCGACGGGGTGACGATGGATCTCTCGTCTCCTTAAACAACTAAATTACCCGCCCTGATTGTGCAGCTTGCGGCAGGTGTTGCCGCGGCGGTGATTTTGCCGCTGACTTATGGAACCACGCAAGTGATTTTTTGGGTCCGGGGTGGGGTTGCCGCCGCCGGGCTGAGCACCGGTATGCAAAAGCAGGGCGAATATATATTAAAAAAAAAAACATTATCCATCGAATCACCATTTCCAAAGCAGTCCACCCACTCGACCCGCCTTTACCAATTAATAATTGCAATTATGGATTTCGTCATTTTACAATGGAACATCAACGGCTTCATAAACAACTACCATAATCTCCAATTACTTATGAAGGAAATGGATCCCAGCTTTATCTCGATACAGGAAACGCACTGTGCACACAACTTCACTCCAATCCCACCAAAAAACTATAGTAGTTACTTTGCAAACGTAGCTAATAACACCACTTCAAAACAAGGTGTTGGAGTTCTTATAAAGACCAACATACCACATAAACTACTATCTGTAACCTCCACATACCAAGTAGTCGCAATAGAAATCAACCTCAATGTAACATTCACTATCTTATCCTTCTATATTCCATCCAACCAAGACGTATCTGTACCTGAAATAAATAATATAATCTCATCTTTCAATACCCCGTTAATAGTAATCGGGGATTTTAATGCTTGGAACACTATCTGGGGCTCTTCACGCAATAATAATCGTGGCATTCTACTTGAAAACATAATACACCAACTAAATCTTTGTGTTTTAAATGATGGCAACCCCACGCATTTCTCCACCCACAATACGTTCACCAATATAGATGTCTCACTCTGCTCGGTCAACTTACTACCGCTAACATCATGGAATGTCTTAGACGATCTACACAGCAGTGACCACTTCCCTTTTAAAAATATCTATGAAATTGTCAGAAGAAAGTAGTAATCCAATTAAAATAAAAAAATTTCTAACCCACCTAGCTGACTGGCCAAATTTTTCTCGAATAGCTGAAAGAGAAATTTCTAGGCGCCACCTTACCTCATCTAGCAATAAAGATGCAGCCACAATAACTAAGTCCATACGTACCGCAGCTAACATTTACATCCCACAATCAAAGCCCCACATAAAAACAGACCGGGCATTAGTCCCCTGGTGGAACCCAACTCTATCCGCTTTACGGAAACAAAAAATGAAGAAATGGCAATATTTTAAAGCAAATCCAACGGTAGACAACCTTGTATCCTACAAAAAAATAAATGCTATATTTCGTAAAGAAATAAAAATCGCCAAACGCTATAGTTTTGAAAACTTCACAAAAACAATAAACCGAAACACAAAAACAGCAGTCATATGGAACAAAATAAATAGAATCTCCGGCAAGGGCCTACCCACAAATATCAAGGTAATAGCCACCCAAAACGAAACACTCATTGATACTTTCGAAATTGCCAACCACTTTGGTAGAGTTTGGGCGGACTACGCATCTGATGTTAATTTCCCTTCTCAGTTCAACGCTTCTAAAAACTCATCCAATATTAACATCAACTACACGCCAGATAAAGACGCTCTTTTAATCGATGTTCCAATTTCTATGCTCGAACTTAACTGCTGCCTAAGCAAAGTTAAAGGCACAACCCCAGGTCATGATCGCATCTCCTACCAGATGATTAAAGCTCTTTCCAACCCAAGCAAAGAAAAACTCGTAGAAGTATATAACACCGTATTTCAAAGCGGAAATATACCACATTCCTGGAAACTAGCCACCATAGTTCCCATCCCTAAAGCAAAAAACTCAGCATCTGTTGATGATTATCGGCCAATATAGTTACTTCCCTGCCTCTCCAAAATTATTGAACGGATTGTAGCTACAAGACTTTCATGGTTCATGGAAAAGAAAAAGCTTATTGCCAAAGAACAAGTAGCTTTTAAAGCAAACAAAGGATGCGATGATGCGCTACTCCACATGGACTACTACATTACAAATGCTCTATCGGCTAAAAATCATGTAACAGTCCTATCAATAGATTTCGAAAAAGCTTTCGATAGAATCGGCTCCCACGTTATCCTAAATACATTGAAATCTTGGTCTGTTGGTCCAAAAATGTTAAAATTTGTCAAGTAATTTTTATCAAATAGACGTTTTAAAATTAAGACAAATGGACAATTGTCAAAAACGTTCACCCTGACAAACGGAATCCCACAGGGATCGCCGCTTTCAGTAGTGCTTTTTCAAATCGCTTTTAAAGAAATCAGCAATATTGTTAATAAACAACGTTATGTAGACCATTGCCTGTACGCAGACGATTTATATATACTGTGCAAAACAAAGCCATTTTGGAAAACATTGTTCAAGACATCACTGAATGGACCGAATATTCTGGCGCGAAAATTTCTTTATCCAAATCAAAAAAGTTCCACATCTGTAGAAAACGCAATTGCGACGCCAACGATCACGTCATTCAAACTATACAAAATGTTAACAAGCTCAAAGTACTTGGGCTAATATTCTCACAGAACTACACTTGGAAAGAATACCTACTTAAACTTAAAAACGCCATAATATCCAGAGTTAATATTATACGATACTTGTCAGCCAAAAGTTTTGTTCATATAAATACATTGACCTACCTCACCAAAACTCTTATTTTAAGTAAAATTGATTTCGGTCTATTCATATATGGCAACAACTGTAAAACAAGCATCAAAATTATAAAATCAGTCTACCATCAAGCTGCCAGAGCTTCTGTATACGCCTTTAGAACAACCCCCATCTTCAATATTCTTTGCGAAGCCAATCTTCCATCTATAGAGGATATAATATACAAAGCAAATTCTAGAATACTACCTAAACTGCTCAATAGCACAAATTCAGTTATAGACAAAGACATTACCTCTGTCATTAACTCAAAAAAACCTAGACGCATCAAATCTGCAATAGCTTATTCTCTATCGTTGTGTGAAGAATTATATATACCCCTTATCATTACAAAAAATTACATTATTAAACCCCAATGGAATTTGAAAAACATTTCGTTTAACACTTCACTTGCAGGCGTTAACAAAACTGATACACCAAAAAATATATTTCTCAGCCTCCAGGCAGAACAAAAAAATTATTTAAAAAACAACAATTGGCGATTCATCTATACAGACGGTAGTAAGTCTCTAGGTATGGCCCCAGCGTATGCTGTAGTAAATGAAAAAGGGGAAAATATTGTCCTCGGCACTCTTGCCGAACAATCATCCGTCTTCACAGCAGAATCCTGTGCAATATATCAAGCAATGCGTATAACACTTTCCGATAAAAAGAAAACTGTCATCTTTACAGACAGTCTTTCGGTAATAAAGGCCATAAGTAACCCCTTTAATGAGAAATGGAATATTATTAATAGAATAAGAGACTCACTCATCGATAATGAAAACAAAATACGAATACACTGGATTCCAAGCCACATAGGCATTTTTGGAAATGAAAAGGCTGACCTAGCTGCCAAATACGCATCATATGCACCAATAATAATGGACGGCACACTGGAAAAAATAGACATCCGACGCCACATCTCAAACTGCATTAAGGTCAAACTCAATCAGAAAGAGATTACTCACCACCATTACTCCAATACAAATCCAAATAATAACCAGCCTATCTATCCGACGGCGGTTAACAAGAGCAACATAAAAACTTTCTCTAGACTACGCCTTGGCCACGCCATCTTCTCCCATGAATGGATTTTGAAAAGAATACCGCAACCAACTTGCACCAGATGTAATCACACTCTCTCAATAAATCATATTCTTTCTGAATGCTTATCATATACCGACCAAAGACGTAAACTATTTGGAATGAGTCTGCATTAAAGCTACTCAAGGACCCATCCACTAAGAATATTAACAAAATCTGCCACTTTATCAAACTAACTAAACTTAAAATTTTAACTTTTACCAACATTGTAAATATCAGTTGTAAATTTATATCACTTTATTTATAAGATCATATGTAATTAATACACACATTTTTATCAAATTAGAGCTGATGGCCAACGTCGCTAGTGCTCACAAATTAAATTTAATCTTAGAATTATATTCGTTAAGATTAAATAAATAAATAATAATAATAAAATTAATTTTTGAATCCCAAGAAAAACTTTGATAACATTTTTTTTGGATTTTTATTTTTCGAGACTTTTTCCAACTTTTTTAATTCAAATCTCATCTATGACAATTGTTATTTACGAAAATATACAACAAACTCCAATGATAAGTTTACTGTGATTGTACCAACCCAACAAACACGGAGGTTTGATTTTAAATTGAAAATGATTTGAAATCAAACGTTTTCTCAAACGACAAACGTTTGATAATGATTTGAAAATCATAGCGTTCTCAACAAAAAGGGGAAATTATTTTCAAATTGAAAAATGCCTTTATTTTCAACTTGCTTTCAAACGTAATTCTCAAATGTTTTTCAAATGTGGATTATAATACAATGTGGAATATAAATAAAACTATTTAATTTTTTTACTTTAAATTTATTATTTATTTAAATAAACTTTGAGATAAACATTCGGTTCCATAGCTAAAAGATGAAATAGTGTTCTTTCCATCCTCTAATTCTTGGACTAGTTGGTTTAATCAACTTTTTACTACTACGCAAATTAACACGTTAGTTCTTTACAAGCCGAATTTCTTTATGATTTCTTTATAATTTTCAGTTGGCTATGTGCTAGATACTCTCTGCACACACTCATTCGAAAATGGGGGTAAGCAAGGGTTATTTACACAAGGTAGACTCGTTAGCAGACAGACTTTATGTTATTTTTTGTAACAAAATTATCATTTTTTTAGGTGGTGGTTCCACATTTTGATTCAGAGCTCTGGTCCTACTGCACCGATTTTGCTGAATTTCAATCCCAAACTGCTTAGGATAACTACAAGCAATTTGGCACCAAGTTTGTTCATTTTTTTTTAAGTTCGAAAGTGAGAGTGTTTTCAACAGACGGATAGACAAACGGACATGGCCAAATCGACTTAGAATCACTCAAGGACCCAGAATATATATAATTTATGGGGTCTGAGATGAATAATAAAAAAGTTTCACACGGAATGACAAACTTAATATACCCTCTTCACAACTAATTCTGGTGGAGGGTATAACAAATTATGGTCGCAAGTTATTGTAAAATCAGGTTGAATTATCATGAAAAACGTCTGAAAACTGCTTTTTGTATTGCCAGAAGAGACGCAAATAAAAAAAAATACGTATGGCAAAGTCAAAATTCTACTCCGACAAGTTCAGAGCTGCAGTAAGTTCCAAAAATACCTGGAAGGATATAGTAATTGGCAGGAAGTGTAACAGCAGTGGATGAACTCAACAAGGCTTTTACCAATTTCCCCAAAAACCTTGCAGACGTCTCAGGAATAGAGAACGACTTCAATAATGTAGATTCTTGTTTTAATCAAACTCAAACTCCATTCGAGTTCTCACGTGTCGATCAAACAGATGTGATTTCTAGCTTCGTTTCTATTAAATCAAATGCAGTTGGGTTCGATAACATGCATCCGAAATTCATCAGACTTATACCTCCGTTGATTCTGCCCATTACTACACATCTCTTCAACACCATTATAACAACAAGTACGTTTCCTGAAAAATGGAAACATGCATAAATAATTCCAATACCTAAGCCAAACACTGAATATAGGCCAATCTCAATAATGAGTTTTCTTTCCAAAGCATTTGAAAAATTATTATGTGCCCAAATGACAACATATATTAATGAAAGCAGTCTGGTTTCCAAAATCAACATAGTTGCGTAACAGCTTTAACTGAAATGACTGAGAACATAAGGCGGGATCTCGATAATAGAAAAGTGAACTTTGTAGTTCTTCTTTATCATTCTAAGGCGTTTAACATGGTTGCTCATCAAATACTTTTTTTGAAACTGAAGAACTTTTCAACAACGGCTACATCAATTTTTTTTCTGCATGTGTTAGTGCTGGGATACTATCGATATATATCGATAGAACAGATTTCACTATCGATATTACTATCGACTGAATGTTTGTACTTGAGAATGCAAACTTTAACTAGTTTTTTTTATCAGGCTACAGTTCGTTGTTTGTAACACTGTATTGAACGTATGTATGTACGCACGTTATTTTAGATGAAAATTTTTGAAATATTGATAAGTACCTTTTTTAAGAAACCGAAGAAGCGGGGACTATATTGCAATTTTAGATAATTTTCTAACTTGGTTTTGATTCTCAACCCAAACGGACTTATTCTCTAATGTTCGTTCATTGTTTTGTCCTATGCTCGCAATTTCAATTGTTATTGCATTTGGATTTGCATTTTTTTACAACATTACAAAAATATTTGATATTTCAGTCCCTATGCTAACATGTACAAATTTCGACTTTAAAGGCCTTTAATTGGCAGTAAAAAATCACAGCTTATTAATCCATACCACATGCCATTCTTGTTGTTTGTATTCATTGCTGTAATTTAGCGCCAATTAATAATGGCAGGTAAAAACTTGCGGCAAAAAACTGTGTGTGTATAGCTGCTGTTACATGTCTTCATAGCTGAATTTTAAATATTAATAATATCGATATTGATATTTTTCCTATCGATATTTTCGATTTTTTAAGGCTATCGATAATATCGATAGTACTATCGACAGTTTCCCAGCACTAGTATGTGTCAATAATAATATTTGCACGCCCATAGCAGTCTCAAGGGGAGCTCCTCAAGGTTCAATGTTAGGGTCATTGCTGTTCTCCATCTACGCTAATGATTTTATTTATTTATTTATTTATTGGTATTCCTATACAACAGGACTTAAAGTCTTATAATTATAGTACAGGATAAACAATTCGTAGCAATTTCTTATGTGCCACACATAAGAAATGTATGCTGACGACGCGTCGTTCAGGTGTACCTCAGTAGTCCAGTAGCCCAGTAATATCCGTACCGGAGAATGTTGAACAATTCAACCATGATTTGAATAGAATTTACCGCTGGGCAGACCGAAACGGTTTGTGTCTTAATCCTCAAAAATCAAAATGTGTGATAATTGATTAACAACCAGCCTATTGAGATTGTTCAAAAAGTGCAAAACTTAGGGAAAGTCTTTAATAACAACTTGATTTGGTCAAGTCATATCGATGCACTAGTGGTACAGATTTACCAAAAGTTAAGATCACTTTGGGCTACACAATATTTTACACCGCTCAACGTAAGGAAGCTCCTGGCTAAATCGTATTTGATTCCAGGATTTTTGTATGGCTGTGAACTATTCGCCAAGTGTGACTCTACTAGTAACAGAAAACTTAATGTACTTTACAATAACATTACTAGACACGTTTATAGACTGCAAAGGCATGAAAGTGTTTCATCGTTCTCAAAATGCCCTAATGGCGTATCATTTGAAAACTTAATAAATATAAAAATTCTAATGTTGTTGCATACAATCATTTACAATAAAGTACCAGCTTGTTTATTTAATATGATTCACTTCACAAGATCCTTGAGAGGCAAAAGGTTGATAATACCTGTGCATCGATGCCTAATATCGTAATGGCAATTTTTCATCAATGCTGTACGTCTTTGGAATTCTCTTGCTCCTAACATACAGCAAGGCAGCAACGCAACGCAATACAATTCAAAAATCTTTTTAATTTCTTTAATAAATAGACCACAGGTCATATAACTTTCCTCTTTTAATTTTAATTTTGTACTTTTAATTTTTTACTGTTTTAATTTTGTTCTTTTTAATTTTATTTTGTACTCTTTAATTTTAATTTTAATTTTGTACTTTTTAATTTCAATTTAAATTTTTTTTCTTTATCAAATTGTTGAGACTACTTTTCTATTAACATTAATACTCTTGCTTTATATTCTTGTTGAGCAGGATTTCAATTAATAAATATTAATAAATCATAACTGTTCAAAAACGTTTACGTTTATATTAAAAAATTACACTTCTTATGCCCCACTATAAATCGGTCCTATAAACAAATTTGCATATTCAAACAATTTATTTGCATTTTGTTTATTGACAAAAAAACACTGATATTTTCAAACTAATAATTTAACGGAATCAAACAAAAAGTTTACTGAAATTCATATAAATTTCAAACAAATAATTTTGCTGAATCAAACAAAAACGTTTTTGAACAATCAATGCAATGACGAGCACCCATGCAATCACTGAAGGAGAAGATGATGGCTGAGCAGAGCGCCGGCTGACTGAGAGACACATTTTTTTGTTGGAATAATTTTTGAACGAAGTTTTTGTTTATACACACAATGTTTTTCTTCATCACTCACTGTTGCTGTATCCTTTCCTTGGCTAAGAAAGAAGAAATGTAACCAAAAATGCAGCAGACCGACTCGATATGTCTTTCGTCATCATTCTATTTGTGTATTTGATGTACATTTTTAACTCAACAGTTTTAAAAAATTTAATACGGGAATTTGTTTTTCATTCTGTTTTACCAACTTTGTTACCAACCCAAAATTTATTTTGTTTCTTATAAGTGAAGCGTTTTTTTGTTACCTGTTATTGTTTTTGTTTTTTTTCCTACAAACCTCGTCACGCTATTTTATCATCTTTCTTATGGTTGTACTTTCTTAAAGAGTCCAAAAATAGACTGTATGTGTTTTTGTTGTTGTTCTTATATTTTGCATAAAAAAGTGTTGCTTAACATCAAATAAAAAATTTTAAAAAACGACAACGATAAATATTTCATACAAAATTGTAAAAACTTGAAACCAATTTTGAATAGTTGCCAACATTTTTGTTAGTTAAATGAAAATCAAACAAAAATATTAATTGAATCAGTAAAAATATTTGTAGAAATTAAAAAAATTTTCAAACAAGCGTTTGTTTGAAAATAATTCGGCACTAATTTTTTCTGTGTAATATTTATAGTGCAAAAAATGATGTTACCTACTGTGCACTGAACCATCTTTGGGCATGCGGTATACAAATTAAAAGAACAATATAATACACAAATCACGATTAGCATTGCTTTTATTTTCTTTTTCTTTAAATTCAATACTTGCTCAAGAAAACTTGCTGTATGCAAACTGTCGTTAAATCGCTACTCAAATATTAATACTTGATGTAAAAAAACTTTTGTTTTAAAATTTTAGTGCATCAGCCTGTTCTTATAGCACCTGTATCCATGTTCATTGACGTAAATTGATAATGTTTAGTTTTAACAATATTAACCACTTGCTGAAATTTAAAAGAAGTTATTTTTTTCCATATAATTTTTTTTTTATCTCAACTCACTAATACTAATTTTATTAGGAAAACAGCAAATGTTAAAAAGTTAATGCTCATTAAAGCCGCATCTGGGGGAAAGTTTATGCTTGATTCATCTAAAATACCACGTTTAGTTCGTAAATGCCCATCGCTGCGTTTGTTACCATGTAATTCTTGAGACTCGTCTTTATTCTTTGTGGCAACAATGTGGTCTTCGTCATCTTCATCGTTTTGCCAGACAACCAGAAATTGTTGTTCTGAAATACATATTCGGAAATTTTGTTCAGAATAACAAATTCTTTTATGAAATTTTTTTACGATCTTATAGCATTTTCCCTACCTATCGTTTTTAACAGACTATTTTTAAGTTGATGCAACATTTGAATTTTATCATCAATACGAAACAAGGAATTTTTCATCCAAGTTTGTTTTAAGGATTTAACAAATTCTATAAAACCCTTTAAAGAAGGAAATTCTACCGCTGAAGGCACCTTCTCATCAGTATGTTCTTCAGACTGCCTAGAGTCTTCTGCCGTTTGATTCTCCTCCTGGTAAGAACTTTCCTGTCTAGAAGATGTTTCCATTTTACCATCAAGTTTTGTTGCTACTGGAGTTACAGGTTGTGATTTAGTTTTTATTGGAAACTTCTGTTCTTTGGATAATAATTTATCGGTATCTTTAAATCTTTCCTGTTGATACCGAATCCATTCTGGACTGGGGGTATCATCAATATCGCTGTTGTCAATTTGCTTTGAAGACACTTGAAAAGAGTTTTTATTTTTAGAAACTTCATTTTGTGTTATAATTTTGCAAAAATTCAATAAAAATATCAGCAACAATATTTGTATCTTCATTTCGCCAAGAATTCTGTTAAACTAATTGCAGAAAGTTTTCTTTGGATATTTATTTTTATTAGTGATGCGAATAAAATGCAGCTGTTGGTTAGGAGGCAGAAGCGTTGGAAGTGCATCTAGAAAATTTGCTTTAATTAAATTTTATTAAAACAAAAACAAACTTCTACGACGACAATTAATGACAAAAAACTGTTCACGGTATTTGATTTTAAAAGAATTGTTTAAGTACAATGCACAATTGTGTCGCAAAGAATCTTTTGAAGAATAGTTTTATTATACCTTTTGTAAAAGTAATTTAGGAAAAGATTTACTCTTTTTTCCCTTAAATATTACATCAACGAAAATGTTTTTATAAAAGTTAATTTTTTCCTTTATATAATATTTTTTCTCTAAAGGTTTTTTTCTAAAAAAAAACTGTTTTTATTTTGCCAAAATATTTTTCTCTTAAAGGTACTTTATTCTGAAAGATACTTTTTTCTAAAAGGTACTTTTTTTTATACCCTCCGCAACTTATGGTGAATGAGGGTATGCTAAACTTTAAAATTTCGTATGGACCTTTTTTAGTATACATATATGTATCGTTACCTAAAATGCAAAAGGACCTAACTAACAAAAAATAAAAAATCACTTTATCTTTAAATCTGATGTATTGCATCAACACAAATGTCCACAAAAAATTTTGAAATCTTTCGACCACCATTTTATTGACAAAAAGCAAAAAGCCCTACCTACAAAAAATATATGATAAATGTTAAAAGACTTAACAAACAGTTTGTATAATATGCGACATAACATAACATAATTTTAGCAAACAACTTTCCTTGAGGCTAATGTTGTTGACTAGAAGCGCTAAAATATTGCCATATACATATGTAACATATTCTTGTTAAATGTTTTTTTTTAATGATTTAATTTGAATAAATGGGCTTAAAGGTAAACTGTATTTTTTTTAAATAAAACTAAACAGATTTGGGGGCAGAGAGTATAAGAAATAAAAAAAGCAGCCACGCTAATGCAACATTGTTAATTGTGAAGCAACTGGTAGACTTTATAGGAAAAAAATAGAAGAAAATTATTTATAAACAGTTTAATTTAATGCAATTTGTGAATTTATCATACTAAGTCCGAGTTCACACTATGAACGTTTTCTTTCAGAAAGCCTGAGTTAATTGGTGAAAGGGGAGAAAAGAATACCATGTTATCTTCCCCTCTCACCAAAAAACACAGCGTTTCTGAAAGAAAACTTTCATAGTGTAGACCCAGACTAAACAGTCTTTTATTTCTCCTCAGTGTGACCACATTAGCTTTATCCAAGCTAAATTTAGCTTTATTTTTCACGTTTAGCTTGAAATATTTAATTAAGCTTTTAGCTTTTTTAAAAAATGCATTTAGCTTTTTCTTCAATTTGAATTTTGTGCAATTTATTTATATTTCAAAATAAATAAAACAGTTTATCAGAATTAATTTAAGTAGAAAGTAATAAAAAAAAAAATAATAGAATGTCAGCGCGTAACATCAATATCTCAAAACTTTTTAGGAATATAAATTGTAACAACAAAAAAATATCCAAATACATACAATGGAACCAATCTTCAAAAAGTTAATTTAAGCTAATTTTATTTTAAGACTGTGATCAAAGCATCAACACTTGTGTTTATAAAATTAAACTTGGCTTATTAATTAAACTTTTAGTATTAGAGGCCTTATGCACCGAATATGGAACAGAATTTCTATGGCAGTTTTTTCTATAACAACTTTTTTAGAACCTAATTTTTTCAATTTAATTATTATTCTTTTGCCTTGTATCCCTTAAATTTCAATGTATTTACGGAATAAAGTTTAATTTTCATCATGTTTCTGTTTTATTTTTAAACATACTTATATTTTAAAAATATGTATGGAGTTAATCGCGTTTATTTTGGCAACGATAGGCTCGCGGTGGAAGGCGGTCGAACTGCTCATTCAGAACTTAAGTTGCCATTAAATATGCAAACCAATGAAAATCCAACATGCAACAAATCGAAGAACAGTGCGATGGCCAAAGTTTTGCAGCAAAGCAAACTGTTCGTTTGGGATGAATGTACAATGGCGCATACAAAATCTTTGGAGGCTTAAGACAAAACGTAGCAAGATTTACGAAACAATCAAAGCCGATTTGGAGGTACGGTGATTTAATGAATTGAATGCATGTTTGAATTCGTCTGCTTTGTGGAAACACGTAAGGAAGCTCAAATTGACTCTGAACATGCAGGTCAAGCTACACAATAATCCATCTCGAGAAAAATTTTCCAAACAATTGCTAGACATACGGCAAAATCCCGGTGTATATTTCAATTTCTGCCAGTTCACCGAATTAAAGTCCGAACTCATCCGAAAGGTGTTTCCAAACATTACACTAAATTACAGAAATCATGATTGGTTGAGCGAACGTGCTATATTAGCTGCGAAAAACGTTGAAGTCGACGAACTGAATTTTAAGATTCAAAGTGAAATCACTGGCGAATTGAAGACGTACAAATCGGTAGATTCCGCTACTTCTCAGAACGATGTCGTCAACTATCGAATTTTTAAACTCCCTGGAATTACCCGGAATACCGCCTCATAATCTCCAACTAAAAGTTGGATCGGTAATCACAATGTTATGAAATATTAACAAACCACGTTATTTTTAATGGCACCCGACTTACGGTAAAAAAAACTGAAGAATAACGTCATCGAAGCAACAATGCTTAAAGGAAAGTACAAAGGAGAAAATGATACCTCGCATCCCAATAAGTCCAACGCTTGCAGTTTCCAGTAAGACTCTCATATGCAATGACAATCAACAAATCTCAAGGGCAGTCATTGCGTGTTTGCGGCATTAACCTTGAGAATTCATGGAAAGTTATATCGGTAAAAAAGAAGTTATACGTGTCCCGGCGTTTCACTGGGTCACGTCTAGGAATCGAGATATATCGATTTGAAAAATGGGCTAAAAAAACATCGAACTTTTTATAAAATTTTAGGGCTGCCATACGTCCTATGGATATGACTTATATACCAAAATATCGGAAATTATTAGTAGAACATATTTTATAAAAAACTCGGAAAAATCGGTTCAGATACAAAAAAGTGATGACCAAAATTAAATTTGTCTGTATATAAATTGCCATGATTTATTTACAATAGCGGCCAATTTCACTATTAAACGCGCTGTCAACATCTGATTTAGGGATGCTTCATACAAATTGTATGGTCTTGAGAATTTTTGACAGCTAAAAAACGCTTTCCGCTCTTGTTTAGGTACGGCTGTAAGGAACATTATTTAATATTTATTTTCGAACAACGCTCTCCACTATTGTGTTGTGGGTTAAAAATATCTGACAACCCTAAAGACAGATTAAATCATGCTTTCTTAGGGTGTCATCAAACGCCAACTTTTTTTAAGCACACCTCTCTCCTACTCTTTTTTTCCCCAACAATAAATAAGCTCCCAACTAATCTCAACATCTCTTTCGGCTTTCTTAACTAGAATTTCGATTTATAAGATTCCATTACAAATAATTAATTTTAGTTTTGATTTAAATCTCGTTTGGCTAACATCGTTCGTTGCTTACTGCCTGAACTTAAATAACTAGAGGTTCCACAAAAAATAAATCATGGGACATTTATTTAAAATTATGGGCATTTTAACAGTTTCATTCGTGCATTATTCTTTGTCTCAAAGCAGTGAGTGTGTATTTTAAAAAGCTCAAAGCAAAAATATTAGAATAAAAAAAAATAACATAAAAACAATTAACAACTACACATAAACACATAAACAAAACGAACAGTTTCTTATCGCAGCGGACACTATTGACCCACTGACTTTGGGGGCTAACATTATTATAGAAAATATTAATTGTAGGCAAACAATATTCTAAACTTGTAATGACAAGTGCTTGGACTTAAGCGACAGTCTTTTTCAAATTAAATGTCAAAAGTATTGATGCAAATTTGAGGGAGATGAAATAAATAATTACGTTAAAATTTAATTCAAACAATTAATATTCAAAAATATTAAAAAAAAAATATGTAAATATTTAATTGAAGAGATTTTGTGAGACGTAATAAAGATTATTCAACTTAAAATTGCTTATTTGTAACATTTGTGGTTAAGGTTATTAAATTATTGCTGATATGAATTTGGACTATGATTCCGTTTCAGTCGAAATCCTCTAATCATACCTTCCGCCAAGAAACAAAAATTTTTAATTTTTTTTCTTAAGTGTTAAAACATACTTTCATAAAAATATTTGTAGTTTAATAAAGGTTTACAAAATAAATTTTCTATGAACATTTTTTTTTATTAACGTTTGTTAAATTTAAAAATCGTTTATGCATACTGTGGTAAATCCTGACGTAATGTGCTGTTCAATTGAATTTTATAAATATGCAACTACATAATAAATCTGAATACAAATTAAAACATTACTTATAACTTATAAGTTAATAATTAATTATTTTCTAATTAATTAATTACTTGACAGAGATGGAAATACCAGTTTTGCAATGGGAAATTTATAACACAGTGGGACAGTGGAAATACACTTTAAAAATTACTAGACTTTGTTTTTGACCACATAGAATTTAAAGTTATCGCTAAGCAAGTAAAATCTTATATACCCTTGCTCATGTGGTATGAGAGCTATCGTGTCGAGACCAGCATTCTATGAGCATATTTGTATGAGCCCGAGGTGTAAGATTTGGTCGATTTGGCTGATTTTGAAAAGCAAACAATTTCTTTATTGACCATGTAATATGTAAATGGAAATCAAGTGAAATTTAAATCGAACAAATTTTGACAACTTTCCCGTATTCAAAGTTTATAAAAAAATATTTTCTTTTATATACCTCATACTTTCAGCACCACTAGTTTAGGTAGAGGAACTTAATTACTTTGAAAATCAGAAAAAAATTGCGTTAATTTTTTACATTTTAAATTCAATTGAAAATCTTCGTCGATTTAAATTTCACGTGAGTTCGATTTCCATGACGGTCTTTAATACTAAACTACGCGAATACACCAACAAAGTCTTACAATATTTTCTATATTGTTTAACAAAGTGTAATAAATTTGATCTATTTTGTTACATAGTGTCATCGATAGTTGCCACCTTTTTTTTTGTGGTTTTGTCATGTTGGGCAAATTATAGATTTAACTCCGGTGTCATATTCTAGACAATTTATAAACGAAACAATTGCTGTCTATTGAGCTGTTATTTGTTAGTCTGACAACTTTGATATCCCACCATATACCAGCATTACTCATTTTTCCATTAAATATTCTGTTTTATTTTTAAATCGTAATAAATCCATTCGTGATACCCAGACATAATTAAGTGGAAAAACAATCTTTTTTGTTGTAGCGTTTACAGTTTACGAAAGACAAAATCTGGAGGTCCACCACACACGTTTAATGCGTCAATGCATCTGCCAAAAAAGTATAATCAGAGTAACATTGAGTTCACAAGTAACACAGTACACGCGTAGAATGCATATATGCTTCATGCGCATAAAGTAGCAATACTTTCTAGTTTTGCATGTGTCTTGAAAATAGAGTCAAGCAAGTATCAAAAACATAGAACGCGTGGTGCGGACCTTGTTTTTAAAGGAACTCTATTGTCTTTTTAGCAAATCATCAGCTCATTATTGGTTTGACCTACCGAACATTTTTAAAAACATTACGCTAGGTATAGGATATTTTGAATACCCTCTTTCCAGTTTCCCGAATTTTGTTTTTGTAGTTTCTAAGATACTAAGCATTAATTTTGCTCCATATCAACTATTTTAAAGTTTATTGAGTATTTTTTTGCTCTACACACGAATAATGGAAATTCCCAATACAAAAACGTATAAAATAAATTTAACTCTTGCTTTGCTTCATTGCCGCCAGAAAAACAAGTAGTTAAAGCGAAAGCAAAATAAAATGGCAACAAGAAAATAAATTTTACTCTTGCTTTGCTTCATTGGCCTAGAAAAATGTAGTAAAAGCAAAACAAAATTTCAAGAAATCAATATACAGCAGTAAGTATACGTATGCAGCATAAAAAGCTGCTTTTAAGCTATAAATTTAGCAAAGTGGCATATGCGGCACAAAACAATAATTTTCAGTTTCTAAAAATACTATTCACTTCAAGTTCGTTATTGAACGTTTACAAAAATATAAATTTTTCTTCAAAACATATGCCAGAAGCAGCGATGAAAATACAAAAAAAAATCAATCGGGTATATTTTTAAAAACGACATGGATTATTTGGGAATTACCTTCTTCAAAGACTCTCTAAGATATCTCGGGTGAAACTCGGTAGTTTGGTAAAATATCTCAATGCAACAAGCTGACTCTAGCCATCTCATTATTACTCTGGGTCACGCTTGACACGGGGTTCCACCTCTTGACGAGTTGTGTGGTGTCGATACGAAGTCACTGTCGACTCTACTTACAGCACCAACCAACCAACCATATTTTCAGAAAACTTTATGTAAACCTTTACTGTCGTTTTTCTTCAATACGATTTTTTGGCATTTGCGTCAAACCAATAATGAGCTGACGAAATGTTCTGTGCTTAAAATAAAGGTGTACGACTGACGAAAATTCTTCGTGTCACGAGAAAGTCACTCATGATTTGGATTATTTTTAGAACTACGTGCTTGATCGTACGTGATTTTAATTTTTAAATCACGCACAGTCTCCCGTTCTCACGAAAACTTTATTAAAAAACTTTCAAATACTCGTACTTAAACAAAAACATTTTTTTAAAATTCAAATTTAAAACACCTCGTGCTTCATTAAAAAAATTACTTGTTTTTCTCTAATTGAGAGAAGTGGACGTGGCACAAAATAGTTTTTATTTTCCTATTAAAAAAGTAACTGACATATTTTTAAAATATGGTACACATAACAGCCGTACCTAAACAAGAGCGGGAAGCGTTTTCTAGCTGTCAAAAATTCTCATGTCCATGCAATTTGTATGAAGTTTCCCTAAATAGCGCGGCGTCAACGCTTTGCAATTGGAAAATCCGACTTTGACAGCACGTTTAATAGTGAAGTTGGCCGCTACTGTTGATAAATAATGGCAATTTAGCTGTGTGAATGTGAATCCAGCGGTTTTTTCTCCATTTTTATTTCTATTGTGTGGGTTTTATTAAACAAGAAAGTTAACACTACTTACTGTTCGTGACACAACGTTGACGCTCTTGTTTAGGTATTGCATATCAGCGTAAAAGCTAAGCGAAAGAAAACGTTCCGCATTCCGCTCTTGTGGGTTATTAATACACAACCTCATTAAAAATATCAAGGGGATTTTATAAGTGGGCGTGGCAGCTCCTGTACAGAGAGATTACAGATTTCTGTATATCTGGAGAACTGTAGGAGCTAAAGTTTCAAAATTCGGTAGAAGCATCTTCGATATAAATACACAATATCCGACAAAATGTGGACGGGATTAAATAAGTTATTATAGAGTTTTGTACATCTGTATACAGATTTTGTATATCTTGTCGCACCATGGGGAAGGATATGGGTCGTTCTTAAAAAACATAACCATTCTGAATTTTGCAATTTTAAAAAATTAAGTTGGCCAAATATGTTTATAATTGGCCTCATGTGGTTACGGATCTTATCAACAATAGGAATCCATAACCAGCAGTATTTTTTTAAATTTTTGGAGTTTTTACTGATAATAAGTCACAGAGTGGACCGGTAACAGAGGGGACAAATTAACTCAAAAATACCATATTTTAGCTTTTTATTAGAATTTTGTAGAATTTATTTGTCCACTTAATTAGTGTACACAAAATATTTATAAAAAAATTATAAAATAAATAAAAAATCACTTTACTCACCGTTTTTCAACAGTAACAGAGTAGACACTGAATAAGGGTACGCACCCGGCCTACAATTAAGTTACTTACTCAACCACGCACTAAACAAGACTGAACAGTTAAAAACACATTTTGTTGATTTTAGCTAAGTTTTGATGGAGAAGCATAAGAGAAATATACGCGTTATAACGTTTAACAAAAATTTTTCAATAAAATGAGTGGACGTAACAGAGGGGACCAAAACCTGGGGACAAGATTTTTCTTCAAAAAAATTATACAAAAAAATTATTTTCATCATTCTTTTCTATATATGGTATTAATATATACAAACTGAATAACAAAAATTGTAAATATTATTTTTTTCAATTTTATTTTAACTGAAAATAACTATTAAATTTTAATAAATTGGCTCGGGACACAGGTTTTTGCTAAACCTTTGACATTAAAAATATTTTTTAAGTTATTTTCAGATAACTAATTTTTTTTGTTTTATAATATAGTTACGTAGAATCGATAATAATTTATAAAAATGCAGATATTTTTCTATTTTCTTTTTGGAGAAACAAAATATAAAATAGTAAAGTCTGGGGACACCAATTGGTCATGTTTTTTAAGAACGACCCATATA